>BSQZ01000038.1:2715000-2982500 GCA_033239005.1 Lamellibrachia satsuma | reverse complement strand
TGTTCGAATTAACCACCATCTGGTCATAAATTGTTGCGTAGTGGGCCTATTTTCAGTCAATTGTATTTACGTTGCTGTATCTTTCCTTTGAGCATAAGTGTGTTACGTTTTGTTTCGACTCCACAGAATGTTCACAATATATGTAGATGCGTTCAACTCCCATTACCCCTGTGTAGTGTTGGCGCACTTCACTTATATATTGACCAAGTGAACAGAAATCATTAACTCGGAGCATGATTATCATAACTTAATCAAATAAATTTTACTTAACATTTACTGAACAACGACATTAAGAACAAACTTGTTTCTGACTTAAATTGAGATGAATGTATAGCCAAGAAATATGTTTTATATTTTCCTTTGTTTATTAATGCAAACGTTATCGTGTATCTGACTTAAATTGAGATGAATGTATCTGACTTAAATTGAGATCAATGTATAGCCAAGAAATATGTTTTATATTTTCCTTTGTTTATTAATACAAACGTTATCGTGTACAGTATTACCACAACTTGGGGATGTGCAGATAAACAATCATCTGGTGAAGTATAAACATTTGTGTACTAATAAGACGTAAATAAGCCAATCTATGTGAAATCGGTGTAGTACTGTTTGAATTATAAGCAGATATAAAATAAAAAAATAATCGGCTATATGTGTGCGGTGGTTCATCCGCCTTGCTGCCCTGGACGAGGGGGGGGTGACGAGACGGCTCAAGTGGACATCGAGTGCTGATTCAGCGTCAAGTGCGGTTTTATCGCGACACTTGTGTGTTGTGTGCGCGCAGAGTCACAGACGCGCGTTCGCCTGCGGTGATTGTCAGATTGTGCTCCTCTGAGCCGCCACGTGTGAACGCGCGAGCGGTCATTGTGTGGTCGCGTGGCGCCACTTCTGATAGCGTCCGACCGACACCGGGCCTTGTCTGTTTGCCCTGTTGAAGCCGACGCGAAAATCTACTGTTTAAAGACAGTGTATATAACAATTCCATTGGGTAACCGAACAACTGTTTATCCAAACTGACTTTATTAGTACATTTATAATACATATGTTTGTTAAAAACTGCTAATAACATGCACGGCAAATATGTTGCTATTGTGGTCTTTCATACCTTAATATTTTCGAAAAGACATGGTTTAGCGATATAATCAAATACATAGGCTTGTTTTACGACTTGTGTAGAGATTGCTGTAAAGTAATCATTAACAGTCAAATAAATATTCACATTTGAATGTGAAATATACAGTTTTTATAGGAAGTTTTTATTGATTACTCAAATTCCTGTTCCATACAATTTCTGACGGTAAATGTTGTGCAGCAATGAATATTAAAATTTGACGCGTAACATTGTAAATGTAAATGTATAAATTGAGGTCAATAAATTCAGATAAGTAATGATATCAACTTGAATACGTGTGTTTTATTAATTAAAACATTTAAAAACAAGATTGGTATGTGAACACGTGACAACTGTAATAATGCAAAATTGTATTTAATTCAACGTGACTATATACAAAACTGTGATGGTAATTCTGATTGAATCGTTAATATCCAATCGACGTGTTTGAAAGTGTCGTCAAACACACGTGTCCAGATAGTCAACCGGGTTGACACTAAGTGTCGGGGCAGACGACGTTGATGCCTGTCCCTAAGTCGCCCCATCGTCTGCCCAGGAGGGACGTAATCCCTATTTGTGTGGCGGTTAAGTAACCGGGTGAATAACGACTTGGCGGGGTGCGACACGCGCCCACCCAGCGGCAGGCCGCTGCACCCTCAGGCGACAGGAAGCCTTGAAAGTTGACAGTTGTGACGGTGACGTCATCGAGGGTCGTTGACACTCACGTGGTTTCAGATCGTTGTCCATTGTAGATATTTAGAGATGCATCATTGACATTTCTAACGCGTCGAAGTCGCGTATTGCCGCGAAAAATACGATAGAGACAAGACGAGAGAACAAGAAAATTAAAGATAGGCAGTAGGCCCTGTATAAGTCTACTGGCAATTAACATGGCGATGAATTTAGTTGTCAGTTGTTTAGTCAGTATTTTTAATTACTGCAGTCTCTTGTAACTATAAATGGTTTGCTGCATACCCAGATGGTGTTTTGTCCATTTCGTGCCGATTTCAAGTTAATTTTCAGGTGAGGCTAATTTCGTGTCGATTTAGTGTTAATTTCGAGTTCATATCGTGCAGATTTTAGGTTAACTTTGAGGTTAATTTTGTGTTGATTTCAGGTTAATTTCGTGTTAATTTCGGGTCAACGACGTGGCGACTTATTTCGTATTGACGTGGCCAAATCAACGACTACTTACATTTACTAAAGCAGTCATAGCGTAATATCCTGAATTACATTATTCCTAAACATCCCGTTTAATTACCAGGAAATCAGTTACCTAACTTGTATTGAACGCATTCCGTTGTTATTGTTCGCGGCCGCTGTTGCCTATAATGTTTTGATTACTTAAATACCGTGCATTTGCATGCGTAAGTGCGTATATAGTGCAGCCTACACGTGGCTGCACGTGATTTCCCATAAAGTTGACCTCTAATTCTCTTTGTGCTCTCACTAAGACTATACAACTGAGAGTCAAACACGGGAAAATAAGACGTCTACACAAGAACAAAACATGATTAAACCGATCTTTCTTCGCCTCAAGTCTTTCTTTAATTGGTCGTGACGTAGCAACACCGAAAAAGAACAAAGGAAATGTAGCCATCCAGTGCGATCTGGTCTCGAGATCCGGGACGGTTTGTTTATTGTGTAACACGAGAGATGTGTGCGATATCAGATGTCTCTAATTCGCTTAAAGAACATAAAGCGACGCGCTACTTCCCCATAAATATACGCCAACCACTCACGAGAAAGAAATACAGGGTCGGGTGACTCATATTTAAATTAAAATATCACGTGATCATGTTGCATTCGAATTAAAACATCACGTGATCGTATGCGAATTTGCTTTATCGAAAGTAGAACTTACTCCTTCAAAATGCACTGTAATATACCATCGTCGCAATGATAGTTGTAATATCATCGTCGCAATGATATATAGTTGTAATACCATCGTAGCAATGATAGTTGTAATACCATCGTCGCAATGATAGTTGTAATAACATCGTCGCAATGATAGTTGTAATACCATCGTCGCAATGACAAATGCCTAAACCAGGGAAGGAAATAACTATATTTAGCTACGAAAATGGTTTCGTGTTTTTTTTTAATAATCGACGATGTGATGAAATTTCCAACTATATATGCTGCGTTTCTCACGACAAAAGAAAACGGGAGAAAAGCAGGTGTAATATAAATGAATCAACTGGATGGTGGTGCACAGGTAGACGCTGAGAAAGGTGGAATTAATAATGGCTTCTCAAATAGTACAACCTTTATTCCGCGCGACGTTTCGTTGGTGACATTTAGTCCTACATTAATTTTCTCGGGTTGGTATTTCCCTATATGTTGACACAATCTTTTTTAATACATTACCGCTTTCTTTGCAATGTGAATTTAAATTAATCGCTCAAACTGTAATACGGCTTCGCTTGCGGCAGACATGAATATCGTTTATTACGTGAGGTTTTCTGTCGATTTGTCCGCGCGCATAAACCTGGGCAACTATAGCAGTTGCAGTGTCGATAAAACGTTTCGTCTGATACATGTGTTCCTTTGTGTGTGCGTGCGTAACATATTTATGTGTGCGTGCGTAACATGTTGGGACTTGGCCAAACTGTTCCATATAGCGTGTGGTTGTTCCTTTTAAGTGAAGTCCATAATATTACATGGTGAAATGTTGTTCTTGTTATTAAATTAAACAAATAAATTTTACTAGATTGTCACGAACTATGCAAACTTTCATCCGCGACATTGCTGTGTTTAGCCGTCCAACCTATGTGTGTGTGTGCGTGTGCGTGTGCGTGTGCGTGTGTGCGTGTGCGTGTGCGTGTGCGTGTGCGTGTGCGTGTGCGTGTGCGTGTGCGTGTGCGTGTGCGTGTGCGTGTGCGTGTGCGTGAGATGCACACGTGGGATCTGGTCAGTGCAACTGTTCATCGGTAAACAAATACACCCCTCAGCGTGTTCAGTGACTCACTCGAATGACAATTAAGACATTCCGTATCCTATTTGACCAGTGATTAATTAAACTGCCTTCCTATTCATAATAAGCTAACATGTCGATTAATTAAACCACCTAATTATGGGTAGGTTAGTCCAGGTATCATTAATTAATATAACAATTTCCTTCAAGGTCATTGAAGGGCAGGATTTCCGGTTTTACATACGATCCACCTGCGCTGATGTTACGAATGTTAACTTACTTAGTAGACTAATGTCGTGATGCAGCGTGTACCAACTTCACAACATTGTTACATTTTAATAATTATAATTGGAGTTTCAATGTTATTACTGTGATAAATTTTTAATAGGTTACACACTAGTGTGTTCTGCCACGAAAAGGCATTATCTTGTAATGCGTCAGAAATTACGTTCTATGTTACGTTCTGCGTTACGTTACTTTACGTTCTACGTTACGTTACGTTTTACGCACCCGACATATTTCTCGCGTTGATTAACGCTCAATATTTCATGCTTAATTCAGGGTATCGACGATTGGCTAACGATACGGCCGCAATTCAGCAGAATAATTGGCTTCTTCGGGGCCATAAAGCGCCGTTGGCGGAGGGCGTCGTAAAACCGTCAAGACGGTGCGTGTAATGACACTGCGCGGCGTCGACACAGGCTCCGCCGTCGACGCTCTAGACGCGGTCGCAACTCCACAAGTCGAAATTGAATAAGCAGATTGAATAGCTTGAGAAAGACAGCGATTTTGCAGCGACGCCTTGAATATGATAGGCGATCAAGCAAGAAAAAGAAGTTTAGGATACTGGTTGAGAATATTTAAAGTGGCTATAACTGTCTTGCAACTTATATTTGGAACGTTCATTTTTTTTATACGCCTCAATGGGCGCGTTCCTACACGTAACATGCCTCATTTTCTAACCAGTTGTAAATTTAGGACTCGTCACTCAATTACCATTGTGTTATTACGCTGCGGTTGATTACCTGCGTGTTGCGGCGTATACCAAATGGAAGAAGAACACGTAAACTTGATGCACAGAGCCACATTACATGTATAAGGCTATACGCGTACATGTTAGGCGCATTGCGAACACGACGAGGACACGAAACATTACACGGATAAGGCTAGAACACAAAACTAGTCGTTAGAAAACATTTAACATTTGCTTCTACTAAAAAAAGATGGTTAAATATAAATGACATAAATGAATATGTTGTGAAATATTATCCAACTACGAAAGTGACAATGAACAGTGAGGCAAAAAATTTCAACTCAGTTGCGTCCTGGATGTACTACATTCTTGAAAGATATCCGTAGATGGACAGAAGATAGTTGGCTTTTTCCAGGTGAACGACCATAGATCAACCCGCCCGGTGCAGCTTGCAGCATCTGCCTTGACATCAGATGTAATCGATAGTGGAAAGTCGTCGTGATTAATTCGCCGCTGAAATCCGAGAGTCCGACGGCTCTCGAGTCGACGAACGCCAATAAATCGGCCGCTCCGACATCTCACAAAGCGCCCGTCGACGGGAGCCCAGCAGCCGGGCCCGATACATCAGGAGACGGCTACCAAGCGCTGTCATCGGGCCCGGGCCACGTTTACTTAACCAGTCACCACCTCGGCTTTGAACGCTGCCCGCCTTGACACGGACACCTTTTTTATCGGTGTGGCGTGGAAACCCCGACAGTCGACGTTTGTTTGAACGTCCGCCACAATCCCGAGAACGCTTTGTCGCAATTCGATGCGTCACAATGTTGTGCCAGTAGGAGGAGCCGTGAGCGCGTCGCGGCTTTGACAAATCGCGTGGTGCGAAGTGAAATAGCGATGTGCGAAATTGTTATTTGTTGGGTTAGTCTGTTGAAAAGTTACGTTGAATAGTTTCCGTTTCCAACTTGCATGGTCTTGCATTCGTGCGCTTGAACAGGAAATACATATTATACTTTCTCCGCACTCAGAAGATTTCTACTGAAATACATCGAATTAAAATGTGCTTGTCCCCGGAAAAACGGCAGTTGACGATATCAACATTGGTGAAGAATTATAGTATAGTAAACGGGCATTAACGGCACAAAGCTTTATCATAAAATCATGTTTTGTAGTATAAATTATATCTTTTCCCACATCTTGACCGCCCAAAGGTGTTTTATTGAACCAACATTTATGTCTATAATTTGACCGTTATATGTTTATGAATAGCGGCTATGTCGTTCAGCAAGCAGTTTAAACACGATATCCGGGACGAACCGTTCAAATTAAACAGATAAAGGTCAAATTATAATTAACAATTGTTGTTCATTAAGACACATATGGCCGGCCCGGGTGCTAGAATATAATATTATATATTTTATGCTATGTAATGTGATTTTTCGATAAAAACGAGAAAACGGTGTACCTTTCATTTCGTGAAATATCTCACTTTAATTTGTCGTAACGACACTGCGGGTTGAACGCATGCTTTCACTAGACAACCGACGCGCCTCTATCGGCCTACAGCGACAGACACCGAGGTTAGAATAGCATCGATTCCAGGACAATGAAAGTTTTCTTTACATAACGAAGACGAATTGCAAGCAGTCCTAGTCTCGTGTCCAGCCACAAATGTTTTGCTGGACAAGTGTTGAAGTCGAATAGTGACGTCAGTGTCCTAGTATGGCGCCACGTGCATCAACATTTGCTGTCAAACATGATCATCTCTCGCGGTTTTGTTGTCCTAGCGGCATCTTTACATCCATAGAACGAGTTTCTTCTTCAATGTGTATATCCTGGTAAGGACGTCTCTGCCCGAATCGTTTAGCGAGATCGATATATTTCTCTAACAAGCTTACATGATGACTATAAATCTGCAAAACTACTGAGGTTTTTTTTTTACATTGTGTGTGTTGAACTATTCTAATTATATACTATAAAATAAACGTTGGGAATTGTTGCACATTGTTTAGTAAATATCTAATTTATAGCAACACGTCACTCTACTCTATTCTTTTCAACGTGTATTCGCCGTAAAACAGTGCGTCTTGTACGTTTTAAACGTAATCTATAATCGATCATGTATACAATAGCTTGCATAATTCAAACTTTATATACATGGACACATGATTACCTCTACAATACTTTATATACATGGACACATGATTACCTTTACAATACTTTGCCCACTTCGTCTGCGACGCTCTTGCTACTAACTATAGAGGGATCGGCATGCGACAACGTCTACACTACTTTGTCCGTTTCATCTTCTAATTACCAAAACAACTTCTGCGACACTTTTCTTTTCCTATTAAGACGAACTTCGCTTAATGGAATCACTTTGGGATTGATTCTACTAAGCGCGTGCTGATTCACTTTAGAAGCGCATTTTAATAAGGCGGGTATAAGGTATATTATTTGAGTCTGATTAAAGGCGGAATCTGTTATTCGCGATTACGTTAAGCGTAGTCCACTGTTCCAAGACAAAATGACTCTCAATAACACATACACAAGTCATCTAAACATCCTGTCCTATACGACACGACTTCTACAACGCGGTCATTCACTGCAATGTCTGTTGTTCCAGGAGGATGTTTCCCACGTTCAAAGTGACGCTCGAAGGCTTCGACCCCCACGCCAAGTACATCCTGCTGATGGACATCGTTCCCCTGGACGACTGCCGCTACAAGTATCACAACTCAGAGTGGGTGGTGACGGGGAAAGCCGAGCCCCACATGCCAGGTCGCCTCTACATTCACCCCGACTCCCCGGCTTCGGGCGCGCACTGGATGAAGCAACCCGTGCTCTTCCACAAGCTCAAACTGACCAACAACAACCTCGACCAGAACGGACACGTGAGTTGCTGGCTTTTACATGACAATAATGATGATGATGATGATGACGATGATGATGGTGGTGGTGGTAATGATGACGACGATGATGATGATGATAAATATGTATGGTTAAACATCATATGCTAAGGTCAGACACATTTACTTGTTTTCACACGTTCTGGATAGAACTGTATCCCCTTATTCATATTCAGTCATGAAATTGTAAAATGTTACATTAATTTAGTCATAAAACGGAGGGTATACTTTAGTTCCCGAAGGCACTTCGAAACCAGTTCGTGGATTTTTGCCGGTAGATGTCAGGCCGCGTGACATCATTTTGGCGATTCTGAGAGTGCAACTGATATAAACTTATCGGTTCAAGGCATTCCGTACATGTACGAGTCAACAACGCGGCCACAGTCACAAAAACGAAGTTACCGGGTAGTAGCGACAGCGAGTTGTCAAACCAGGTCTGATTTATTGGTCGAAGCCTCTGTATTCACGCCGCAGTAAAAAAAATGCCCGGGATCAAAAACATAAAAAATAACGTAAATGTAAATGTATTTGCAATAGTGTTGTTTTTGGTAGTACCGTGAGTATTTATTTATAAAACTGTTTTTTAATTCCATGTTTAGTTTGTACAAGCTAGCCTAGGCTTGGAAGTCACTCGGTGGTTTGATTATGAATATTGGAACACGTGGGGAAATATGTGGACACTGTATGGTGTTACTGCCGAAATATCTTGACATAAGCAATGTTTAACAATTGCGTCGACCTAACCTTTGTGTAGAGCGGGGATTTTGCATTGACTTGCCCTTTGCGGTTTTGTCGTAGCACAGTGCACAAAGTGCCTCTTTATTCTACGCTAGCTATTATTTAAAATCTATATACGTCACAATGTCTTAATAGTGTTTCAAATAATGAAACTGATGTCGCACCCAAATTCATTGTTTTTTTTGCCCCACTGCAACATATAATCTTTTAACATACGCAGATGTTCTGCGTTGTTATGGAATGACAATGTTTGTTGATGTTCTGCGTTGCTGTGGAATGACAGTGTTTGTTGATGTTCGTTTGGTCCGACTGACGTCACACGCTGACTACGTACGGACATTGCCGAGCGAAATGTCAAATCGCTTGGGGCTTCTTTGTCACTAATATGATTAACTTTTATTGAAGTGTAGCCAAAACAAATGCAACTGTTTGTTATAACATACAAAGATTTCGGGAATATTAATTTTGCATGTGATTTTTAAGGATATAATGGATGTGGGGACCTGTATCTACACGCGTTTACTTTAAGATTATGTTCGATTAAGGTTAAGGGTGTGGATTAGGATCACGGTTAGGTAAATCGTCAATGCCCCTCTGCGTTAGCGCGACGCCTTTCCCGCCAGAGAGCCGGAGCAGACGACTCAAAGCGAGAAATCAACGCCGATCGATCACGCGACGGGCGGCCACGCGCGCCATTCAGCGGCGTCTTTGTCGACGATTTATCCGCCATGAGAAATCTACTTTTGATGAACTGGCGCAGTCTATGAAGTGACAACCAGCTGAATGCGGGCCGTGACGACTCTCTCTAGTCTACCGGGACAGTCAGGGTAGTAGGACGCCGGTCGAGCGAGTGGGACTTCGCCAGTATACACGGCCGCCTATTGCACTTGGTCCTATTACAGTAGACCAACGATGAGTTGATTGTACAGTGGTGATATTTATACAACCCACAATTATAAAGTATTTCCACATATGCGGTAACGCTTACGGTTTACCAGTAAACCTTCAGATTTTCTTTAATGTGGGGTATAGGAGACATTTCATTACAAGGCTTCTTTACACGTTGTTTTTATATATTACGGAGTACGACCCGCATAAGCCTCTATCAAATGACACGTGACTAACAGATCGCCAGTTCAAGACAAGATCAGAGAGCGACTCCCGTGAATAATTTAGCTGTAGGCAGTCAGTTGCGCCAAAGTCTCGCGAGATCCAATCGATATGTGCCAGTTTGTACGGCGTACTGCTTTTGAGTATGCGCGGAAAATAGCAGACGTGTATTAACATGCGGGTTAGTTTGCGGGTCTTATGGATTTATGCTACCTGTCTTAAATGTGTGCACCACTCATGGTTGGCACATATGTTTTGGAAAATGTAAATAATAATAATAATATAATAACAATAACAACAATAATAAAAATAATTGGAATAGTAATAAGGAGAAGAATAAAATATATTAGAATAATATTTAGAATAATAATAACAACAACAGTAACAATCACAACCGTACTGATAATCCTAATCATAAACCATCATAACAACAGCAACAACTATAACACAGTAAACACACACCCTCTTTTGCATCGAGACAAGTCTTCAACCCGCTGCACTTTCCGACAAAAACACTTCGCCATCAAATAATTCCAGCGCTAAATAATCGCGTCGTAAATATGAACAGCGCGATGTTTCTCACGGGAATCCGGGTTCTTCTCACGAAGTACGTAATAGTTCTCACGAAATCCCGCGCCTTCAAGTGACCGTCATCAATGGGGCCGCCAGTGGCCTCTGGTAGTTCTACCTACCCGCGCACAAAGGGTGTGCGTCATATACTATTCGTCATCGTTTGTACAACATACTGTACCTAGCGGGGGTCGAAACCTGACGCACGTTGATACGTCCAAATAACGGCGGTATCGTCCGCATTTACGGTTTACGTGGCCCCGAAATCATTTATTTTCGGGGGCGCAGTGTTTCTTGCATGTCGTGCGTTCTCATGGTAGTTTCTGAAACAACTGTCATATATAGTTATTTATATATGTTTTTTACGCGTACCTCCCGACTGGGTGTGCGTCTTAATTTATTATCTTCCAATTACGCATACGGTATAGTTAACGACGTCAACGAAAATACCGAATATCGCTGTACAGACTTATCGCTGAAAATGCTGGATGATCACAACCGCAGCCACCATGCAATGAATTCGTTTGGCTTATGAATTCATGACAAATCTCCTCAAAAATGCCCACTGTTGCTGTGCATTTAAATCCAGGTAAAACAGCTGGGATGTGCAAGGTGATCCGATATATAACCTCACACATTGTACCATTAGCCTGCATGTTCAGATTAAGTCGTATAAATACTCGTAATGTATATGAATTCACACCCCAAACTGCGATAATCCGCGCGCTGGAGTGGCAGGTTTCACAAATCAACGACTTTATTAATGGCTGGTGGCGTTCACTGCGAACACATGCCCGTGTATACAGCGACAGATATACGTTCACTGCGAACACGTGCCCATGTATACCGCGACAGATATACGTTCACTGCGAACACGTGCCCATGTATACAGCGACAGCTAGACGTTCACTGCGAACACGTGCCCGTGTATACAGCGACAGCTATACGTTCACTGCGAACACGTGCCCGTGTATACAGCGACAGCTATACGTTCACTGCGAACACGTGCCCGTGTATACAGCGACATATATACGTTCACTGCGAACACGTTCCCGTGTATACAGCGACAGATATACGTTCACTGCGAACACGTGCCCGTGTATAAACCGACATATATACGTTCACTGCGAACACGTGCCCGTGTGTATACAACGACATATATACGTTCATTGTGAACACGTGCCCGTGTATACAGCGACAGATATACGTTCACTGTGAACACTTGCCGTGTATGAAGCGACAGCTATACGTTCATTGTGAACACTTGCCCGTATATACAACGACAGCTATACGTTCACTGTGAACACTTGCTGTGTATGCAGCGACAGCTACGTTGCGTTAGGACGCGACACTGCGAGCTGTACAGGTGTTCAATAATTATGCACCAGTCGACTCGCTATGAACGAGTGTCCTGGCGTGTTTGCTATTCCAGCCGGAGTAGTTGTTTTGTGAAGTGTTTCTTGACATTGACGTGTTCAATTTGTTACAACAAATTCAACAAGTGGAACATAGGGCCATGAACGTTTCATTAAGCATTGCCACACATATATATATATATATATATATATATATATATATATATATATATATATATATATATATATATATATATATATATATATATATATATATATATATATATATATATATATATATATATATATATATATATATATATATATATATATATATATATATATATATATATATATATATATATATATATATATATATATATATATATATATATATATGTATATATATATATTATATATATATATATATATATATACACACACACACACACACACACACACACACACACACACACACACACACACACACACACACACACACACACACACGAATATATGAACTGAATGAAAACGACTATATAATATACATGTGTGCGAGGTCGGATTATACCAAGGAGATTATATTGTTATTCTGGGGTAACAGAATCTTATATTTGTCCGTTGCGTTGTTTTGCAGATCATCCTCAACTCGATGCACAAATATCAGCCGCGGATCCACATCGTCCAGGCGAACGACATCTTCACGATGCGCTGGAACTCCTTCAACACTTACGCCTTCGAGGAGACGTCCTTTATCGCCGTCACAGCCTACCAGAACGAACAGGTACGCGCGTGTGTTCGTGTCCATGTGCGTGCGTTGTGTATGCTTGACGGCGTGTATACTCTCCCAGTGAAACTAACACCACACAGTGTCACTCCATTACGACGAACGCAAATCGTCTCGGCCAAACTTTCCGCTCACTGTTAAAAACAAACCGACGTTAGATCGTAAATATCCAGAGACGAGAACACTTTGACAATCGCGTATGATATCGGACGACCATTGCTAATGCCCTGAAGACGTCTGCGTGCCGGCCTCACTTAGATCGCCCCCAGCGACCGCTGTGACATCATTAGCTTAATGAGGGACTTGTGGCTAAGGTCGTCACACCGTGGCGCTGTGATCGGTCGCGCGGAAGTAACGGTTTCACAGCTAATTGACTGTTGACGGGTGCCAAGAATCACGCTCCGATACCGGCGATTTTCTACGACGAGTAACTGACTTTGAACCTGGTGTTAGTTCGAGTACTTGTCTTAGACCACAGCGATGCCGCGCGTCCGTGACCTTTGAGGTTCAACTTTGACATTTCGGGGTGTTTGACCATATTTTTCTAGCAATACGTTGGTGTATATGCATTCATATAGCAACAGTAGGCAGTACAAGTGAATAGGAGTACAGTGTTTACTTGGAATTCCTATTTACTTTATTTCGCTCCTGAACGATCATAAAAACCATGGTAGATTTTAACATTTGCATATATAGAGCATAACGTTAAGTGCTTAAAAATAATTGTTATACACGTTTTGCAGATTACACAGCTAAAAATCGACAACAACCCGTTCGCGAAAGGATTCCGAGACAATGGAATGGGAAGGAGGTAAATATATACTCACTCTACATGCTATACCATGCATATAGAACCTCTGCGCGATCTGGTGCAAGCTCGATTAGACAATCAGCCACGTTAGCATTGCAGCGTGTTATTAGATGCTGAATGTTATTGTTCAAACACATGGGATACACGCAGGGCGATTTTCGATACAATTTATTCAGACATAATGTTAATAATTTACAAGCGGCGACAGATGTCAGAGGATTCAGTAACGCTTCGTTTTACAAGTTGTTAAACACATGTGAATCGGCAAGAAGCGTGCACTGCTATGATATGATGAATCCATCAGCTTCATATAATGGAAATATGATGTTTACATATATAATTGTTCTTCCATAAACTGTTTTATATTTTCTTCCAGTCGTGACCATCGGTTGACATTGAAACGACCTCTCATGCCACTGGACAATGGAATGGATAAAGACGACGATACAAGTACGTATTTCTACGCAATTGCATGCGTAATGCACATCTGTAAGACTGGTAATATAAATCCATAAGATCCACAAAGGAACCTATATCATTATCTGCGCCTGGTTTAAAACGAACTCGCCATGCAAACTGGGACATATTGTTTGGTTCTCGCGTGACCTTGGCGCTTGTTGTATCAACCTTCTGTTCTTGGTCAGATAGTTGCAAGTGAAACGTGGAGACTGCTGTAAGCCCGGTTCTTGTTGTATGAATGGTAACTGCGCGGATTTATGCAGTCAGTTAAAGATTATGAGTAAACCGCATTGTTGGCATGTGTGCCACCGTTGCGCACACACGCCGGGCCTGTCTGTCTTTCGGCGGGCGAGAAACTAGCAGTGTCGACCGCGGTCGCCACGTCGTAACGCGCGATGCGTCGAAGCGGCGCCCGTAAAATAGACTCGCTGTAACCACTAGAACGCCGCTCTCTGGTTGGTCTACTCCGGTGTTCCGTCTCCGCTAATGGATGATATAGCCGAGTGTTTTTTCGCCGGATTCCAGCCAGTCCCCGGTGTAAATATCGGCGGTGTTCGTTTGTTGTGTCACTTGAAACGTCCGGGCCGGCATCGCCCGAACAAACCCCGGTAAGCGCGACCAGTATGCCGGCCAAGTGTCGTATGAAGGGCAACGGCGCCTATAGTCCCGACAGCTTTATCTCGGCGGAAGACAAGACATTGACGGCGTCAAAACGATCACACTTCGCTTCGGAAAACGCGAGAATGCCAGCACGATTTTTAGCGCTTCTGTTATCCTATGTACCACTTGTGCGTGAGGCCCGCACGTCTATGGCTGGCTCGGATTTGACACTTTATTAACGGCTGAACATTTCATGTAGGTAGACATGAAAAACACGTCAGTTTGAAAAAGGCTCCCCACTGAATAGATCAAAGGTGGTTTTCTTTGATGTACTATATTTCCAGCATTCCTACTTTCGTGCTTCACTGACTGTTTTTATCGAGTTATGACGTGTGTGACGTTTGCGAGAACGCGCTATATAGTATGTTATTTGAGTCTTCTATGTGTTCCACTTGTATGAAAACATTTTGTACAATCCACCATCCATCCCTCCATCCCTCCATCCCTCCATCCATCCATCCATCCATCCACCCACCCACCCAGCCAGCCAGCCAGCCAGCCAGTCAGCCAGCCAACCAACCATCCAACCAACCATCTATGCATTTATTCACTAATTAAATCGTCCACATATCTACATCCCAGCAGCCTTTAATAGGCAGTTAGCTCAACGACACGGATACACACGATCCCGTATTTTTTTTTCTGCGAATTTTAAAACACTGTCAATAATTTAAAAGATGACCTTTCGTGTTAGAAGAAGCCGCCACAACGACGCTTGTTTTTTGTTTGCGACAGAAGCACTCATAACTCGGTTTACTTGACAGCAATCGCCCTGTACAACGCCCACGTCAATGTGGTGACATAAACTATCTGTTATATACACCAGGTCGTTGCCCTTCGACGTTGGCCTGACATTAGGCAAATCCAGAGTAATTTAACATCTTCCTTGACACGACAAAATAAATCGGACCAAGCCTTCACGGTCGACGATTGTGTGACACTATTCCCGTTCAACACTAACAGTTGCATAACATGGAAAAAGTGCGCTATACTTGAGAATTACGACACACAAACTTAAATACGTGTCACCACTGTTGGTGACCAGTTGACGGCAAGGGAAAGTGCGCATGATAGGACAATCCAATGTGGAAGAAAATAGATTCGGGAAAGGGCAAATTGATAAAGGTTCTTTGGAAATGAAACGAACGGATTTGATGCAAATGTCTTTCATGTGGGTTGCTCGACACGCACCAGTGAGTGGGATTATACAACCCGTGATCGTGATATGGAGTGTCGTGCGTTATCCATCTTAACAGACAGTTGGAAAAATAAATTGCAGGCTGCTGTGCCATTAACATTGTACAGAACGCCGGCGGACGCGACGCGGAAGACAGCAGGTCCGCAGCGTCGACAAACTGCCGGAGCAGTCCCGCAGTTAATTATCCAATGCGCAGCCGTCTCGACGCACATTCACACCTCCCTCCATTAGCGACGTCGCGTTGACTCGTCTCGGAATTAACCACCACCGACAAACCCGATTACGTTCTCCGCCGTCCGCCATCCATCTCACCGCTGATTTCCCCTCTGTTTTCGGGGGCGAGAAAATCGCCACCCGGTTGACGGCAACGAAATGCGCAGCTCGATCAGCCGCCGGTCTCCCGGGGCCGTGCCGTACGGATGGGACGGGCGATTGACGTTCGGAGCAGATGCTCCGTTCTTCCGTAAATTAAGCGACCGGCTCGGCCCAAGTAATTCGATCCCGCCGCGCGCGCAAGGTGTGAACGCGCTTAGACGATCCGGATTGAGGTAATCTGCGGGCGCTCGCTGTCCGTAGATTGGAAATAGGAAGTTGTTGTATTTTGGTGCGCGTTCGTGGGCGTGCGTGGTAGCGGCCGTACGCGCTCGTACATGCACGCGTAACGCGGACAGCGTTATTACGGTTCGGAGAAACAAAGGAAATCACTTCCGCTATTAATCATTCAAAGCCATATGTTTTTTGTCATGTTCGTGGCTTTCGGTTTCGGTCTACACCGATGCTTAATGGTGCCTTTCGTTTTAGTTATGTTAATAATAGTTAGCCTACTCAGACACCCGAATATAGGTTGACACGAAGCGTGTGATTAATTGTTCATGTCGCCACACGAGAAATTCACATATTATCGCTCACTGTTGCAGACGAGTCATGCCAGAAGCAGGTGAAGCGAGAGATGGAGGCGGAAGAGGCGCTGCACCGCAGCCGTCACCAGTCGTCAGACGCCGTCACGAGTACGTCACAACTAAGTAAGCACGCCAAGGAGCGTGACCAGTCCGTTACGAAGACGGGAGCGCTCTCCGACTCTGACGACATGTCACCGACATGTCATGTGAAGCCGAGGACGCCGCTAGGTGGCAGTCAGATGATGTCGAACAATAGCAGCGGCGGCAGCAGCAGCAGCCACAGCGGTAGCGGTGAAAAGCAACGTAGTTACGGCGGGATGCGCTCGGCGTCGCTGCAGCTCGCGTCGCAGTGCCAGTACATGGGTCAGAGTGCGTCACCGTATCTGACGGGCAATACACCGCCTTGCGGTGACCAGGTGTACTACCCGCACCACTCGTCGACGGGCGGAATGGCGGCGATGCATATGGCGGCCAACGGAGGCTTGCTTCAACCGGTGTCTTCCGCTACCGGTCTGCTCCAAGGCGGGGCGGCGGGGATCAACCTCTCGCAACAAATGTCCTCGTGTCAGCTGGCGGCGCAGAGCAACGCATGCGCGATGGCAGCCTCGTCGGCAGGTGGCGCTGGCGTCAACGGCTACGGTCTGACGCCGGTGCACACGAGCCTGCCGTCTTGCACGTATATGCAGGCGAACCCCGCCGGATATCCGGCGCACCTTCCAAGCATGCCCGTCATGAACTTCGCGTCGGCGTCGCCGTTCTCAAACTCGATGGTATGATCGCCCACTGCGCATGCGCGCCCGCCGACCAACATCGATCACTGCCATAGTGTCGCCGGGCGCCGATCCGCTCGCAACTTCCGGCGGCCGCGTGACGTCACGCAGACGGACGTGTCACGTGTTCGAACGAAGCTTCGCAACGCAACGAAGCAGCGACACACATAAGAGTCCCGTAGGGGAGACAATCGGAAGTCATCCAGACCGGTGCTACATATATCGGCGCCGTTGCTACCGGAACAATTAGCGTTGAACTGTAACAATAAACAGTGCGTTTTGTCTGGTGTCGCCAAATGTAAAAATTCTGACGACAGGACGATTTCACAAATCGGTTTCGCGACCACAAGTGGCTTTTCCATCAAAACCGTCACGCGGTACTGTCGTAGAGAAAACCGCGTGACAACAAACGGTTTAGCGCCGCGATCCGGCTTTAGCGTTGTACAAAGCTTTACCTTCGTAGTTCAACCGTAGTTCAACCGTGCCCGGCATTGTCAGTTTACAAATATGATAGTTGCTTATTTCTTGGTGCGTCAACGTGAAGCGTGAATTCACCGCAAACGGAGAGTCAAATACACTGGTGATTTACTGGTAAACATCGGAGAAATGACGCCGTTCAACGGCTTGAACTTGAGACTTGCACCTAGTGTGCTCAGGATGGCATGAGATGATGAACAACGTTTTATCCTGGTTGTGTTGCTATATTATGTATTTAAATTGTTGAATTCATGTTTATTTTTGTGTTTTATATAGAACGATGTAATGTTTTGCATAAGCCGATGATATTAAAATGTGAGATTACTGTATTTATTGATACTGTTGAGAAAACTGCTCCATTCACTGTATATTTAGTTGAGTAACTAAGGCAAGTTCTCAGTGAAGGGATGTGATGTCACCAGACGGTCTGTTTCGTATAGCAACGGTTGCCATAGGAACAACACAGCTAATGCGTGTTCGAGAGTTACCCCATGCAGTAAGCGAGTATTTTGAACTAATTAAACACAGCAACATTGACCACGACGCGTACTAATGACCAAACCAAACCAACGCAAGTAGATTATCGTACTTCGATATTGACTTCTTGTATGTTACACATGCAAGTAAAAATTGACATTCTTGTACGTTACACATGCAAGTAAAAATTGACATTCTTGTACGTTACACATGCAAGTAAAAATTGACATTCTTGTACGTTACACATGCAAGCAAAAATTGGCATTCTTGTACGTTACACATGCAAGTAAAACTTTACATTCTTGTACATTACACATGCACGTAAAAATTTACATTCTTGTATATTACACATGCAAGTAAAAATTTACATTCTTGTACGTTACACATGCAAGTAAAAAATTACATTCTTATACATTACTCCATGCAAGTAAAAATTTACATTCTTGTACGTTACACATGCAAGTAAAACCTAACTAGCAAGTAAAATGGAAAACGTGGGTTAAACGAAGTTATGTCAATTCACAAAAAGAGCTCCAAGCAAATTTCAATACGCCTACAGTCCAGTGTCACTCCCCAGTCAAGGTATTTAATTAAATAATTTGAGAAAGGTAAAAACTAGTGAAGTAGTCTGATTTCGGTGTAGCAGAAACCTGGGTGGCCATTGCCTTGTTGACTGAAGACTCATGATCGACAGACATTCTGAAATACGATGTCTATCTCTGTAAAGGTAAATTTATATACGTTCTTAAATAGCGCGGTATTCAGTCACTGGGACTGTTCAAAACGTTGCCTTTAGACAGGTACCCATTCATACAACTGTGTTAACTAGAGCAACGTGGGATGAACGAAATTGCCAAAGCTTCGAAACAGCAGCCAAAGGATTCGAACCCGGGTTCTCGCGATTGAGGGCCCTACGTTCTAGCCACTACGATACCGAGCCCAACT
Source organism: Lamellibrachia satsuma (assembly GCA_033239005.1). Lineage (NCBI taxonomy): Eukaryota > Metazoa > Annelida > Polychaeta > Sabellida > Siboglinidae > Lamellibrachia > Lamellibrachia satsuma. Next base: position 2,963,334 of record BSQZ01000038.1, on the reverse strand, counting down.
AATCTGTGGAATGGTGAACATCGGAGGCTGATTTCTATATGGTGAACACGGTTCTAATTGATCTGAACAGGACTAATCCTGCGATATTTCTCTCTCTTCGATATAATACAGACCCGAGGATCACAGTCTTAGACTCAGAATGATATATCATCGACATACATTCTGAAACGACATGGTCGACGATTGGAAACAGTCTGAGAATATATCGTACCAGCGACGACGGCAGCAGGTACGTGAAATACATCAAGTCTAAATGACACAGCATATTCTAAGTGACCTGCAGGTGAAAACAGCGTTGATTTGGACCACAGAAGGCAAACAGGAACAGGAACGGGGAAGACCAAAATCAACAAGTATAGGCGAACCATGGAAGAACGGAAGGCTGCTAGGCTGGGCACAGTGGCAAGGAGAGCCCGATATAGAGGGAACTGGCGAGATCTTGTGCGAATCATTACCAGAAATTCCGAACTCTCCTAGCCGCTAGGTTCTTCGCGCAGTAATTGCTCCCAGAGAAGTCGAGATATCGTTGGAATGAACAGGTCTGCCAGGGGGTGAAGTGTGAATGAACAGGTCTGCCAGGGGGTGAAGTGTGAAGGAACAGGTCTGCGAGGGGGTGAAGTGTGAAGGAACAGGTCTGCCAGGGGGTGAAGTGTGAAGGAATAGGTCTGCGAGGGGGTGAAGTGTGAAGGAACAGGTCTGCCAGGGGTGAAGTGTGAAGGAACAGGTCTGCCAGGGGTGAAGTGTGAAAGAACAGGTCTGCCAGGGGTGAAGTGTGAAGGAACAGGTCTGCCAGGGGGTGAAGTGTGAAGGAACAGGTCTGCCAGGGGGTGAAGTGTGAAGGAACAGGTCTGCCAGGGGGTGAAGTGTGAAGGAACAGGTCTGCCAGGGGGTGAAGTGTGAAGGAACAGGTCTGCCAGGGGTGAAGTGTGAAGGAACAGGTCTGCCAGGGGTGAAGTGTGAAGGAACAGGTCTGCCAGGGGGTGAAGTGTGAAGGAACAGGTCTGCCAGGGGGTGAAGTGTGAAGGAACAGGTCTGCCAGGGGGTGAAGTGTGAAGGAACAGGTCTGCCAGGGGGTGAAGTGTGAAGGAACAGGTCTGCCAGGGGTGAAGTGTGAAGGAACAGGTCTGCCAGGGGGTGAAGCGTGAAGGAACAGGTCTGCCAGGGGGTGAAGTGTGAAGGAACAAGTCTGCCAGGGGTGAAGTGTGAAGGAACAGGTCTGCCAGGGGTGAAGCGTGAAGGAACAGGTCTGCCAGGGGGCGAAGTGTGAAGGAACAAGTCTGCCAGGGGTGAAGCGTGAAGGAACAGGTCTGCCAGGGGGTGAAGTGTGAAGGAACAGGTCTGCCAGGGGGTGAAGCCGCACTGAAGCGTAAAGCGCTTTGAACAGTCCCAAGGACAGGATAAGAACTTGCCTTCATATTCACCTTTATTATTCTAAGAGAAAGATACAACATGTACAATCAGATGAGGCAGATATTCCTCGCATATTATAAGTCCCAAGGCATTAGTATAAATCACTGGAGCTTATATTTTTCGAAATTGATCTGCTCCTTTTACATTAAGAATTTGTTGATTTTCCCCCGCCTTTCGTGAAAGATTTCTTTGCATTCAAAAGGAATTAATTAAAAATGAAATAGAATATTCTTATTTTGCAGCCGTGTATTCTGAATACTATTTCTTGATGCCTAGTGGAAAGAAACAGTACAAAACTGCAGTGAATTAAATTCAAGAAAAGCCATTTGCTTGCGTTGAATTTAGGAAACTAATTTATTTCAACGTATTGAAAATTACACTTTTTCTACTGAACTTTTAAAAATAATTAACACATTAAAAAGTATATAAAACAAATGTAAAACCATATATTAAATGAATTTTTTTTAATATTTGAATTTTTTTAATATATTGATTATTTCAATTTAATGTTTCCATATTTTTAAAAGTAACTGCTGCTCTCTAACTGGGCAACTACCTACATAAGAAATAATTTGCCAAACACCAAGACCACCATGCAACCGAGAAACGTCTTCCAAATGCCACGAAACTTCATTTTTGTGATATACATTGGTTGCAACTAACACGGAGGTCGGCAACTAGCCTACCTGCTCCAGTATTTCACCTACAAGCGTCTAAATGTCGTCATTCCTGTCCTGGTTCTGTTGTAGCCATTTACGTTACAAATAGGTTTAAACAATCAAGAATATGACGGACACAAGAAACGTTTAAGCGATGTTGATGTTTTTTTCGCAGAAAATTCAGCAGATAGTTACGGCTCGAATGTGGGGTCGGCAACTGAGGTGGGTGGGTGGGTAACACCGGTATGAATATTTAGCAAAAACTATCAATGTTGAGGTTAAGCGCGTTTGCGACGTGGTTAAAAGAGCTGAAAGTAGGCGATTTTGACGAAACTTGTTCCGAATATCAGTGATGACGGTGGATGTGACGTTTGTTCCGAATTTGTGATGGTCTTATTCTTATAATCAGACAAAACTTTAACATGGCCACCGATGCAATAATACATTGTGGTCTGACCTCTTGTGAGCCAAACCTGGGCACAAAGCAGGGTAAAGAGGATGAGTAATGTAAGTAAATAAGTAAGTATAAGTATGTAAGTTAATAAATAAGTAAGTATAAGTATGTAAGTTAATAAATAAGTAAGTATGTAAGTAAACAAGCAAGGACACTGAAACCACTGGTGATATGAGGATTGACACCACTGCTCAGGTCAAGCTCACATAAGATACGTCCGGTCACAGTCGTCGATCAAACTGTGTCGACGGAATAGGTGAAGAGGCCAACAACTAACGGAAACAGCCGGACACTAGCGGAGATTAACGAGCGTAGCAGTATCGCAACCAGCGCGATTCACTGCAAGATTTATCAGGAATTAGTCACGTATTATTTGGGAGTCGGATACCAGCTCCTTTGTTGGGGGCATCTACTGACGCTGTATATCAGCCTTTGTTGGGAGCATCTACTGACGCTGTAGATCAGCCTTTGCCATATGCTCCCTGTGGACCAAGGACCATTACGGTTACTTTAGGTCAAAAGCCAACGAAAACATTTCTGAAGCTGGCTATAAATAAGAGTGATTAAGGAGCATAGTAAATAAGAAAAACTAATTAAACTTTATGGTAGAAGATATTGACCCTCTCATAATTGGTATAAATCAGTTCTTTGTAATAATAATAATAATAATAATAATAATAATTAACCAAATCATGGGCTAACAAAGGCATATCAAATGTTGAATTAGGACTGACAGGATATGTAATGCTTAGGAGAGATCGATTACGAAGAAGGGGAGGGGAGGGGAGTAATTATATATATATATATATATATATATATATATATATATATATATATATATATATATATATATATATATATATATATATATATATATATATATATATATATATATATATATATATATATATATATATATATATATATATATATATATATATATATATATATATATATATATATATATTTATAACAACTTCGTCAATTTGCTTCCCTTTCTAATTATATATATATATATACATATATATATATATATATATATATATATATATATATATATATATATATATATATATATATATACGTATACACACACACACATTTATATAAATATATTTCTATAATATTATATATATATATATATATATATTTATAATACACACACATATATATATATATAAATATATATATATATATATACATATATATATATATATATATATATATATATATATATATATATATATATATATATATATATATATATATATATATATATATATATATATATATATATATATATATATATATATATATATATATATGCACCAACGAGCTTCGTCAAATTTGCTTCCCTTTCTAATTATATATATATATATATACACACACACACACACACACACACACACACACACACACACACACACACACACACACACACACACACACACACACACACACACACACACACACACACACACACACACACACACACACACACACACACACACACACACACACACACTACAAAATCTATTCAGGCTAACAAAATAAAATTAGAAAGGGAAGCAGATTGCGACGAAACTATTTGGTGCAATATAGTTTCAGACAATTCAACAGAAATAAAGGCTACAAGGATAAAAAAATCACCTGGAGTGGACGGAAACAGTAGAACAAGTTAGAGTGTTCAAGCAAGAGTGCTCAACTTGTCATTAAAAGAGGGAGTGGTTCCCTTTGAATGGAAAGAAATAGAGAGAATTACAGACCAGTGAGTTTACCATCAGTGATTTGTAAATTATTAGAAAGGTTAATTAAAGACCATATGGTGGACTTCCATATTAGGCATTGATTATAGAATCCATCTCAACACGGATTCCTAAAAGCGAGGTTAATCTTAACAAATATGTTATGTTTTTTGGAAGAAATCACTAAGTGGATAGACGATCACCAGTAGATATGTTCTACTTAGATTTTCAGAAAGCTTTTGACAAAGTGCCACATCAAAGATTACTACTTAAATGAAACGACCATATCGGGGACGGCGTAATCGACTGGAGATAGAACGTCGAAGTTGGTTGTCATTCGGTTTTTAGACAATTCGCATTACGATTACAGGAGGGTGCAGATCATAAATGTACCATTTTATATTTATTTGGCGCGCCTACTGATTTTTTTTAGCAAATTAAGAGTTGGGACTATGTTCTCGATCGCCGTAGTCTTTTGTCATTAAGTTTTTAGACAATTCGCATGTTCATCTGCCATTTTTCCCCTGATTACGTAAACAACAGTTCCGTCGTTATCGCTAAAGCTGCACAAATAAGCGACCAATAAACGCCTTGCAGTTCTTGGAAATCAGTTCCAGACTACAGGCACTCGAGATGCATGGTACGGCGAGGCCAATGAAATAAAATTATGTGTTTTCAACAAAGTTATCCTAGTAAACCACTGGTGTGATATGCTTGATTATATATTCAATCGTGTAACCGGTCGAACTGTTACGGAACTACTATTATCTTAAATCGCGTAACCGGTCGAACTGTTACGGAACTACTATTATCTTAAATCGCGTAACCGGTCGAACTGTCACGGAACCACTATTGTTTAAAATCGCGTAACCAGTCGAACTGTTATGGAACTACTGTTGTTTTAAATAGCGGAGCCGTTCAAGGCGCGGCGTTGTAATACAGTCCGAAATCTGGGAAATTCACAACTTCATTGAAAAAAACAATTATCAATTTGACACCATGGAATTGTCAGACAAAAACAAAGCTTTAACATAATTATTAGAGATAAATGTTTGTAAACATATTCTGATGGTTATTATACTGCATGTTATATATACATGGGGTCCCTGTAAGCAGGGTTTTTGAAGATTCAGCTTACACGGGCAGTGCCACATTTCACACGGCCACGGGCAAACATGTTTTACTTTTATCAGGCGCGTTACCACGCATATATACACAACACAATATTTCACACGGGCAGGGAGGGTTTTCACGCGGGCAAACTGCCCGTGTGAAAGGCCTTAAAAACCTGTCTATTTAATACCTACCTAATTATCAACATTTGAAAGTGCTAATCCGGGGAGCTAACTGCGAACAGGTAAATGTCAACCCCTAACCGCGAAGGAAGTTGGATGTCGCTATTAACCTTTACATTCTTCAAACCTGAATTCGATCTCGCATATATCGATATCATTCATCAATTATGTGTGACGAATGATGAATCACAAACTGACTCATCTGTATTATTATTAATTAGAGGACATGGATTAACGAGGAAGCGTATAATTCACGTTTGATCACGTGATCTAAAACTACCTCCTCTGACCATTTAATCCATCGCGTATGTTGATGTTCAATTACAGTTCAAATATATGTAGTGCGTGAATACTACAAAAAATTCCCAAACACCGGACGGAATAACTTGGTAATTCGTATTTACCAAGTTTCAGGAAACACAACATTATCACATAATTATCCATCTACGCCTTGTTATTTGGTGCTGCAAGTAACTGTCGAATGTGCGACGTAGAACTGGCAGTTATAGTGGCGTATAACGACGCCTTGCCCTTGTATTACGTAACTTCGGACAATCGAAGAAAAGACGCATGACGTTGTCAGCAATTGTACGTAATTGTTCACGTAGCGTCGCCGACAGTTGTTCGTAATGATTACAAAGGGTAATTCGTTTGTTCATAAAAAGAGTAATAGCGGGTGAGTTTCAAAACAATTTAACCGAGACGACCCGGGCGTGGGGTCGTAGATGACCCGGCCGTGGGGTCGTAGATGACCCGAACGTGGGGGCGTAGATGACCCGACCGCGGGGTCGTAAATGACCCGGCCGTGGGGTCGTAGATGACCCGACCGTGGGGTCGTAGATGACCCGTCCGTGGGGTCGTAGATGACCAGACCGTGGGGTTGTAGATGAACCCCTGAAAGTTTGACGCCCGAGATGTAAATCGTCTAGGAGGAGTAGCGTAACATACATGCATGCACGCACGCACGCACGCACGCACGCACGCACGCACGCACGCACGCACGCACGCACGCACGCACGCACACACACACACAAACATACATACATACATACATACAAGCAATTTTTTTCGCTAAACTAAACACAGTTGCACAAGCGAGCTAGAGCGTCATAGTGGATACTAGATAGGTTTGATTTTTCGCGAAATGACTGCATGGAAATAGTACTTGACAATAAAGACACAATAACAATAAAAGTTAAGTAATTAATCACACGAAAATAAGTTTTTTACGGATTTAAATAAAACGTGTTCTATTTCTGCTCAAGTAGAGCTACTACCCCTGCAGGCGAGTAACATTTGGTAGGTTTTACACGCCATGCAGCGTCGCGGATAAAATTTCGTCTCGTGTAACTGAACCGTTGTTTCAACCAGTCGAGTAAACAGTTATATAGCCTAACTGTGTGCGTCAACTAAATGCAGACAATTAAACTTATGCTATTGTTTTAAGAAAAGTAAAACCATTGTAACATTTGGTAACATCTGGCTGCTAGGTTAACCCTATATAATGGGTTTCCATGTGATGTAACTAAATTAACCCTATATGATGTAACTAAATTAACCCTATATGATGTAACGGTCTAACGATAAGGTGTCTACCCACTGATGATTATAACTGGAATTCCGTTATACGTTATACGTGGGGTACCACTGTAAATGCAATTACATGTATTGTTATGACAGATATAATATAGTTTCATAATTTCAATTAAGTTTGAGGGATTGGGAAACACTTCGAGTTAAGTCGAGCTTACACAAGACAGTGCATCCTGGCGTGACAGGACTCGTGGGTAGAGGTATGCTGGGTATTCTAGTTATGGAAGTTCAGGTTAACGAAGTTGTAGCTTGCTGTATTGTCTTTAGTTTACAGGATGAAATCGACGGCTAATTTATGACAACACAAACACTTGTTTTATAAAGGCGAAAGACAAACTGCACAAAGTGTACAGGACAAATATGTTAAACTGGTCCACGGTTAACATCGACGTGTAGCGATAATAGCGAATCTTTATACACTGTAAATATATTTTTAAGTTCAATATATTGAATTGTTATGAAATATTGATAAACTTAATGGCAATAAAATAACTAGAGTACACAAAGTACTGTTAGTGAAGAAACATCGTAGATACTAGATTGGACTTCAGAACGTACTCGTTCTCACACACGATGATAAATTAATGGAACAAATTATTTACAGATTGTGTGAATGCTAGCAATGAATTAATATGTTTAAAAAACAAAATTGACAAATATACCATAGATGAATAATCGTTGGACTATCGATAAGTGTACTGGCTGCCTTGTCCACTTACCGCCCGGTCTGTTGGTTTCGGGTAGCAATCTTCAATCACATGATCGAACGCCGTCATCTATAGAGATCTCCACACACCACCAACACGGAATAACCACTTTCAAGAACTCGATAGCAGTTACTGGTGCTAAGATGGTTGTCACTAAACACATAGAACAACTCTAACAAAGTCCTAAGAAATTGCAATGCCATGCACACAGGCTTCTAAAACATGTTATTGGATCAATTTATTTAATTAAACAACCGTGGCAAGCGAGACCACGAACAATTTAACTGGTCAATTTCAGTTAACTGATTGATAACATGTAAGTTAGTTTATCCACGTCCTTTCATAACCCGTTAACCTACATATTTTTACTTATTTTAATCCACCGCTGTAGTTTCTCTTTCCTGCATTTTACAGTTATACTATCTTAAGTAATTATTGTATTTTAAGCGGGACTATAAATGTATTTACTTGTATGTTTATTTAAGTTCTAAACTCACGACCTCTAGGAAGATAAAACATATATTTTATAAGGTGAATAGTTATTAAAATTATCATTATCTTTTTAAATCGTGTTACTCTTGCTAAACTAAACGAATGCCTATTACTAGTTGATCGTGTTGTTGGTCGGACTGGCGACATCTGAACTCTTTGACCCGGTGACACCTGAACCCTTTGACCCCGGGCATCCACGTTAAATCACCTGAAAAAAAACTGACATATGCTATTTCGAAACCGGCGGAAGTCGCTCGAATCTACGGGATAATTTTAATACCAGTTTCGTACCTGTTAACTTGTGAGAACAAGAATAGTACTTCCGGCGTACTTGTCGAACCCGTGAACACTTGTCCATCAGCAGATAGCATCATGATATTTGCTATTCTCCGCACATAAAAAAATTCCTATTAATATCTGACAGTCATTGACCAAGACGACGCCACTTTTTTCACGAGCGATTGTTTGATTGATTATTTACCCCAGCCCCTGGAATATTTATTTTACGAATTCACACGATTCTAAATAAAGCTGAATGGTGTTGCTGATTTATATATGTTTCTTGCACACTTTCCGGAAACGTGACATCACTTTGATGTTTTCTCTTTGAAGTTTCACTTCATATCTATACGAAATAGGGAGCAAACTTCATTAACTTAACGGTTGACAGTCGTGGTGTAAAAATAGGGATTTTAACTAAAAATATTCAAAAGAAACTTATCTCAGCTGTCGGTTTGAAAAATAAATGTTAAATGTGTATGTGCGTGCGTGCGTGCGTGCGTGCGCGCGTGCGCGTATGTGTGTGTGCGAGGGCGTATGCAAGCGTGCGAGTGTGCGTGCGTGCATGCATGTGTGCGTATACATACACGAGTGAATGCATGTGTTGCGAGTGGTTGAGAGCATGAGTGAACTACTATATATATCACGAAATACAATAGACTCTTCAGTATTATTACTATTCACACGCTGACACCAATTTTCTCATGACTGGTGGTGTCACTGCATATTTGCATTATTTTGAGATTTCGGACTGTGTCTTTTCGGCAGGGTGCGTACAAGCACTACATACCCCTCGTACACAACCTTACACTTATAAGTACCCTTATAAGCTCAAAATGGTGACGAAATATTCATCGTTCAGTAGTACTTATCGTAAACATTGCGGTGTAATAAATAAGCAATTATTTGCGATGCGGGCAGATTTATTGATAGGACATAATTAACCTGTCGAAGCGAAGAATACATTATGACTCACGTTACTGGTCGACGGAAAATAATAAACATAGCTGTGTTTACGCAGTAATGTTGGCTGATTACCTGTACTTAGTACATACGATTAATTACGCAACTGACACTTTCAAAAAAATTCAATCAACGCACCAGTAAACATTAGTGCACAACGTGTCAGAAAGCGACCACGAATACATAAATAAACAGCAAATTAATGAAATTTACTAACATAGATTATTAATATCTTCGCCAGCAACGACAAACACACACAAAAATATATGTATGTATGTATATATGTATGTATGTATGTATGTATGTATGTATGTATGTATGTATGCATACACACACACATATTTATCATATATATATGTGTGTGTGTGTGTGTGTGTGTGTGTGTGTGTGTGTGTGTGTGTGTGTGTGTGTGTGTGTGTGTGTGTGTGTGTGTGTGTGCGTGCGTGCGTGCGTGCGTGCGTGCGTGCGTGTGTGCGTGCGCGCGCGTGTGTGTGCGTGTGCGTGTGCGTGCGCGCGTCCTGAACATCGATATTCAACAGTGAATTTATATAAGTCTGATCGTTTGTTTATGCTATTTTGTATATATTACATAATTTTTAGCTTTTTGACAACCCAAATGTGTTTTAATAAACCACATTGTTTTAAATATATTGACCGTTATCTGTTTATGAATATTGTCCTTGTCCTTGTTCTTCAGCATGACATTCGGTTCGACCCTTACAAACAAACCAGATTTGTAGTTCATTAAAACATATTTGGGCGGTCAACGTATTGGAATAGATGCAGTTTGATGTTATCATTAAGACATGATTTTACGATGAGAACTATCACACAATGTACCTTTAAATGAACACCGAGACACAAACGCAGACCTCAAAGACACATGTCAAAGCCGTCACAACAATCAAGCAATCCGAAGGCTAATTTGTCTTGAAAAATCAACGACCATTCTACCGATATATTCAGTCGGAACATTGCGCTTTCTATCGGCATTATTTGGCAAAGCTCTGATGCTACGAACGGAATGAAGTTATCAGCATTTCGACCATTGGTTAAGCCAATTATTTCCTAATCGTGTCCCTCAGCGGGCGGCGTCCGCTAACTCAAAGTCCTCGTCGACAAGCGACTCGATTCGACAGCGACCACTTGTTGACATCAGAGCGAGGCGCGGGAGCAGCCATTGTTCGATAATTAAGTTAATAAACCAAGCGCGCCGTCTAGTTGAATACAGGCGATTGTCACGCCGGTAACTAGTTGTAAGCTGCCTAAGAGTCGGGCGGCGCTTTGGCACGCTGATTATGTCGGCTTTACAGGAAACGCAAACAAAACGCCTTTATTTTACCGGGAAACTGCCGCGATCCTGCGCAGCAAAATAGATTGGGGGAGTCACGTGAGAAGCGCCTGTTTCCGGCTAGTTAGGGTTTATTGAAATTTACGCCCGCGTCTTCCCATTGTTTTTAGCGCATCCAGTCTTCCCACGGTGATCTGGCTTTGCTCGTCTAGTCGTTGGAAGTATCTAATTCACGCAATCGGGACGAACGACAGTTTTTTCAAATGTTTAAGGGAAAGCTTTACTTTGAAGTGCAGCGTCGGTGCATTGTGTAATAATTTATTATTACGTTTACTGGCTAAGCTAATAAAAAGCAACAACCAACAAGACACACCTAGAATTTAGCCGCATGTGTTGATTGAAGTTTGCACTATAGCCGAGGAGGTAACTGCGGGTGTGCCTGATGTTTGTTTCACGAAACATTCATCTTGTAGAGTCTGCACGAACTATAGGTATATACCATACGACGGTTTCCCCCCAAAAGAAAATAGTATTGTGCATGTTGTCTTGTCTGCACATTGGGGAATAGTTAGGCTGAACAACATACATACCAACATGTCTATATGTGTATTAAACAAATTAAGCAAATAGCTCCAGACTGCAAGTGGCACTGAGTCCATCAATTTATCATATATGTGTGACATGATATACGGGTAATTACGACGTTATAGACGTACGTTTCAGAGAATTGTTGACACTTTGTCAAGACGTGCAATACAATTGGAATAGGTGGATTTTGAAATGGGCATAATGTGTAATCTACCTAGTACTATAAACATGCCGAATGATAGCTATCCAGCTTTATTCATTTGGAAAAATATTCTAAACATATTTCCGTTATGGACGTACTCAGATAAAAATATTTTTTGATTGTTGCTTCAAACATTTCAATATCAACGTCATGTGAAGTATATGAATACATAAAATATAACAAAACTGTGTGTTTGTAGACTAGACTTTAAGCTTCCAAATGAAGTAGAAATTAATACATTTCCTGCTAGTATCTAGGTCATATGTTCAAGTGTCTGTCGTTATGGGCGTTCACTTTCCTGTTATGGACGTACGTCTCTGAATGTTATGGACGTTCACTTTCCTGTTATGGACGTACGTCTCTGAATGTTATGGACGTTCACTTTCCTGTTATGGACGTACGTCTCTGAATGTTATGGACGTTCACTTTCCTGTTATGGACGTACGTCTCTGAATGTTATGGACGTTCACTTTCCTGTTATGGACGTACGTCTCTGAATGTTATGGACGTTCACTTTCCTGTTATGCTTTCCTGTTATGGACGTACGTCTCTGAATGTTATGGACGTTCACTTTCCTGTTATGGACGTACATCTCTGAATGTTATGGGCGTTCAATTTGATCGCCTATTTCAGTTGAAGGTAGAACGTCTGATAGCTTTTATCGTCAAATCATATTATATTTTTAAATATAATTTGACCGTTATCTGTTTATGAAATCAACATTGTCATTCAGCATGCAATATAAACATGATATTCGAGTCGAAACATTCCAATTATGCATAATTATTATAACAATCAAGTCATATGAACAAATTGGTTTTCATTAAACCACATTTGTCGGTCAAAATATGTTTTAATATATGTTGCTTTCACTGTGTAACATGACTTTACGATAAACGATTAGATCCTGCTCCATTAATGACGGCCACATATACGTCCACTGAAGTGGTTTGACTACCCACTCGAGGGCCATCTGTACGATGCAACGTCGCGGCTGCATTAGGCTGACGAGTTACGGTAAAACTTGTCAAACACGCTGAATTGATGCGTTTGTGTGGACAGTGACATTCAATAGTTGTCATGGCACTACGGTATTTTCCCACGGACACCACGTCCACTCAGTAAATGTCGCTTTCTTTGACCTTTTGCCACTTCGCTTTCGGCAGTTATCATGGCGCGACGTGTTTTGACCACCAGAAGTGAAATTCAATTTGAAATGAAGCTTCAAATTGTCACATCCGGGTTAATCTTGAAATGTTTTGTTTCTATGACGACCAGTTGAGACTACGTCAATTATTGCTATTTACTAAATTGTGAGTAGAAACAATGCAACGCGGGGATGCATTCAATTCTGCTATATTATTTGTGGAACGGAGTAGCACGATGGACAGAACGTTGTGTTATCATTCTATAGGGTCGTTTGACTACTTGCTGCCGTTTCGTAATGTGGTCAATTTTGTTCAGTCAGTTGTATAAATGAATTAGTGTCAATATGCAGTGTTTTAATTGTTATATATGTATATATATATATATATATATATATATATATATATATATATATATATATATATATAAGCGCTTTGAATGTTCCGGGAACCGGATACGGCGCAGTATTAGAAGTTCTCGTTTCTAATATTAGTAACCCCATCAACAAATATAATAAACTTAGATCTTAGACAAATGCAAACGTTTTTGTTAACCTTTCTTAACGTCGCATTGTTTCCACTAAACGTGTGTCTTGCTGTCGTCTCTCTACTGTGTGTTTGCGCTTCCTCCCTGTTATTTTAATCGGGGAACACACCTCCTTGAGAACATAGGACTCGCCGATTATTTGCAGCACCAAACGACGTACATTTAATCGGAAGTTAGCACACAGGTGTACCACCCATAATGCTCTGTCAAAGGCAGGTTAACGCGTTTGCTATAAATCGTCGTAACTCTCCGTCCGCCATTGTCCTGGCCGGCGCGGGCTCTTTCCACGAAAGCCGTCAACGCGTTCACGACGGTTCCAACTGGAAATTAGTCGCGATCCCTGTCTCCTGTCTACACTTCTGACCGCCCATACGTCATGTAGGACAGCGGGCCAGTTGGGCGCGCTGGACATGCGGAGACAATGTGTGGACAATGGCAGAGTCGGCATCACAGCGAGACGGCCCGCTTCAAAGCGTCTCCGCATTGTGAGCACCGTTCAAACAAACCGGCCGTCCGACAGCCAGACAATGCCGCGAACGGCACTCGGCGATTTATAGCGAGACTCGTAGCGCGCCGGTTTCTTCGATCGCTGCCGCCAATTTGTGTTAATTCCGGCGAACAAATCCACCCCAGTAAACCATACCCTTCGCAGGTCCGTCTTCGGGTTTTTTTTTCTGAGGTTCGGGCGGGAATTTATGGGATGCTTTCTGAACAATGTTACAGTTAAAAGAAATCTTTAAAAAGGGGTTCGTGCGAACCCCCCATGATGATAGGCGTGCCTACGGGTGCTTTCTCTAAATGTTTACATTATTCATGCATATGACCATATAATAAAATTATGAGATTTAAGCTGTCTAACGATCGGAGTAAATTCTTTCGACGATTTTAACAGAGAATGTATTATTTTATTAAACCGACTGCGCATGCGTATTACTTAAATTATATTCATACATTGTGCATATTTTAATATCAACAAACATGATTCGCGATGGTCTAAATTAATTGAAGTGGGGGTTTTAACCTGCGTCAGACACACAAGCATACCCATGCTTGGACGTGGACGTGTACAGACCCTACTGCATGGCATCGACTGTTCTCCCCTGGCACCCGGCTCAAAAATGGTATAATGCCACCTTGTATATTTCGACGAAGACGATTTATAAATTTTTTTTCTAAGGCCACCTCCCAATATTCGTGTGGTGCTTAAACGTGTTTTTAACAAGTTTTAACAAGATTTGCTATCCAAGGCAAAAGGCCCACGTGACAAGGGGACACAAAAAATAATTCGCTTATCGAGAGTCCAAGAATTATTTTATCTATGTGTGACCCGTCCTTCAGTGATATATCTCGTTAAGAAAACATATCACCCTGCTAGCATCTACACAATCTGTAGATAATATGTTCAATACATTTATTGTCCTCTTAGACAAAAAAATATGACAGTTTTACGGCGATTTGCCAGCGAAGTGCTGTCTCGCTTGAGTGCAACCGTAGCAAATGCGACAGACACGCCCATCCCCGCGGAGTCATAAAAACGATCTCATTGGATAGTTTATTAATGTATATCTTGTGATAGAATTTTTTTTAAACTCCATATTAATCTATTATAAATGATGCAAAAATATTCTCGTTAAGGTGTGAATTTACGATACAGTTTTTCTTTACCTACGTGTGAAACGTGTGAAACGCAGCGAAAAACAAATAACAACAGAAAAACAAAGAAAAACGCATTAAATTATTCATGAGAAAAAGTGTACCAGAAATGGATTTGAGCCCATTATGCATGGAAAAACCTTTACATAAAACAGCGGCTTAAAGAGTAACAGATACTGCTGCATAACACATACTGTGTTATAATCGACTACCATCAACGTCTTTAACTCCAGGATAAATCTACTACAATTGATTCAAAAACCTACCCTTTAAAGTGTGAAGTTACGATGTCGTTTTTCTTAACCTGCGTGTGAAGTTGAACAGTGAATAGTTTAGTTAGTGGAAACATAACGAAACAGATTTAATTGAATCTTAATTTTCTAAATACATGCACCTTACCGCCAAATGAAATAAAATGCCGGAAGGGGAATAATGCCCGTTATGGTCAAACCGTAATTACATTGAAAACGTCGACTTGGAAGAGTAACACCTAGTGGCACTTCCTATTGTCGGTGAGCGTCTTTGATGCTTTATTTATATATATCTTCACTTGTCGACGTCTGGGGGAAATAACACTCATGTTTTCGCCGCGTGTCGAACAGACAGGGCCGTTGTTGTCGGGTTGAACAAGGAATTAAATTATCTCCGTTTGTGTGGGGAAATACCAATTATTTTGTCATGCCACAAAGCACTTGGTGTTAATATATCGTTTGGTCATGTAAATTAAGCCTTATATCATAAGTTTGTTTCAACTGTGACGGCTTTGATGACAACATTTATTCCAAGTTGTTACTTTTTAAATCGATAAAAATATGAAAAGCAATAAAACAATAAAACAATGCATTTAAAGCCAGAGTCAAATAACATAACTAATCTCACTCTAATCTATATTATAAAATGTGTTGAATTTTCCACATAATTGATTATTAGTTCTGAAAATGGACTATTTCCCGCTGTGTGTGTCTACCTATATGCTTAGCCAACTGCTCATTATAATTGCAGATCGAAATTGACGTTCGAGTTTACCCGAGAAGCAGAAAAAGAAGGATTACAAAAGTGACATTATTATTGCGGGAGAAACACTTATCATAACAGGAGCTGGGAGTATGACCAAACGAATGGGTGTGTACGTGTGTGTGTGTTTGTGTGTGTGTTTGTGTGTGTGTGTGTGTGTGTACATGCGTGCGTGCGTGCGTGCGTGCGTGCGCGCGTGCGTTGATGACCCAACTAAGTGTTAACTGTTTTTATTTGCAAGATTGGCAAGGTTACTAAAGCAAGACAATGTGACGAAATTCATCGGCCAGTGTAAACCGTCGCGACCAACGGTGTCAACAAAAAGGCAGGTTCTTACGTAGCCAGTCCGTGGGACCGCTCAGGACACTTCACCCACTGGTAGACCTGTTCACTCAAACACCAACTCGGCCTCTCTGTGAAGTATTCAGCTACACTGCAATTACTGCGCGAAGACTATTCGTTCACAGATCCACAACAGTTTATAGCCATATATACCTCTGAACGCGATTAAGAGTCCGATGTCTTAACCATTGCGTCACTGAACCACTACGTCACTGAACCATTACGTCACTGAACCACTATGTCACTGAACCACTACGTCACTGCGCCTCAAGAAGGGAGTCGTTTTTAGGAATCGAAGTCAAAATAAATGCGGTTTCTTATATAACGTCCCATCCAATTGTTCTGTTGTGTACGTAATAAATAAAATCATACACATCTAAACTACTAATGTGCAAAACCTACAATCATTGCAAGTAAAATACAATAAAATATCTGGTCTATGTAAATAGTTAAAATTAATAAACACAAGTGTAAAAGCTATGTATATATATATATATATATATATATATATATATATATATATATATATATATATATATATATATATATATATATATATATATATATATATATATATATATATATATATATATATATATATGTATATATATATATATATATATATACATACACACACACACACACACACACACACACACACACACACACACACACACACACACACACACACACACACACACACACACACACACACACACACACACACATACTTTTAGCTTTATTTACATAGACCGATATTTTATTGTATTGTACTTGTAATGTATATATATATGTATATGTATATATATATATATATATATATATATATATATATATATATATATATATATATATATATATCACACACACGCTAATTCCACTGGTCTTGGGCTCGCATCGTGCCGACTCGTCTACCATCTGAGGTACGTGCATGGGTGTGGGCGTATGTGTGTGTGTGAGTGCGTGCGTGTGTGTGTATTTGCAGTACATTATGTACACATATATGTACACATGCCTGCAACTGTGCTAATACAGCGCACAGGCATAGTTTCAGACGATTACACAGTGGTCGTGAGTTCATTCCAGACCATAGACGCCGCTACACAGAAAGCACGTTTGCCCAAGTTAAGCTTAATATTTGGAAGTTGGTTTTCCATATAGTAATTACATTATTTTTCTCTCCCTCCGCCTGTCTGTCTGTGTCTATCTTTATATCTCTCCCTCTCTTCCCTCTTCTCCCTCCCTCCCTCCCTCCCTCTCCCTCCCCCTCTCTCTCTGTCTTTCTCCCCCCTCTCTAATCACAGAGCAGTTGAATCCCACAGAACGAGCCTCCCGATCCAACAAACGATAACCACGACTGCGAACCCGTTCTCCTCAACCCGGGAACGTTTGAACGGGACCACTAGCCCGAGGCGATCCCATTTAGGCTCTCCTTCCACGAGCACCACCGTCCGTTGATTTCATTAAGACTCCGATCTGCCTCGCCGGCTTTGTCCGCCGACACTTTGAAGCACGATTCAGATTGAAACGAAATGCATTTCGACGTTTGTTTAATGATCCTGCGCCTCTTTGAGCTACGTTTGTCGATGTCTACGATAAAACCCGACGCACGATACCCCGGGAGCGGGCGGGGTAATTACTGCTTGGTAGTAGGTGACCGGGCTAGGTTTGAGATGCCAAGATTGGAGCATTGTCCTGTGTAACATTGCAAATCGGTGCAACACTGGACCAGTTCTTGCAGCCATGCAGTATACTGGACTAATATAACAATAAGTTTCTTATATAGCGTCTCATCCAAATAATTGTTGTTGGGCGCTGTACACTGGTGTATACGTAATAATTAAAATCATACACATCTAAACTACTAATGTTCAAAACCTACAATTATTACAAGTGAAATACGATAAAATAATCTGGTCTAGCTATACAAAAGCTATACAAATTTATATATATATATATATATATATATATAAATATAATTATGTGTGTGTGTGTGTGTGTATATATGTGTATGCATATATATGTATGTATGTATATATATATATATATATATATATATATATATATATATATATATATATATATATATATATATATATATATACACCACACACGCACACGTACGATAATTCTACTGGTTTTTGGCTCGCATCGTGCCGACTCGTCTACCATCTGAGGTACGTGCGTGGGTGCGTGCGTGCGTGTGCTCGCGTGTGTACGAGTTGGCAGTTTATATACATGCACGTGCGTACAGACGCACACACGCGCACGCACGTACAGATAGGTCTGTCACAATTGCCGAAATGCTAAACACGAAGACAATACAATAACAGTACAAGACAATACAATTACAGTACAAGACAATACAATAACAGTACAAGACAATACAATAACAGTATAAGTTAACATCGTTTTTTTTTTACAAAGACAACGAATAGTCAGTAAATATTGTAAACAGTCTATGCATTAGGCGTATTCTGTCTCCATGGCTGCCCACGTCAAGCGTTAATTATACGAGACAAACCTGTTATTACCTTACAGCAGCATCAACATGACTTGTCGCTGCGATGACGTTATTTGTTACGTATTTAGATAATCGCACCCTCGCGACACGATTTAATAAATACGTAAAAATCACGTTATAGCAATGACGCGTGTAAACACAGTTTAATGCCAGACTACAACGACCACAAGAACTAATAATTCGCCGTTAAGTTCTCAGATTATTTGGACCAGCCTTTTGATATACTTCATCCAGAGCAAATGTAACGACGCACCGCCTCGACGTGAACTATTCAAGCTTAATTACACACAGATACTGAAGAGTGTGCAATAAATATAACACGACTATGGGTTATTGGGGGCAAAATACAAACAGTTCATAATTAAGTTATTTAAAGAAGACGAACTGAACACATATATACTATTGTTTATGATATATACATGTATATATATAATTAATTTATACGTTTACGTGAAACACACGCACGCACGCACACACGTTTTCGACTGCAACCACTGCACGGTATCATGACAAACTAAATGATTACTAAGCTTGCGTTCTCCATTTGCGAGATCCTAGACACGCAACTGTTCGTGAAAACAAACTTAACGTGACTTCAACATGATACAACGAACAAGCGAACACGTTTGACTTTGTTTAATAAAGTAGACATTACAATGACTATAATTTTATTATAAGGCTTGACAACCAACACAATTCTGCATAATGTAACAATTGTAAGTTAGACACGTGGAACACATTTAAATAGTATTTACAATCTATCGAACATCACGGCCATCTAGATAAAAAAGCACGCATCTACGCGAGCGAGCAAACGCGTCCAGTTTCTGACTTACGTGTGGGGCGGAACAGTGAGTAAAACACATCTACTTTGGAGATGTTCCGATTACGCCAGCATCACACAAACACATGTACAACTGGTGGGTTTCGCAACGACAACAGCGTCAACATAACACACATACAGAGGTGCCAAGTTAAAGAAACACGAGGAAGGAGATTCTCCGGCAGAAAGTGTTGCAGCGAACGTAGTCTTTACGGATTCGGACATCTTTGAAAGACAAACGTCACAGGGGTGACGTTTGATGCATTCTATAGCAACATTTGTCCGAACATTTTACCAGGACAGGAACTGGTTAAACAACCGAGGTTATATGAAAAAAGAAACAAAAGTAGGAGACTTGACAAAAGTTCGCCTTCATAAAGCACGAGATTTAGCATCCGAATGAATAGAAAGCTCGCATCGCTCACACATATTTGGTGGGTTTCCTATCGTAAGCATCGTCACTACCACGGCCAATAGGGAATTTTAACGTCAAACCAACTACAGTTTGATGTCAAATAGAAAAGTTCACAGTCTCGCTAGCCAGCCCCTTTGCAAAATGCATCTCACAACCTCGTCAGCTACGCCATTCAACGGAAAATTCCACCATCCCGCAGTACCGATCCTACCTGGATTTCACTGTTACGTCAGCAACGTTACAACATCACTGCTTGTCTTACTCTACGTCTACCTATCTACGACATCACCGTTTTGATTTCTCACAAAATAAGCCACTAAATGGGCCGCATCTTTACAATATAAACATACGGCGATAGCCTCATCGGTACATTTTCACAATTACTCAGCTAGTCCTCATCACTGTCCAACATTCGTCAATGATCCGCTCATTCCTTCCCTTGCAACACATCAAGAAAGTACAGTTTCCGCATTTATCCTTATATCACACATCGACCGTGACGAGGAAAATATCCCTTATATGGACAGTGCCCACCATGGGCACGCGTCGTGTAAACGTAGCAAAAACTTTGGTTTGTGTCCCATCAAGATCACTGTTTCGGTAACAGGCTTTGTTAAGGTCTCCACAGTAATACAAATCCAGGTGTTTCCAAGAATGCCCTGCTAGCCTTTGCAGCGGAAACCTTCATATCTTCCAAACTGAGGCTCTCTACGGTATCGTTTCAATGTCGACAAGAACGCAACTAAAACAAGTTCTTTCTTCTCGTTCTGCTGTTTCTTGCCGTCACACCACCTCCTGTGACCGCGGTGAAACGGACGCATGCACTGGGCATGGATATTATCGACAGGTTGGCTCGATAACCTGTTTTGGATTTTATAAAGAAACACTTTCTGTTCCACATTACCTGTTTGCTTTGAAACAGCGCCAATTCGCATTGCTATCTCCAAATGACACGGCTTGCATCTCGTCCCATGTTTGGCCTACTTATTTAGATTTGTCTATCTTGGACTTATACAGACTAGTACAATACAGCGTCACCAGGCTATCGAATGCAGACAAGGAACATGACTGTATACAGATATACATATACAGATCCTATGGCAATGCTTTCTAATAAAACAAACAAATTGAGTTTTTGTCATAAGCCCAGTTACACGCATGAACAAACGAGGCTGCTAAATACAAAACATGATGCGAGTAGTTTTAACCATAGTAAGATAACTCTACTTTATCAAGCATGAAAATTACCTTTCAGTCAGTCAATGACACTTTTGTAATCGAACGAATAATTATTATATAAGAAATAACTAGACACGTATCAGGTAGAGGAGGCAAAATTGCAAGGCTTTGGTGGTGCCAAAGATATGATGAAAACAGTATATATATATAATGACACACACCAGTGACAACAGAAAAGGAAAGGGGAAACCCACAGACCATAAGAATTACTGAACATTAAGTACCTGAAGGACAACTGAATAAGCATCGCAAAAACCATAAAGGCTACACAAATTACTGAATAAGCTTCAGAAATACAATTTGAGGAACCACTCGGATGAGCATGAAAAATGTATAAATAAATCACAAATGTGCATTTATGGACAGTAGGTCATGGATGTGACACTTTTTGTCTGAACAAATGTGTCTACCCAGGCCATTCCCTTAATCATTTGTCAACATGAGCCATATCCATCTTCAGCAAGTCCTTACAGAGAGGGGACACTGAAGAACACTGGGAGGCTGAAGACAAACTCATGCAATGAGATTATTGGCTGAGAGTGAGGAAAATTAAATGTGTGCAATACAGTGTATATTGCCTTGATTGATCAGAACTCTGGCATCATATGTCTCTGGCGAAAGTATCCGCCGATTGCTGTGAGTAAATACATCCCAGGAAACCATAACATCAACACCTAATATCTGAATAGCAATTGCTAAACCTAAATGTAAAGTAAAAAAAAAAACAGCATTCGTCACTTCACCCTTATCCACAAACGACTAAATGAACTGACGATGACGGTTCTGTCTGGGACTGCGAGAATATATTATCTTACCATATAAGGAAAACAGTCAGCCTTGACCCCTACAGATCGGCCCGCTTCCAGCAACAAAGGAACAAAACACTGTACAACATGAAATGTCATTCACACAACGAAATGATCAATGGCATTTCTAAACGACACATCGCAATCGCACTGAATGCTTGAAAGGTATGACCCTTCCTCTAAGACAGACTACCTAGCTGCTTCACATCACAACCGACATTCAGTTCTGGGTACACCCCGTCCACTGTACAATAAAACATGCCACAAAACTACCGGGGCGGTATGTTCTTCGCACCTAAAAACACAACGGTCAACATTTGTTAAGAACACATTTCTATTTGGTTGAACACTATCGCATGTACCTCAATGATAACGGGAAACTGTACAATGAATCTATTTTCTTGCCTAGACAAAACACAATGTCCACCACTGGCCATGTTTCATCATAAGTCTCTGCTCGAGTCGACACGTTGTACGGAATGCATCTCTGTACCCCAGCAGCTAAAACGTCTCACTAGGTGGCATTCTGTTCGGCGCCCTCCTGTGCTTGTGTCGCCTGCTTGACACACAACGCCAACAGTTCGTCTACTTGGTCCGAGTCGGAGTTCGGGTCGATGTCAAACTCCTGAAAGTAAACAAATGATCTTCTCAAACATACATCACAAAATAATAATGTTGATGGTTGGTTAACTACTCCATGAGCATCGGGCATGACCCAGCAGTTGGAGGGTTTTCCAAATAGTTAAGGTACGGGGGGGAAATTAGTTCCTCTGTGATGGTTATGATGCCTTTGTGCTTGTAAGGGTGATTTGACCATGTGCCTCTGTCAGCAGGTACTAAAATGTTTGTGGTCAGTACAGCAAGTTGACCGTGGACGACACTGTACACGAGGGGTAAACGTATATCCCTCCTCCTCTCCGAGGTCTGACCAGCCATTGGTAGCACACCAATGTAATGGACGTAATAGCATGGGTAAAAACAATGCCCCACATTAGTGACACTACCTCTGGGTGGGAGCATGCACCCTGAGTGCTCACCCAGTGGGGTGACTAACAGGGGTTATCCGCTGGCACACTTAGCCCCACTCTGTAGGGTGTGAAAGGTTCGCTCAACCAAGCAATCGTCTGTGGCAAGCTTTGACCAGCACAATGAAGGCACAGCCAATCCAGCAACACGCATGCAAGCGAACGTGTGAAGGCAGATGTAGCCTGGAATTATCCCAGTCAGGGATCTTTCCTGCTGCCAGCACCTGCATCCATGCCTACTCTCTGTTCCCCTCCAAGGAAACCTTTGTTAACCATTCGTCATCCTGCATTTATCTTTACAATTTGTTGTTCTCCCTCTGTATAAATGTAATTAATTAGTTCCCTGCAATACTTTAACAAGCCCAGAGTTAACAGGATTGCCATCCCAGGCAAACACACAGATGGCAAGTGGATAAGGAAGCCACTGGCTTATAATATCGAGAGTCCAACAATTTTTCATCTATGTGTAACCCGCCCTTCTCAGACATTAACAAATTTTGCTTTTAAACATATTCACGCTGCTAGCATTTACATAATCTGTAGATAATTTGTTCCATTAATCTATTGTCCACTGTGAGAACTAGTGCTTCCTGATATCCAGTCTACACTGACCCTTAGTTCTACTATCTTTCTTGAATGAAAAAAAATACTTCTGTGAATGCTGTCATACCCACCCAATACTTTAAAAACTTCAATTAAATCTCCCCTTAACCCCCTTGTCTCTAGGGTTGTTAAACCACATTCTTTCAGGCATTAAATATAAAGGATTCGTTGCATTTCCCCTCCTGTTTATGGTAAGTCTGAGCTCCCTTTAGTTCTTCCAAAGCCTAAAATTAGCAAGAAAACAAACTGCATGACTCCAAGTATTACAAATCAATAACAAAGTTTCAGCTGTTACTGGACGGTCAAATTAATTTTAGAGGACGGTTTTTGTCGAGCAAATATCATAACTCTGGAAGGTTTTTAAACTTTCTAAATAACTAAGTTGTCATTAAATGTTGAAGAAATGAAATGTTAGGTTTGTTTGTAAACTGGTTCGCCTAAGCAATTCCTTCCCTGTCATTTGCTTACTGAGAACCGAAAAATGGTTCTGCCGTGTGTAACCCACCCACCCTTGTACATATAGTGGCAACACACTTAAGTTGATTAAAAATCCCATCACTGCAGGGTCTAATGGCAACAATACTGCTCAAATACTGTTACTTATTTAAAAATAAATCAACACAACGTCTGGAAAAAGTATACGTCTTTGTGCCTGTCCAAATACTGAAGCTGCAGCTTCGACGATGCAACGATCGATTATGTAGCAACTAAACACCTCTTAACAGCAGTGGTCATCTTAGAATGTGACATGAAGAGAAAACAATAAGCCAGCAATAGTACACAACCATCATCTAGGAGAGGGCACATTGCAGTTTATATGAAAAACAAATTTGGCAAACCTGTATTTCCTGGCCAGCCAGGAGTTGGGCAATAAATAAGGTTCTGCTGAAGTTCCACCTTCAACTGATTTAGCCTATCACAAAACCGGTTCGTTGATGTCCAAATATGTAGTGTGTGAATGGTAATATCTGCAGTTGATGAAAAATGTATTAATACATGTTTAAGTCGTTGAAAGAACTGACGTTGGTCGTTAGATCTAGTAATACTCAAAATGGTGGATATTCAAAACACTTTGCATGGTCAAGGCCGATCATGGGGGTGACTTCTATCCTCCCACCGATCACATGTCAAAGTTACGAGATTTCACTAAACGTGAAATTCGAGTTTTCAGCATTTCCATTTTCCTTTAATTGATGTTTGACCAAACTTCAAATAACTTAATAGTTTGTCTAATGATTTCACCAAAACTACATAAAAATTGCACAAACGAAGCTGGCATGTCATAGTGGATACCAGGTAGGTTTGAATTTTTGCAAAATTAATTTAAAATGAGACAAGCTAAAAACTTTTAAATTGTGGAAGGACCTTTAACATGAGGAAATTTTTAGAGCCAACTGCTACACGCAGTTATGAGAGACCCTGAAACGGAATCCCAAATCAGTGGGGTCACTTCTATACCCCAGGGCCGACCAAAGATGTTCTCACAAGGCCATTAACTGTGATTCGGGGACAAAACTGGCAGTTTAGCTGGTGGCAGGTGGCCAGCGCGACTTAACTAATCTGCAGTGTGTGTTACCGACGTCCTTGTCCATTACAATCTTCCGACGGACAGCGCCCGCTTGGACGGTGCGGACTATAAGGCCACCATCCGTCCAGTGTAGCCAGCTGCTGCCCACTCAGCCGACACAGATTAGCGTCGGGTTTTATGTAACCGCGTCACTTCAAGGATTATGGGGCAATCGGCTCAACACATTTCAGCAGAGGCGAGCGCGTCTGCGGTGTTCGCAGATGGAAGATGACCGAGGATAAATCTTAGTGCACGGGAAACGCAACTCTTATCTGACAGGCGCTAAAAGTTTATGCGGCCTTTCCCAATGTTATCGCAGACTCGTCTATCAGACAGATCAACTCTATGACAAACTGAAACTGGCAATCTGGCAGTACGAATTTAGCATGTTGCGGTTTTGTGTTTGTCAATTGTCTTAGTGAAGCATTATTTAGTGCTGCTTCATGTGACAGTTGGTCGAATACTATTCCATGGCTTTTGTGTCTTCATGTTTGAATTGATGTTGTTTCTGAGGTTTGTTGTGGCTTACAAGTGATAGGTCACAGCGCCTGGCTTACCAGTGATAGGTCACAGCGCCTGGCTTACCAGTGATAGGTCACAGCCACTGGCTTACCAGTGATAGGTCACAGCCACTGGCTTACCAGTGATAGGTCACAGCCACTGGCTTACCAGTGATAGGTCACAGCCACTGGCGTACCAGCTATAGGTCACAGCCACTGGCTTACCAGTGATAGGTCACAGCCACTGGCGTACCAGCTATAGGTCACAGCCACTGGCTTACCAGCTATAGGTCACAGCCACTGGCTTACCAGTGATAGGTCACAGCCACTGGCTTACCAGCTATAGGTCACAGCCACTGGCTTACCAGTGATAGGTCACAGCCACTGGCGTACCAGCTATAGGTCACAGCCACTGGCTTACCAGCTATAGGTCACAGCCACTGACTTACCAGTGATAGGTCACAGCCACTGGCTTACCAGCTATAGGTCACAGCCACTGGCTTACAAGTGATAGGTCACAGCCACTGGCTTACCAGTGATAGGTCACAGCCACTGGCTTACCAGCTATAGGTCACAGCCACTGGCTTACAAGTGATAGGTCACAGCCACTGGCGTACCAGCTATAGGTCACAGCCACTGGCTTACAAGTGATAGGTCACAGCCACTGGCTTACCAGTGATAGGTCACAGCCACTGGCTTACCAGCTATAGGTCACAGCCACTGGCTTACAAGTGATAGGTCACAGCCACTGGCTTACCAGCTATAGGTCACAGCCACTGGCTTACAAGTGATAGGTCACAGCCACTGGCTTACCAGTGATAGGTCACAGCCACTGGCTTACCAGCTATAGGTCACAGCCACTGGCTTACAAGTGATAGGTCACAGCCACTGGCTTACCAGTGATAGGTCACAGCCACTGGCGTACCAGCTATAGGTCACAGCCACTGGCTTACCAGCTATAGGTCACAGCCACTGACTTACCAGTGATAGGTCACAGCCACTGGCTTACCAGCTATAGGTCACAGCCACTGGCTTACAAGTGATAGGTCACAGCCACTGGCTTACCAGCTATAGGTCACAGCCACTGGCTTACCAGTGATAGGTCACAGCCACTGGCTTACCAGTGATAGGTCACAGCCACTGGCGTACCAGCTATAGGTCACAGCCACTGGCTTACCAGCTATAGGTCACAGCCACTGACTTACCAGTGATAGGTCACAGCCACTGGCTTACCAGCTATAGGTCACAGCCACTGGCTTACAAGTGATAGGTCACAGCCACTGGCTTACCAGTGATAGGTCACAGCCACTGGCTTACCAGTGATAGGTCACAGCCACGAACGTTTTGTAACACTTTTCTCTATTAGAAAATGAAATATATGACATACTGTTATTTATAATAACACAGACTTGTGATAACCAAGTATATACATGGTCTGCGCAGGGGATTAACTTTAACATTCCTTTATTTTACCTGAACTACACTATCAATCACAAAGTTTTCATCTATTTCACGTGGCCTCAAGCCACATAGACCCGCCATTATTACTTTTAATAACAGTTTTACAACATTAACATGTCATAATGCTATGAACATACAGCACCTGTGCACAGATAACACTGCAAACTTTCTCAAAAGTGAAAATGTACTAACAAAATCCCAGCGGCATTGTGTTCTGAGTAATGCCAGTGACATGTTTCTTATTTGACAAACTTAAACAAACCATTGTTATCATTAAAGAAACAACGATAAATTACTCAATGTATCTAATATTATCACCGAATGATTATTTATATGAGTCAAAAGAAACCTTTCAACAAAGAATGGCAGGACTAAAAAACATGTCACTGACAGTGTTTTCGTCTTAAATATTAAGAAAAGTATGGAATTTTATAGAGAGACATGTGCATTATAAAATGTTGTCCATAACAGCAACGTGCTAACCATGCAAACACAACAACAGGCAGTGAAACTCTTGCAAGGGGAAAAGGACACCATCTCACCAACGCTACTTAACCCCAACGACACAGGAAACACCCACATAATCTGCCATTACGGCCAACCGATGCACTGTCTAATTGTGCCATTATGAGCCGATTGTTACGGCTATCGTAACAGATCAGGTTTAATGAGTGTGTCAGCAGGTCCCACGGAGACGTCGGGTATAAATCACTCTCAGCGTGCGATGCGACCTCTGGCTAATCTTCGCAAGACAGAATGTTGTCTTCCGGATGGGTTCCGTCTAAATCGTGAAGCGTCAATTGCCGATTTTTACGCATGAAATCTCAATCTTGACATGGACGTCACCGCAGGGGACTTATCAATGTCTGCTCCAACAAGATTCTAACAGAAAGACCAAATTACTTAATTAAATTTTTTTTTAATGTTATCATAGTTCCAGGCTGTGCAAAGGGAAGCAATGCTATTGCAGAACTTTTAATAATGTACTTCTCTTTACTTGTGGTATATACATCTGTATACGCAGAAACTCTTTACTTGTGGTATATACATCTGTATACGCAGAAACTCTTTACTTGTGGTATATACATCTGTATACGCAGAAACTCTTTACTTGTGGTACATACATCTGTATATGCAGAAACTCATTGCTGTCAACCAAGGTCTACTTTCATATTTATCACTTCAAAAGCACTTGGCTGTATTTATATTTGGCAAATACTTTGTGACATCTTGTTTATGCGACCATTATTATTTACGTAAAGCACAGTATTGGTCCCCGTTGCAGTATTACACCTAGCACAATAACCTTTGTCTCTAAACATGATGACTAATCCAATAAACATTTCTTCACCAATATGATTTAATCTTCACTAAGCACCTAGTTTCCTATTTTCCTTAACTTCTCTTGTGTCTGGTACTAAGAAACCTAGACTAAGTTTTAAAACTCTGCTGTTTACCATTTATAAGAATCTGACAATGGCACCCTCTACTACTCCACCCTTTAATAAGAGCTTGTAATTTTTTATTTCCCAGTTTGCTGACATTAAACCTGAGTAGATTTACTCCCTAATTAAGCTGCCATGAAGTGATCTGCCAATTATTGATACATATTTATTCCATCATAACAAATGCCATCTTTGGAAAATCACCACCTCTCTAATACTGACTTTCCCAAACTGATCACCCAATACTGACTCCTCGGCTCAAACACCTGAACGGGCTAACCGCGTGACGCCGATGATACCCTGATAGGGGAAGTTAATTGCTGCCAACGTTCGATCACTCGCCCGTTCCAAACACGGACAAACCAAACCTGCAATTTAAAGCCATTAGCACGCAGAAATTATAGTTTGCACTGACGGCTAGCAAATTCAGCTGGAGATGCATCGGATCGGATTTCAAGTTGATGCTTTGTCTACACGCGGGCGACGACAGCGTTCCCACAGTTAAAGTCATGTGGCATCGGGCCTAATGTTCTGTCAGCTGACAACAGGTACGTGTCGTTACCTATTGTAGTCGCGGCAAGACGTGCGGGCAAGTCCACAACGCGAGTGTGCACTTCTGTATCATATTTCCGTGTCTCTCTATAGAAACTGTGTTGTGCATCAATCGTGCGCTGACATTTCCCGGCTATTAATATTTGTTTATATGTAAGCACTGACGCTGAATCAGGCAATTAATCTTGTCAGCGGAAATGTCCGGCTAATGTTGCCACTGTGCCGGTGTACGGGCATGGACTGGGCTGACCATCTGATGGACGTGTTTATGTGGTGTGTGTGCATGCATGCGTGCGTGCGTGCGTGCGTGCGTGCGTGCGTGCCTGAATGACTGATTGGTAACACTGGATGGATTCAGTATGTGCACAAGTTTTGACAACATTTTCCTGCTAAACAATTAATTAATTTTATCTTTGGGCTATTCCAGAAAATATTATACATGGATGCAGGAGGCATTGTTATTAATAAATGGGTGGTGGGGTCCAATATCTTCATGTACTACGTAATATTATTATAAAAAATATTTTGGGTGATGGGAGATCCTGAAAAAGTGCCTCCGCTCCCATTAACAACTAACAACTGATATGAAATTGCTTGTACAGTTATTGTATTACCCTGTTTTATTTTGTTGTGAAAACCAAAATTAATATAATATATAAATAATCTAGTAATGTTATGAGGGTGTTGGTGTTATTAGGACCACAACAGAAGCCCAAGGACCACAATTAAAATAAGTACTTGCACGTTTTCCGTGTCATCCTGATATTTTAATGTATTGTGTATTCACATTTGATGCATGTACAAGCTACATAGTTATATTGTGTATTCACATTTGATGCATGTACAAGCTACATAGTTATATTGTGTATTCACATTTGATGCATGTACAAGCTACATAGTTATATTGTGTATTCACATTTGATGCATGTACAAGCTACATAGTTATACTGAATCAATTAAATCAACAAAATAATATTAACGCAGACAAACCTAACACACAAACACGGACTGAGGTCCTGTGATGCACCTTCACTGCATGTCCCCAGGATAAAACAAAGCAGCATCGAAACTATGGAATGCGTTACCTCAAGATCTAAGGAGAATTAGAGATGTCAAAGTTTTAAAGACTAAATTAAAGACTCACTACATTAATATAGCGTACAACTAAGTTATCACATTTGTAGTAAAAAAAAAATTATTGTTTTATTTATCATAATCTTTTTATGTATAGCACCGTATATGATACAATTGTCTATATATATATATATATATATATATATATATATATATATATATATATATATATATATTTATCCTATCATCATAATTTTTTATTATGTACAGCACCAAAGGATATCATTGTATAAATTTGGTGCTACATAAATGAATAAACATTAACACCAGGTGGCAGCATGTAGAGTCTGGCAGGAATTCAGTTTGTAAGAGAAACCAAGCTTTTAGCACCTCCCACCTTTCTAGGGATACCACCCAGGGAGAACCCATGTCAATCCTTATCCCTTCATCTCCCAACGTCCAGCTGACTGTCAAAAAGTGTCAATTGTCCATCTCCAGTCTTGTATAGGTCCACCCCAGGCAATAGCTCACACAGCCTCTGGGCTAGTTACCTAACAGCCCCTAATAATCTCCCCCACCCCCTAATGACTGGGGTGCCACCTTATGTGCACTGTGACTTTCTCAGGGAAATCAGCGATCCTAAATACCCCCTTGGTAACTCTTAAACGCCCGGTCCAACCCCCTTCTATTGCAATGTCACAATCGACATCCAGATGTGTTTAGCAGCAAGGAAGTGTCTCCGGGAACATAGCTGTAGCCAATGTACTGGAAGACAATGTCTATAATCACCTCGAGTGAAACCAACATTCAGTCAAGAGGAACTGGCAGATTTAAAAATAACAACGTTCACAAATTCCTTTACCACATAAGCATATAACTAATACACTTTCTTCTTGCCCGTTTTCTACACTTTGTAGTACAACATTACGAACTCAATTGTAATCTTCCACTTTGTTTGTCGTTGTGTTGAAAAATAAACTTCATTCATTCGAGTGTAGCAGTGACAGTACTGCCGCTGGTGTGTGTAAGTAACGAGAACTTCATCCTCACCTCGTTGATAGACTTGAGTAGTTTGGCAATCATCTTACGCACTGATGACAGTTTATTCTTGGCTTGTTGCCCTTCCTGCTGTCTCGCCATCGCTTCGATCTGGAAGCTGCTCACCAACTGCAGAAGAAACGAACAGCACACGTTACTAAGACGGATTATTAAAGGACCTTCATCAACAAAAACGTTTGCTCGTCTCATTTTTTAATCATTTCGCGACAAAACCAAACCTACGTAGTAGCCACTACGACATGAGCTCAGAAAACTAGTAAATTATTTTTTACTGTGCTCAGTGGGAATTTGGGAAATGGGCAACAATGGCTCTGCCTCTATATATTATATGATAAGTTATTCACACCTTTGCAACTTCACGATCTAGCGATCAAAGTCAATTTTTTAGATGATTTTAATATAAAGGTGTGCACCCTTTTATTAAACCAACTGGGAATATTACTTAAACTATTCACACACTACAAATCTGAACAACAACAAACCTGAGTTGTTAATGTCGAAGTAATGTTGATTTTATGTATGTTTTAAAGTTAAAGTAGTGGAGGTGACCAGCATATTTAAAATATTTTTTAACCACAAACATAAGAGAGATCGGTAGGTAAAGTTGTATCATGTAGAGCCAAGCAACATTCATTCAACTAGACATGAATAAAATTTAATACAGATACAAAAGCATTAAAGTGGGAATATTACTTAAACTACAGGTATTCACACACTGCAAATCTGAACGGTGAACCTGATTCGCAATGGGCTAAATGAATGGAGCAGCGTTATAAGATGTATACGTGTCTGTGTGTGTGCACGCTTTCCACATAATATTTATATCATCTGCTAAACGTACTCGTACATAAAATAATTGCATTTCTACAGAGATTAACACACTGATGTCACCATGCTGTTCATGAGGGGTTGATGAACTTTGTGACAATTTCTGTTGGCATGCATGTGTGTGTACGTGCAAATCTGTCTGCGAATATACAAGTCCATACTACTGCTGCTAAACATCTATGTATATAAAAGATAACTATATTTCTATAACTAAAAACTGGGGCCAACTTTTTTTATCACAAAAACATAACTGCTTTGCAATTTCAACTGTATACAAAGCAAAAACTACCAAATGCTTTTGTATCTATATTTTATTCATGTCTACTTGAATAAATGTTGCTTGGATTCTATATTACACAACTTTAAAGACAGACATCTGTTATATTTGTTAAAATATTTAAAAAAAATATGCTGGTCACCTCCACTACTTTTACTTTAAAACATTCATAAAATCAACATTACTTCGACAATAATGATGAAAAATAACAATATCTGTAACGCAGTCAAATTACTTAAGTCATTAACTGGGTGAGGCGGAAGTGGAAACCATTCAGAAGAATACACATTTCTGTAAAATTTACCAGGTCCTAATGTTCACTGAAACATTGATCACTGTCAGGTATCAGGCTGGAGTCTAAGTGCTCGTTCATAATGAACCAACGTGCAAGAGAAGGAAGCTGGTAAAGTTTGAAACCATCAGTGGCAGTCAGAGCCTCTCAAGAACAACAGAACCTAAACATACTGAATTCATCAGACAACTTCAAAGGCTACACCGACTGTCAAGAGTTTAAATTCAAGAATTGTCGAGTAGCAGAGGCCAAACACTGTTAATGAGGATGGGGGGAAGGGGTGCACCAAACCAACACTTTAGCTATTAATTTAAATGAATAAAAATTATTGAAGGAGTAAAGCGTTGCAAATGTTGACGATAATTATTTTCTGACCAGTAAATTCTTTAATCTGTTGTACATGAACTGTGATATAAAGAATAAAGACAGTTTGGGGTAAGGGGTAATTAAGCCAGGGTAGTTGGATGGTGCCCCCGGGATAGAGGAAACACACCACTGTGTGAATTCAATGGTAGAGGCACCATTAAATCTTAACAAAAGTTTTAATGGCGCAACTGGCAAAGGCAGACACGTCTATCTAATTAATTAACTGATTAAACTGACTCAATTATGCAGTTGTGAATTATGTCAGCAGACATGGACTGACAAACAGTCACTTAAAAGGTAAAAGGTCTGATCGTTTTTTTGTAAAATAAACTATATACAGTATATATTCTGATATCTTGACTCTCCAAATGTATTTTAATGAACCTCGATTTTGTCAAATAATTTGACCGTTATCTGTTTAAATGTTTACACTGCACGCTGAACAGCAAGGTCAACCTTCATAAACGGCTAAATAATATTACAAAAGTTCTGGTTTATTAAAACACATTTGTCGGTGAAGATGTTAGAACATGCTATATATAGTTGATACTATATAACATGATATATATAGTTGATACTATATAACATCATTTCACGATAACAATGCTCAGAAAAATTAACCCGATAAACAGGCAGATGGATTGACAATGGAAAGACAGACGGACGGACGGACAGCCAGAGACAGGCAGAAAGACAGATAGCCAGACGGACAGACAGCCAGAGACAGATAGATGGACAGACAGACAGAAGAATGAACAGACGGACGGAAACATGTAAAAAGTGAACTTAAACACTGACGGTCAACACCACCCATTGCACAATGATTCCCGTCTGTCAAATTACAGGTTGCGCTGACTTTAACACCGTCATCTTCTGCCCGTCAACTGCTCCACACAAGGACAATAACCCCAGCCCTGTGACGGTACACCCCACCCTGTCATCAGGTGCTGGGGGCGACTTCCTCTCCCCTGATATCGCACTACGCACGGCTACCCCTGGGGGTAGATCAACGATGAGGAAAGACGTTCCTGACTTGCTATTAAACACCCTCTTTTCGTCAGCACGTATCGCTCATGTACCTCTTCATTAAAGACCACACCATTTCATGCGAGTCAACATAATTGTCCATGTTTCAATCACCGTCGAACCGTTGTCGTTTCAAGTTCCACAGGGCGCGGCAATGATTAGCAGGCGAGCCGGGGTAGCATATGTAGCGAAATGGCCCCCTTGAACTAACGCCAATCTATTAGTTAATTGTCATGCATGTCTACCCCTGCACATCGACTGCCCAAACCCATGTCATTTAAAATAATTAAGCGCACTGCGCCACAATTGGAACAACAATTTGTTAAAGACGCTCAACGGTGAAAATAGATGGCAAATAGCAGTTTTTCAGTGATATATCATAAGTGGGCTGGTGGACTCGGCCGAGATCTTTACAACGGCTTCAGTTTAATCATACTGATGGCAACGGATAGATAATTAATGCTCAGGTAAGCGTATCGTCGGGGCTGATGCGATTCAAAAGGAACTCTCTCTGTCAAAGTCTGCTACATGATAATTGTAGCTGTGCCAAACTATCATTCTTACATGGCTGAACCATTCCCGAAATGGCAGTTTCAAGTTCTGCAAGCAAATTAAACCACTAAACCTATTTCAAAACATCCCAAGAAGCTCAGGATGTTTTACTGTCTACAAATCTGTCTTCTTTTGCAAATTCAATGGCTTTATTTATTGTTTAAATATGAACTCTTAAAAACCTTTTATAATATTAAGGTTTATTCTGTTGTAGGGGAGAGAGGGCCTAGTTGTAACATTGGTAAGTTGTAACATAAAAATTATGTACTACAGATAAAACTACTAATGCATATTATTTCGCATGGTAACAGTATGTTCATCAATTGTGATATCATGTGGTTCCATTGAAATGTTAAAAACCGGTGTGCACATAACTTATCCTATGCTGTTCTTTTTTGGTAGATATAGTCACATATATATATATATATATATATATATATATATATATATATATATATATATATATATATATATATGCTCTAGCTGCTACATAGACTGTTAAGCAGTGTTTTTAGTATGTTTTAATGTAGGTGTTGTGAATGAGATGTGCTGGGGCAAGTTGTAACATTTCCCTGGAAAAATTTTAAAATAGCAGTATCATGCAAAAAAGTCACTCGTGGGAGGCAAAGTGTTGGGAATTGCCATCCAATTTGATTCAGATGGCGATTAATAAAGGCTTTGTAATTAACATGCTTATGTTCATTAGATTGTGTGTGCACAGTGTTCCAATAGGTGATCTGCCATTACTTTGTATTTAAGTATTTTAGGAAGGGCCCATTAAGTTTTATAAGCTAGTCGTATATCCTAGATATGTATTAAAACAATTCATTCATTCATTTTGTATACTAGTATGATTCATTCTGCCGCAATAATAAAACATATACGTTACAACTTGCCCCGCTGACTGCTACAACTTGCCCCGCTGACTGCTACGACTTGCCCCGCTGACTGCTACGACTTGCCCCGCTGACTGCTACGACTTGCCCCGCTGACTGCTACGACTTGCCCCGCTGACTGCTACGACTTGCCCCGCTGACTGTTACGACTTGCCCCGCTGACTGCTACGACTTGCCCCGCTGACTGCTACGACTTGCCCCGCTGACTGCTACGACTTGCCCCGCTGACTGTTACGACTTGCCCCGCTGACTGTTACGACTTGCCCCGCTGACTGTTACGACTTGCCCGCTGATTGTTACGACTTGCCCCGCTGACTGCTACGACTTGCCCTGCTGACTGCTACGACCTGCCCCGCTGACTGCTATGATTTGCCCCGCTGACTGCTACGACTTGCCCCGTTGACTGCTACGACTTGGCCCGCTGACTGTTACGACTTGCCCCGTTGACTGTTACGACTTGCCCCGCTGACTGCTACGACTTGCCCCACTGACTGCTACGACTTGCCCCGTTAACTGTTATGACTTGCCCCACTGACTGCTACGACTTGCCCCGCTGACTGTTACGACTTGCCCCGCTGACTGTTACGACTTGCCCGCTGACTGCTACAACTTGCCTGCTGACTGCTACAACTTGCCCCACTGACTGATACGACTTGCCCCGCTGACTGCTACAACTTGCCCCACATCGATGAGACCTCATAAAACGTGTTTATGCACTATTTGTTTATGCAGCAGATATTTGTGGTTCACTGGTATTGAAATAGTTTCGACCGGGCAACATTTAGAACAGATATTTGTGGTTCATTGGTATTGAAATAGTTTCGATCGGGCAACATTTAGAACAGCAATACTTAAATATGCTGTTTTTTTACAACTAGCCCTGGTCTCCTCTAACGATACAAGTAATTTGAAATTTAAGTCATTATTTGATTAAAGACCCCTAGAAACCTCGAAAGGCTCATAGCCAGACATGGGGTCAATACAGAATTGAATTTGAATTGATAACAAATTAGCTGAAATTTGAACTGAAACAAAACAGAAACAGACTGAATTTGAATTGAATCCCGCAATGTAAAATGTATTGAATTGAATGCCTTGAGCGAAAATGAAAAAAATACATTTTTCAAAATATATATATGTTTACATATAGAAACAAAATGTGTTATAATTAAGTTACTCTTACGATTTACTTTCACTTAAAATTAATGCTGTAATATTCACTGACATATACTTGAGGTTGTGCTCACTGCTCATTGAGTATGTGAGACTGGGGAGGTTGTGCTCACTGCTCATTGAGTATGTGAGACTGGGGAGGTTGTGCTCACTGCTCATTGAGTATGTGAAATTGAGGAGGTTGTGCTCACTGCTCATTGAGTATGTGAGACTGGGGAGGATGGGCCCACTGCTCATTGAGTATGTGAGACTGGGGAAGTTGTGCTCACTGCTCATTGAGTATGTGAGACTGGGGAGGTTGTGTTCACTGCTCATTGAGTATGTGAGGCTGGGGAGGATGGGCCCACTGCTCATTGAGTATGTGAGACTGGGGAGGTTGTGCTCACTGCTCATTGAGTATGTGAGACTGGGGAGGTTGTGCTCACTGCTCATTGAGTATGTGAGACTGGGGAGGATGGGCCCACTGCTCATTGAGTATGTGAGACTGGGGAGGTTGTGCTCACTGCTCAATGAGTATGAGAAACTGGGGAGGTTCTGCTCACTGCTCATTGAGTATGTGAGACTGGGGAGGTTGTGCTCACTGCTCATTGAGTATGTGAGGCTGGGGAGGATGGGCCCACTGCTCATTGAGTATGTGAGACTGGGGAGGTTGTGCTCACTGCTCATTGAGTATGAGAAACTGGGGAGGTTGTGCTCACTGCTCATTGAGTATGTGAGACTGGGGAGGTTGTGCTCACTGCTCATTGAGTATGTGAGACTGGGGAGGATGGGCCCACTGCTCATTGAGTATGTGAGACTGGGGAGGTTGTGCTCACTGCTCATTGAGTATGTGAGACTGGGGAGGTTGTGTTCACTGCTTATTGAGTATGTGAGACTGGGGAGGTTGTGCTCACTGCTCATTGAGTATGTGAGACTGGGGAGGATGGGCCCACTGCTCATTGAGTATGTGAGACTGGGGAAGTTGTGCTCACTGCTCATTGAGTATATGAGACTGGGGAGGTTGTGTTCACTGCTCATTGAGTATGTGAGGCTGGGGAGGATGGGCCCACTGCTCATTGAGTATGTGAGACTGGGGAGGTTGTGCTCACTGCTCATTGAGTATGTGAGACTGGGGAGGTTGTGCTCACAGCTCATTGAGTATGTGAGACTGGGGAGGATGGGCCCACTGCTCATTGAGCATGTGAGACTGGGGAGGTTGTGCTCACTGCTCAATGAGTATGAGAAACTGGGGAGGTTCTGCTCACTGCTCATTGAGTATGTGAGACTGGGGAGGTTGTGCTCACTGCTCATTGAGTATGTGAGGCTGGGGAGGATGGGCCCACTGCTCATTGAGTATGTGAGACTGGGGAGGTTGTGCTCACTGCTCACTGAGTATGAGAAACTGGGGAGGTTGTGCTCACTGCTCATTGAGTATGTGAGACTGGGGAGGTTGTGCTCACTGCTCATTGAGTATGTGAGACTGGGGAGGATGGGCCCACTGCTCATTGAGTATGTGAGACTGGGGAGGTTGTGCTCACTGCTCATTGAGTATGTGAGGCTGGGGAGGTTGTGTTCACTGCTCATTGAGTATGTGAGACTGGGGAGGTTGGGCCCACTGCTCATTGAGTATGTGAGACTGGGGATGTTGTGCTCACTGCTCAGTAAGTATGTGAGACTGGGGAGGTTGTGCTCACTGCTCATTGAGTATGTGAGACTGGGGAGGTTGTGCTCACTGCTCATTGAGTATGTGAGACTGGGGAAGTTGTGCTCACTGCTCATTGAGTATGCCAGACTGGGGAGGTTGTGCTCACTGCTCATTTAGTATGTGAGATTGTGGAGGTTGTGCTCACTGCTCATTGAGTATGTGAGACTGGGGAGGATGGGCCCACTGCTCATTGAGTATGTGAGACTGGGGAGGTTATGCTCACTGCTCATTGAGTATGTGAGGCTGGGGAGGTTGTGCTCACTGCTCATTGAGTATGCCAGATTGGGGTAGTTGTGCTCATTGCTCATTGAGTACGTGAGACTGGGGAGGTTGTGCTCACTGCTCATTGAGTATGTGAGACTGGGGAGGTTGTGCTCACTGCTCATTGAGTATGTGAGACTGGGGAAGTTGTGCTCACTGCTCATTGAGTATGCCAGACTGGGGAAGTTGTGCTCATTGCTCATTGAGTATGTGAGACTGGGGAGGTTGTGCTCACTGCTCATTGAGTATGCCAGACTGGGGAGGTTGTGCTCACTGCTCAATACGTATGTGAGATTGGGGAGGTTGTGCTCACTGCTCATTGAGTATGCCAGACTGGGGAGGTTGTGCTAACTGCTCATTAAGTATGTGAGACTGGGGAGAGAGTAATTTGGTATGCCAATGATGACTTGATAGTAACTGATTAATGGGTATATATGTATATTCAGCTGTTGCAAATTTGTAAAATGAATTTGAATTGAATAAAAATGAACTGGTCCTTTTTGACAGTAAATTTAATTGAACTTAAATGTGTGAATTTGAATAAAAAAAAATTAACTGACCCTAGGTCTGCTGATAGCGGGACCATCTGTACAAATAGGATAACATTACGCATAGATGTTTATATATACATGTGCATGTACACTGCTATATACCAACCATTTTATGATAGTGAGAAAAATAATAATAGTAAAAAAGGGTCAGATACTGTCATTTCATTATCTTTCCCCTAAGCTTACTTCACTATTACTACCATTTCTTGCAATTTGTTGACTCACAGTCAACAGTCACGATTGGCCCCCATGAGGGACGTATATATTGGTCCCCATGAGGGACGTATATATTGGTCCCCATGAGGGACGTATATATTGGTCCCCATGAGGGACGTATATATTCACTTTGACAAGCCGTTTGTAAAGATGCAGGTCTTGCAATGAATACCACGGCAATAAGGTTGACATGAAGTTCAATCAAAGGCGAACTTTAGTCATGACACAAACACTTGAATATGTGAACATGCTGTTAGTGAATATACAGACACCGTATATATCGTATATCATCATATACATTATATTCAACTGTTGACATATTGGGCTATCGGTGACAAAC
Organism: Lamellibrachia satsuma; assembly: GCA_033239005.1. Taxonomy (NCBI): domain Eukaryota; kingdom Metazoa; phylum Annelida; class Polychaeta; order Sabellida; family Siboglinidae; genus Lamellibrachia; species Lamellibrachia satsuma. Next base: position 2,923,400 of record BSQZ01000038.1, on the reverse strand, counting down.
CATGGCACGGTATGAGTAAGAAATAAACACAACACTTGAATTAATCAGTTCTTCGTGGCTAAGACAAAATCCATTGCATCAATTTAAAAAAGTGGCTTATTTTCAGGAATTCAAAATAGATGCATCTTACATCTAGATGAATCTCACGTCGACCAATGCATATAGGATCGAATGAATATTTTTATTTAACCATTTTGGTACGACAGGCCAGAATTCCAGCATTGGCTACGTTCACCATTTAAATCGCTTTTACTCATAATTCATTACTTGGAGCCACTTGTTATATACAGTTGTCATGGCGAATGAATTAGCTATTCAGTAGCGGCAATCGCTGAATATTGCTCAATATTGCTCATATTAAGGAGATTTTAAATTTTTAATGATGGACTATGCTACGGCCACAATGGCAGATGGCTTTACTTCAACTGGTGATTTACCACCGTATGTTCTGGACAGATTATTTGATAGTTTTAGCGACGAATCTTTGTCGGATGTTGACGATCGAAACAACGATGATGTTAGCGAACTTAGTGACCGAGCTGGAGGCGAAACGGATATTGACAGTGGGAGTATTTTCGATGGCTACTCGGATGTCAGTGATGATGAATGTGACGGTGTAAACGCTGAGGATGAGCTGCGCACTGAACCATCAATGCTGGATGATGCGTAGTTTCATTTTTGTAAGAAGGAAAAGGTGTGTGTGAATCCGTCAACATGCAAAGTTTGACTGAAATCAGTCCAGCAGCAATGGATGTGTTAGCAAATATACACTTCTGACATATATGTATAAAATACAGATAAATAACTTGTTTTTTACTTTCTTATACTCCACAAAACTTGATATTGTATTTTATATCATAGTACGCTCCTGTAGCATGATCAACATGAGTAGTTTACATTAAATATGAACATTGGTATACAACTGCGTTCAGCAACTGCAAAAACGTTGAAATCGTTGTGGCCATCCTGGATTGCTGGTTACAATGACGACGAAATGTAAAATGATATGGCTCATTTTACTCGCTGATTATCGTATTTTCAGAATATATATAATATCCCTATTCATAAAATGCATTTTTGTTGCTGAAATCTTGACTTGAAGTGATGCAGTCGATTTTCTTACATATTCACTGGGAATACAGTATTCAGTGGTCACAGCAGATCAGGGCTGTAGTACTGAAATGGTTAAGTAGATTTTCCAAACATGTTTTTAAAACTAATTAACACAACAGCCTAAAAGTTTCTTTATTTTAATTAATAATATATTTATGGTGACACGGTCAACCATCGACAATTACTTAACATGCTAGGCACTTAAAAATATATAAGGCCATGAAAAATTTTTGTCCTCCAAAATCTGAAAACAATGTCTGGTTAAAATATTAATACACATGATATGAAAAATGCAAGAGTAGATTCCATTTAATGAGTTAACTGGTTTCATTTCACGTGATTACATGGTGAAAACATTAAATTAACCAAAGTAAATTACTTTTAAACTATATAACTTTCACATGTATGCCTTTGTTAAATTGAAGTTAATTTAAACATAGATTATCATGGTTATTTCAATTGTAACACTTTTGAAAACTAGCACAAACATCGTTAAAAAAATTACCTATTAGCATTAGCACTGGGACTTTCTTGCTACCAAACATATTTAAATTCAAGTGCTTTCTGAATGAGTGAAATGACAGTAATTCTATGAGACAAAGTAGGGTGATTTGGGAACATCCTGGGGCTGGGATTCCGTCAGTCACCCCATGACGAGGGTGACGGGAGGGCGGAGTGTGCCACATCATCACAGCACATCCCCAACTATTGTCACGAGCGTGGTGACGTAACAGCCATTCCCTGAAATCAACCAGACAAAACACGGGAGGAGGAATATGTTGACAGGCGGGGCTGGGTTAATGAGGAAGCGCCCTGCCCTGTCTTTACCCCGTTACATCACTAAGCGCCCTGTGGGCTGGCCAGGGCTACGGCGGATAGACGCACAAGATGGGACTAGGGAAACTCCGATAGGAGACACCTTCCTGTTCTTTGTGTGTTGTCCCGACGCGTCAAAGTCATTACGGTAATGACGGTTCTAGCACTCAGTGCAGTCGGCCACAGGAAACACGCACACGTGTGCACACGCGTCAATGATAACAACGGTCGTTCAGGACTGTGCCAGTGACGGCAGTGCGACTGGTGCAATGTTCTCACCCACTTACTGGCAACATTCCATGACACAGGAAACAGAACAATCCCATGTTGCCACCTTGTCACATCCTTCGAGTGACAACCTCATATGGCTTTCAAGTCAGCCTCTGGGGTACTTATCAATATAAATTAATAAAACCCTCCAGTCCACCGGTGTATGGCTCAGCAAACGGGAAATTAAACCGATGACAGACGCCTGTAAACGCTTCTTTTAAATGACCACTTGGTTATTTAAATTAACATAAACCATTGACATACTTTTTGCAATTTATATTCAAGTCTTATCTTCTGGTATTTCAGATTTTTATTTTAGATTATTTATGCATCATGAAGCCAAGCCCCATCCAACCTCTGTAACACCTTCAACCACACAACCAGAAAGAAGGTTGACAAAAACGCTGTATCGCCCCCATGATGACAGGCTGTGTGCTAGATGGGACTGACTGCTACCAGCACCAGTCACTAGCATCCTCACAAGGATAGTTACTAGTGTTGCTCTATATTTTTCTGCGCGATTCATGTATGATGCCTTTGATGTACCAGTATATTCTATTCGTCAAATGTGAGCTTAGTGTGTAGTTATGATCCAGATCCAGTCACCAATCTTTTACTATTATTTCTTCACGGTTCAGCTTTGAGTAATTAATTCTCAGAGTTTAAGTTCACGTCTACTGGACAGTATGTCATTGTGTGTTTAATTATTTACTAAATGCAATGCATACAATTAAAAAGTCTTCGTATTTTCAATATTTATTTAAAATCACAAAAAAATTACTTCTACAGATTAAATCAGTTGTTTAGATATTATTTATCAGGAATGTTAAAACACGGTATAACACAATAGGTTAAGCCATGTTATATCTTAACAACCACAATATATCGCTTGGCAATACAATACCTTAGTAGTTACATCTCCCTGTTTGGTGTTAACAAGATCGCCATCCAAAGCAAAACCCTAGAAGAGAAGTAGCCAAGGAAGCCATTGGCTCCTTGAGAGTCCAGCAATTATTTGTCTAATTGTAATCCACCTCATTTGCCAATTTTGCTACTAAACATATTCACACTGCTAGCATCTACACAATGAGCAGATAATTTGTTCCATTTGTTTATAGTCTGTGCTTGGCTTCTGAGGATGTAGGTGTGAGAGAAGAAGAAAGAATTATTCTTCTTATCATTGTTTACATTCTTTCACACTGTTAAAATTACGTTCACATTCTCTTCAGCTGTGCAAGAGGAATCACCAGAAAATCCGTAGAAATAACATAAAATCTCCCTGCAGAACAAAAACGGCCGAGTCATGACAGGTGATCATGTGACTTACCTTACGCAGGCCTTTCTCGTAGTGGTCGAAGAACTCATCGAGGGGGAACGTTGACAGTTCCTGGATGGTGAGGGTCGACACCGTGTCTTTGTCCATGATCCACTTTGGTGGCAAAAAGTACCGCAAACACGTCCTGCAACAACACGGTTACTCAGTAGTGTTACTCGCTTACTTGTGACTTATTACTCGACTATGTTGCTATAATAATATTAATTTTATATAGCACCTTACCCAAAAACGTTTGCAGCGCTGTACATAAAACTAATACATAAATAGTACGAATAAAAAAATTTAAATATAAGAATACCCGGTACCGGTAAATAAATAAAGATAATGCAGTTATACAAAGAAATACTTTTGTTTGACCAATTAACTAAGTATAACTATAATTTGTTTTCCTTGAGAGTGACTATGAGTCTTAGAGCAGTCTCCCTATTCTATTTTGTTACAAATCTGTTTTATGTGCATCATATAAACGGTATTTATATTTATATTTATATATTTACCATGGTTATATTTACCATGGTTATATTTACCATGGTTATATTTACCATGGTTATATTTACCATGGTTATATTTACCATGGTTATATTTACCATGGTTATATTTACCATGGTTATATTTACCATGGTTATATGTATTATCAGAATTGCTACATAGGATCAAATAAAACCATTCTTCCTCTTCTTAAAACCTGATTTACTGATCACTGAAAAAGGCTGCCTTCTATTGAACTTTATCACCAGAAAACACTGTACTAATGGTCTCACAATTAATACTATAATGATTTAATTAATACAGTTATGACTTAATTAATGTACTAGAATAAACATTACACTTATTATGAGCAACTAATCAATTTAGTAACTGATACACGGGCACATTAGTAATTGTATAATTGATATCCTAGATTTTGTAGTGAGTCGGGCTTCATTTCCCTATAATAATGGCTTTTTTCTATAATAATAACTCTATGATGGGCTTAATGGTAACTGTTTAAAATAACTGTTTTTTCAAAATATATTATCATATTTAGTCACTATACATATAAATTTTTTTTAATGGACCTTAGTAATCCTTTTTATTGGTATTAATTTTCAGCGAAAAATATTTGCTAACCTAAAATATATGCATATTATTTTAACACATTGTATTTATATTCTTATCACTGGAACATAAATAATTTTTGTCATTTTTAAACAACGTCACAGCGTCGATGACACCAGTTGATGCCACGGACATGAATGTTGCACCTGTAACCATTGGCGATGTCCTCTATGTTTACGCTGCCTGGCAACACCATGGTTGCCGCCAACGGCACTGTTGATGACGACGGTGCAGTTGATGAAGACGGCGTCTCATTGGCCGTTTCGTGAGATGAGATCGAGGCTGGCGAATACGGAACACTGACGGTGGATTCTGCTACGGGTGTCTGTACGTCCTTTAAGTAAGACACAGTTCAGCAATGGACGGCCAGAAAACCAATAAAATGTTGTTTCGCAAACAAAACATACTGGAATGATAATTCTGTTTTTTCATCTGCGGTTAGGAATAATAATAGCAATGGTTAAGTATTTATATGTTATGGTTATGTAATGGTTATAGCTGCAACAATAACTCATGGTGCAGAGAAACTTCAATATTTCCCTAAAATTCCAAGACCTTCCACTGATCAACAAAAGTATTTGATATATGCAATATTCCGTATTGTTTCTAATATCTTTATATAATACCACAATATTATTACATTATGAAACCAACCATTTGATGACAAGAACCACTATAAAACTACCTGATTACTTTGACGCAAATCAGACTCCTAACTTCAGAGTAACCCTCACCCTGAGATGTATTTTGTCCTAGATTTTTGCAAGACCAATGTACAAAGAGATGGGACAACCAGTCACCAAGAGGTACGGGTGACACTATGAGACACCAATATTTTGAAGCACCAATTGGAAGCTTAAAACATAAAACAGGTGCAAAAATGCAAAACTGCCATTGACTAGTAACTAGATGCATTTGTTGCTTATAGATGAATATCTGCTGCATTTAGTCCTTCACTTATCTGGTGGGCAGTTTTATGCACCCCGGGGGTATTTATACTACAAACAGTATTATTATTGTTGGGCTTAATGAAAAGGGGGTAATTGCCGGTGATGGTAGCAGAGGAAGGGGAATAATGCATATTAAGTACTTGGGAAGAGGGAATAAAATAACATTACAATTCATAATGGGTTTGGCCAAGAAACAGGGTTGTAAGGCATGGGTGCTAAGCTGCCTTAAGGGGTGGTTAGCAAGACAGAGCTGTGTTTGCACAATGGATGCAGTGGCAGCAGATGAGATCAACGCTAATTACACGGTTTTCATTAGAATTAGCTGCTACTGTAGAATAACTGACAGTTATCCGAAGATGTCACCACATGGGGAATAAGGGGGGAGGGGAACTGGGAGCTGGCTGAAGGGAAAGGGAGAGGGAAAGGGAGAGGGAAAGAGGCACACATACCTTTGTGAGTTTCACATCTGGGCTGTTGACTTCGACCCTGCAGGGAAAGCAGAAAAAAAAATTATTTGACAGCCTCGTTGTCCTAAAGAGTTGTGACCATGTGCGGGTGATGTCTGCTAGAACCTACACTTAGCAGGAAGTAAGGAAGTTTAACAAGATTGCCATCTAAGGCAAACACCCAGATGGCAAGTGGACAAGGAAGCCATTGGCTTATCGAGAATCCCAAAATTTTTCACCTACGTGTAACCCGCCCCTCTGAGAGATATGTCAATTTTGGTTTTAAACATATTCACGCTGCTAGCATTTACAGAATCTGTAGATAATTTGTTCCATTAATTTATTATCCTCTGTGAGAACGAGTACTTTCTTATATCCAATCTACACTGATCCGTCACTAATGTTACTTCGTGTCCTCTGGTTCTACTATCTTTCTTAAATACGTTTCTATTAATATTTTATATTCATTCAATATCTTAAAAACTTCAATTTGATCTCCTGTTAACCGCCTTGTCTCTAGAGTTGTTAAACCATATTCTTTCAGGATTTTTTCATAACCTAAGGTCTCTCAGTTCTGAAATCATTTTAGTTGCTCTCCTCTGAATTTGTTCTAGCTTATCTATAACGTTCTTATGATATAGTCTCCAAGTTTGCATACAGTATTCTAAGAGGCTTAATCATTGCTTCATATCGGAATTGGAAAAGTTTATTGTACCCAAAGTAATACAAACATAATATTATCACAGTTAGCAATAACAAGACAATATTCTCTATAAACAATGTCCAAGTTTAAGTTCAATTATCTTAAGGAAACGAAATCACATTAATTTGTTTATTGCAATTGAAAAACAGACAAACAAGCAAAATATAAAACCTGCATTAACACAAGTATTCCCTTCTGCTAACTGTGGTTTTAAAACGCATATTTTAATGGGTCAGTTTGACTGCTACAAAGACCAAAATTTATAACAATCATAGCAGCCACCCTAATGAAATATACTTAATAAATTAGTACCTTTAAACATTTTCCATAAAAGAAAAAACACAAATGCATATATTCTCAAAAAAAAATAATATTACTTTAGGAAGGATTTTGAAAAAAAGACGGCAAACAAAATTTAAAAAAATTTCCATGGAGACATTTCATTTTTATTAAGGTTTAGTGCATTATAAGAAATGTCTATGCAGAGTTATTATTAACTCAGAGGTATAAATAGCTATTTTTCCTATTATGTTATATTTTTCCTAATCAACCCAAGAATTTGATTGTCGTTTGAAGTACCTAGAAGATTATCTATCAGTTTATAGTTTATATACAGGGAAAGAAGATAGATACAAGTTAAGTAGTCAAGAAATAAAAAGTTAAGAAGTAAGGAAGTTACAAATAAAGGAGTAAAGAAGTTACAAGCTACTGAGTAAAGAAGTTACAAGCTACTGAGTAAAGAAGTTACAAGCTACTGAGTAAAGAAGTTACAAGCTAGTGAGTAAAGAAGTTACAAGCTACTGAGTAAAGAAGTTACAAGCTACTGAGTAAAGAAGTTACAAGCTACTGAGTAAAGAAGTTACAAGCTACTGAGTAAAGAAGTTACAAGCTAGTGAGTAAAGAAGTTACAAGCTACTGAGTAAAGAAGTTACAAGCTAGTGAGTAAAGAAGTTACAAGCTACTGAGTAAAGAAGTTACAAGCTAGTGAGTAAAGAAGTTACAAGCTACTGAGTAAAGAAGTTACAAGCTACTGAGTAAAGAAGTTACAAGCTACTGAGTAAAGAAGTTACAAGCTAGTGAGTAAAGAAGTTACAAGCTACTGAGTAAAGAAGTTACAAGCTACTGAGTAAAGAAGTTACAAGCTAGTGAGTAAAGAAGTTACAAGCTACTGAGTAAAGAAGTTACAAGCTACTGAGTAAAGAAGTTACAAGGGAAAGACAGAGAAGACATATCCAGCCACTAATTAGCAGTACATTGTCTGTGTAGTCGAGTCAGGCCGTAACTACACAGAGGCGAACAGTGTCAAGTGTGCCGCCAACAACAGCAGGACACAGGGCACACTCGAGCGCCCCTCCAAGACACCTAACACCCTTAGAGTGTGGCCACACACTGAAGTCAGCGACTCGAGAGAAAACATCTCAAGTCTGGCAAACAATCTACTCTCGCAGCTCGCTGAACTTGCATCTTTGTGTCCTATTGCTGGCAGATGCACTGGCGGACAGAGAGTGGCGATTTCGACACCTCCGTATGCGACGTCGCATCTGCCCGACCCGTGCCCACGCCACTAGGGGATCCGATGGTTATTCAACAGCTTTATCGTCGGGGCCGATCCCCCGGGCACACCAATCCAGCGGGTAATCATTGTACACAGCAATTTGTTAAATATAATGAAGATCTAGCCGACTGCCGTACAATGCCAGAGAGAAAAATTGGCAGTAACCCTTTAATCATTCAATCCCACGAGCTTCAGCAAGTGACCAGACGAAGAGATTAATTGGGTTATTGGAAGACCAATGTATATGGTGCTACGGATATGTACCTACTGAACACCCACGTGGTGGCATATGCACACTTTACTGATTCATTTTGATTTATTTCTAACCCAACGACATCATTGAAGTCCACCCAACACAATCAATCACATTCGGCATGCCGAACTTACAGCCCATGTGCATGAAGTTACAAACGGCTCCAATCAAAGACAAGGTTATTTATGTACTGCGCTGGTTGGCAAAAGGAATTATTCAAACAAAGAACGTAGTAGATCGGTTTCGGGAAAGGGAGCAATTTAAACAGTGATTTATCGTGGCCTCCGTCTGGCCGACCAGACCACGACCTACTGATGTATGTAGCGCCCCCATGTGGTGTGCGACAATAACATGCTAGTGGAGTGGTACCATGTAGTAGATCGGTTATGTTAATGGTATTCCAATATACACAAACAGCCGCCCCTACACACACAGTGACTGCATTGACTCAATAGACGCGTATGTTGCAACAAACGACATGTCGGCGCAACAAACGACGTGTCGCCGTCCACTGTCAGCGGATAAGCGACACAAACACGCCAACCATTGACACCGCCAACTAACCATTGACGAAGCTGCAGACTTCTCACCGTGAATCACACATACATCAGCACTGACCCGCTGACGGCGCAGTGCCGCTTGTTCGACAAGCACCGCCATGTGCTGCCACGACCTAATAGGGCCAGTTTAGGCAATCAGTAACTGCCAGGGTGCTCGCCAGAGGGGGTCGTACCAGCCCTCATCATCTCGGGTCGAATGGCTGCAAAAAAATAATTCACCCACTTGTCCCGACTTCGCATCCTTAAAGACGACAATGTTTGTTGTAGCGTTTCGCAACAAAGCAACAGTCGTTCGTCACCGTCAATATGAGATTAGTTTTCGACAAAGTGCCATCGTTCATCATACAAGGCCTGTCTGGCGACCCCCACTTGACATGGCAGGGGGTCCAGCAATGTGGCGACGCAACTGTTCAAATTTGCAACCGTTTTTATTAGTCATCTTTGTCGGCCACAGTCAATATGTCAGACAGGGTTTTCCCAGAATGTCAAACGGCAATAAGCCTTCACCCTCAATCAGTCCCCCAATGGAAATTTCACTGCTTTGTAGCCAAGTGTGTATACAATCCACCCCCATATTGAGGCCGTTTGGAATTGCATTACACACCCCAAAAAAATCAAGAGAGATTTTATAATATATGAAATATTTCAACATCCAAACATGTGGACAGAATACTGTTAACGCAAAATAAATATCCATAAAAAATACCCGGGCTTGGATCAGATACTAGAAAATACTAGCTTTGTAGTTGTACCGAGAGGTGAAAACATGTGGATCAAGTGTGGTATTGCAGCTTCAAAGGGTAATCAAATTCTTGGATTGATTAGAAGAAACATAACATACAAGAGAAAAAAGTTAATTATACCTCTTTATAAAGCAATAGTTAGACCTCATTTAGAATACTGTATACAAGCATGGAGACCATATCGTAAGAAGGATATAGATACGCTTGAACGCATACAAAGGAGAGCAACTAAAATGATTCCAGAACTGAGAGACCTTAGTTATGAAGAACGCCTGAAAGAATGTGGTTTAACAACTGTATAGACAAGGAGGTTAAGAGGAGATCAGATTGAAGTTTTTAAGATATTGAATGGGTATGAAAATATTGATAGAAATATGTTTTTCTCACTCAAGAAGGATAGCAGAACTAGAGAACATGAGGTAAAATTAGTAAAGGATCAATGTAGATTGAACATAATTTTTCAAAATCATCAAAAGAATTAACTTTAGTCGTCAGATCTGGTAGGGATCAAAATAGTGGATATCCAAAATGGTAAGCCCTGTGTGGGTCAATGCTGATCTTGGGTGTGACTTCAATCCTCTCGCTGAGCACATGACAAAGTCACAAAATTACACCAAGGAAGAAAATCGTGCTTTTTCAGCATTTTGATTTTAACTTCAGTTAATGCTTGAACAAGCATTAACTAATTTAATAGTTTGTCTGATGATTTCACAAAAACTACATGCAAAAGTTGCACCAACAAGCTAGCATGTTGCAGTGGATACTAGGTAGGTTTGTTTTTTTGCAAAATTAATTTGAAGTGAGACCAGCAAAAAATCCAATTGATTAAGCACCTCTAAAAGTTTTTGCTCAGCCAGGATATTGTTGTAGTTACTGCATATTTCAAACTGCTTTAACTCAGAAATATGATGCACCAAACTTTAATAAAGAATAGAACAGATATGGCACAAGTCGATGGCTCAATAATCCAATTTTCATCAATTCTGCAGATACTGTCTTTCTGCCTTTGGATGGCAGCTTGTAAAGATACCGTAGACATGACAGGTCTGCGGGGAATTGACTAAATATTCCTACAAGTGAACATCAATGTAATTTGTCCAGCCTTTCCGCTGGACGTGGTTATTACACACAACAGACCGGGCAATAAAGAGCATATCACGTAAACGATGACGGGCGGCCACGCAAGATGAAACAACGACTTAATGGGTGGTGTGAATGGCGGTGAAAATTGACTACAGAATTAAAAGAAACATAATCCAAGCATCGCGGTCTCGATGTTCGGAAAAGGTTGCAATGTAATAAGGACATGTTACAATGTAATAACGATGACAGAGGGGTGGCATGAAGCAGCAGGTTGGCGAGGCGGGGCAGGGCAATAATGTGACACAAGTTTGCGTAACATTTAAACTAATCAGCCCCCTAATGAAAATGCTGAGCCCTACCCCACACCTTCCAGGTGATTACCTTCAGTGCACAAGAACACACTGACCATTGGTCAACATTAGATGTCCAGTGAAGTCCAGGAGGCCAAGTCAGGAGTCAATGACCACCCAGGGGCCAAGAGGGGTAATTACCCCACACAGGGGGTGTGGCTGCGCAGTGGGGGGCATTGCTAACAGGATACTGGGTGAAAACACAAACAACTAGGTAGTGGGGCTCTTCAAGAGGAGGTCCTTTAGCTAGTTTTCAAGCACTGCGAGGAAACTGCTCTAGACCCAGCAGTACTTAATGCACAGGTAATCCATGTGACATTCCCTAAACCATTTAAATATAAAGTATGCGTAAAATCCACATATTCTAAATAAAAAAAATCTTATAAAATAATACCTGTGTGAAAATATGTGTGGCTGTAAAAATATAGTTATTTACACATCATTTTTTTTAAAATTTATTAAAATGATGTTGTGACTATATATGATATCGATATCGCCAAACCCAACCCAGTGGAAAAGAAACTACAGGCCCCTTTACTGGTATATCAGAACCTGGTTCTTAAAATTGATATATTGATGAAACTTGTTTTACATTTCTTTTAGAATACATCAGTAAGTGGAAAAACAAGGGGTTACCAGTAGATATTTAACAAGATTTAATAAGCTTGCCATCCAGAGGAAAAAACCCAGAAGGCAACTGGACAAAGAAGCAATTGCTTATTGAGATTCTACCGATAATTCATCTTTGTAACCCGCCCTTCCGAGATATTTTGCAATTTTGTTATTAAACATATTCATACTGCGATAATTTTCACATTCTGTAGATAATTTAATAAACCTAAACCAAGAAAACACGTTCGTGAAAGCAAGACTGACACAGCACGAATGACGATGACAAAGCAATATACAGCCATTGACGCAACCGGCGTTCGTCTGTAATGACGACGTTATCAGTCGACACAGACTCTCTAATGAATTCGTCGGGGGAATGAAAACATGGGCCGAGGCAATGTTTAATAAAACGCCACCTCATCATCGCCGTTACGGCTGGCCGGCGGCACGGCCCCGTACGCCCAATTTGCCACATGCTGACACAGGAATAAAGAGCAACTACAAATTACAAGTGTAACAATGATAACATCGGAATACCACCGACGCGGCCGTGGCTGGCCGCCAGAAACAACTTCCAAAAACCATTCATAAATGTCATTGCGTTCTTTTTGAAGTGCGCCACTCACTTCAGATGAACCGAGGCGGTGACAATGTAATAACCCGCCACATCAAGATCCACCCATGAATTAACCTCTCTCCCCATTCTGAAGCCACACCGCGTGACCTCTGGCCCCACCATCCTGGCTAAAATAGTCCCCTGTTCATCGACGGTGGCTTGGAAAGACACTTTGCGTGACATTTTTCACCCGTCCACCGATTCACATGCCAGTCGGTTTTGTGACGCCGTCAAGTGGTTTCATCCTATGGTTTAGAAATGCTTCGAAGCGACCTACATGGTTACACCTAGCCACAAAGAGAGCCGTCCTTGCTCCACTAATCTGTGTTTCTAACAAGTTGGCTACTAAATAAACGAAAGCCATCAATTTATCCCCGATGCCTTTCAAACTTCATCTCCTCGTGGCAACCTTGATGGACTGTGGCCAACAATACAACATCTGACATCTCAACACAGTTTGTTAAATTGCACCAATGTTCATTCGACAATGTGACAATTCCTTGCATATCTGTCTGGTTGCCTACTGTGTAATTCTGTAAATATGTCCTGTGAAGCATAGCTCTGACAACAATCTAAGTACTATTTACAGTCAGCTGTTTTTCATAATATATATATATATATATATTATGAAAAACAGCACACACACACACCCACCCAACCCACCCCCACCCCCACCCCCACACACACCTCCCAAAATTAAACAGAGAACCAACTGGTAAGGACAAGAACCATTTACCCAGCTTAACACACCACCACCACCAGCACCACCACCACCACCACCAGCAGCAGCACCACCATCAGCAGAAGCACCACCACCACCACCACCAGCAGCAGCACCACCATCAGCAGAAGCACCAGCACCACCAGCACCACCAGCACCACCAGCAGTCTGCTTTTTTCTCAAGCAGACAGCATGAAAAGCCACCAGTTTTTACAGCTCCTATCAATCTCCGACACAGCACCCCCCCCTGCAACAGATCTGCCCGTGCAACAGATTGTCACATGCCAGCGAAGATCAGTTCTTTTGACCGGCACTGAATGAACAGGAGCAATTAGACCAGCACCCCGACAGCCTCCCGCTGCAGGAGTGCACCAATTCGTACAAATTACCAAACAAAGACACAGCCGCAGTGAAATTATGAACTATCAGCCACTGTGCACTTGTTGCGTTGCTTCGCCGCCGCGGCATTCAGCACTGCCCTCTGGCCGACGTCCGATCAATTATGAAACGTAATCCCTGACAACGGCGAAGATGGATGTTTAGGGGAAAAGATCAAACAAACGGCGGGTGCACTGCGCTATTCTGCAAGCGCGACCGGGCGATGTTCCGAGGGCTAACGTAGTCCCACGGGTCGGCGTGTGCATTGTGCGCGACCGTAAAGCGGCGATCGCGACCACCACGATGTCTTTACACGCCGCATCCGCCGGGCGACTGACACACGGCAAACAAAATCTCCGATGAGACACAATAGCACTTGTTCCCATGGACCGAGGTGTCACCCGGCTCTCTGTGATGTGGTAACTCTACCCGATCTAAAGCGTCACTGCTTTGGTGGCTCAGACACACCGTGCAAACGACCTGTCTTTGCCCTACACATAAATCTCTTGTCAAGGGGTCCTACTCGACACACTGAAACAATACCCTGACAATAGCAGCCCCTTCAGAAACCCCTCCAAGTGGGAGAATAAAGCCTTAAGGGGCCTGAGAACTTTTTTCATTGCCTCTCAAGTCACTTTGTTATTCAAATGAAATTCATCAATGTATGACTGCCCATATGTAGCACTGTCAGTGGGGTAGGACAATTGTCTTATTCAATTTATGCAACCACACGCCAGTCAAAAACAAACAAACTACCAGTAATTCATTAGTTTGAATTGGCATTTGACTTTGTTAATTTCTCAGTTGCCAGACATCATTGTTAGAATTAGACAGGTAGACAAATATTCTAATACAGATGCTGTATTTAACCGATGACATTTTTGATCAGTTAACAAGGACTTTAATACCTAATTTTGTCTTAATAGTTATATTTTTTAAATGTTATGGGTACCATTTAAAAACAGGTAATTAACTATTAATTTGTTTCATAATTATCTGTTCATTTAAAGCTTGTGTAAAAGTAAACAGCAACAAAATGATATAACCTAAGACCGCCTAATATGGTTGTCACTACAGTAATACAACTTATTTATTTAATTCATTATAAAGTCAAGTTTAAGAATGGTTATTAAAATAATTAGTATTAGTAACACAATATAAGCACACAACTTGTAAATGAAATGTTTGAAAGGAGTAACACAGAAATGAAACACTTATACAGTAGTGTTACCCCCTTAAGTCTCTCATGAACTTTAAACTGCTTGCTTATACAGTATTTACTAAACAAGCTACACCAAACATCAGCCTGCATATTGTATATGTTCACAACTATTTACATGTTCACAACATTCTACCATAAATCTGGCAAAGCATCCACAACAATAATGGCACCTTCGTGCAGTTCCTAGACATTCTGCTAAATACCATTAAGTTTTCTAATCTCTCTGTTGTTTGAACATATTACTCATGAACAGAAATAAATGATAAACTTTCTCTTGCACAGAAGATTTTCAAAGAGCATCTAAAACACCTACAACTGTTGATTTATTTTATGGCTTAAAAATATCACAACAGCTGGGACGTTTGTTGGATGACAAAAAACCTTCTTATTTTCCCACAAATATTATAGTAATTTCTAAAAAAAAATTTGAACAGTTATAATATTTATATATAATTATTTTTACTTCTGCACTCTCATCAACATTAACTGTCAACAAGAAATATTTTATATTTTACTTTTAGTTCTGACCTGACTTAGTACTGATATTGATACTATGAAACAAAACAATCAACATATTTACAATCACTATTAGAACTGAAATAGACAAACTTCTTTCAACAGGACAGCAGGAGTCTTTCAAGTTACTAGTCTCTCCCAGTGTAAGACAGCTAGGGGGGGTCATTACTTTCAGTAGTTCACTGGAGAACCAACTTCGACCGCGAGGCACCGATAAAGTGGCAGCGCATTCACCAGCGCAGTTCATTAGGCGATAAACTGCCGGTAATTTGCGCGACACAAACGGTTCCGGTAGCGTTGTCCGACCAGTCAATTTCAGCACCTGTGTAAAACATGACCGGGCGACAATGCGCCGTCGCATCAGGGCGGGAAATGTACATCCTCTGCGACTGAATGTGGTTTTAATTAACCGACAGTTCTGTCCGACTTCAGGTGTGGGCTTAAGCACACAACGCTCAGTGGGCGCGGACACGTCAGTACGCGCACAGGCGGTCATATATCTTGGAAACAGGACGTGGACACTTCACGGTGGCTTAGAGTACTACCAGGGGCTTTTCATGATGTCAATGTTCTCCCATCGTACATCTTGCGTGTGTACAATCACTTGTACAACAGCCAAGACTGACAAGTCACCGGGAAGACTTTTGGACAATTCAATCAACTGGTGGTAGAAAACTATGGAAAAAAGGATGGTGCATAACTATAATATAAAGTAGTTTGTGACTCTGTCTGTCTGTCTGTCCGTCTGTCTGCTCCCTCGTATCTCTGTCAGTTTCACATGTATGTGGCAGAAATTTTGTAGGCATGCCCGGGTGCCCAGTGGGATGGTTAATAAAAAAAAATTCCCCAGGGGTGGAGGACATTATGTACGAACAATTGTATTAACACTGTCTGTTTTCTTGGGTCTTATCTCCAAACATTTGGGAAATAAGACGAGGTTTCTTGAGAGGTAAACCATGTCTAACCTAACAATGTACGTCCAAGTAGTCCAGTTGGAGACATTGTTAATGTCATTACCCTGCAGGCATCAGTAGTAACTACCAATCCTTTATTATTACAGTGACCTCTAGCAACGTCCCAACGACCTTCACTAGGCTTTACGACCCACTTGGTACCAGGGTCTGATCATCCTGCACCTACCCCATTATCTCTCAACCCTACAGCATTATACAGACAGCACCACTAGAGGCACCTTCAGTGGCCACAATACACTGGCTAATTCGCCCCAATTATGTACAATTCTACCCCCAATCTACACCTCTTTGCACAGGGTTGAGAAGTCCACTGCCTGGAGAGTGGGACAATTGATTCAGTGACCAGCTCACAGACACTTGCCTACAGGATGATTTTATTATCTGCACTAAGTGGTAACACATAGACTGAACAACTGGGGCGGCCAGGGGCGCCACTTCTGTCAGGTCACAGACATGCTAGGTGTTGCAACTGCACACGTGTGAGGCATAGCTCCCTATTCAGCCCTAACTATAGCTCCAATTCCCAACCATAGCTCCCTACTCAGTCCCAACCATAGTTCCCCATTCTGTCCCAACTATAGCTCCCTCAATTAGGGGAGACTATCGGGGGTAGTTTTACTGCGATAGCTGTACTACTATTGCAATAATATTGGAATACTATTGTGATAGCTGTATTACTATTGCAATAATATTGGAATACTATTGTGATAGCTATATTACTATTGCAATACTACTGCGATAGCTGTATTACTATGGCAATAATATTGGAATACTATTGTGATAGCTGTATTACTATTGCAATATTACTATTGCAATAATATTGGAATACTATTGTGATAGCTATATTACTATTGCAATACTACTGCGATAGCTGTATTACTATGGCAATAGTATTGGAATACTATTGTGATAGCTGTATTACTATTGCAATATTACTATGGCAATAATATTGGAATACTATTGTGATAGCTATATTACTATTGCAGTACTACTGCGATAGCTGTATTACTATGGCAATAATATTGGAATACTATTGTGATAGCTGTATTACTATTGCAATATTACTATTGCAATAATATTGGAATACTACTGTGATAGCTATATCACTATTGCAATACTACTGCGATAGCTGTATTACTATGACAATAATATTGGAATACTATTGTCATAGCTGTATTACTACTGCAATATTACTATTGCAATAATATTGGAATACTATTGTGAAAGCTATATTACTATTGCAATACTACTGCGATAGCTACTTTAATTTGGCAATAATATTGGAATACTATTGTGATAGCTGTATTACTATTGCAATATTACTATTGCAACAATATTGGAATACTATTGTGATAGCTATATTACTATTGCAATACTACTGCGATAGCTGTATCACTATTGCAATCGTATTGCAATAGTGATATAGCTGTATAATTAATTACAATACTAATGCAATAGCTGTATAACTATTGCAATACTATTGCAATAGCTGTATTACGGTTGCAATACTATTGGGACAGCTGTATTACTGTTGCAATACTATTGTGATAGCTGTATTACTATTGCAATAATATTGCAATACCATTGCGATAGCTGTATTACTATTGCAATACTTCTGCGATAGTTGTATAACTAAACTGCAATACTATTGCAATAGTTGTATAACTATTGGAATATTAAGTACTGTGATAACTGTATTACTAATGCAATACTATTGCGATAACTGTATTACTGTTGCAATTCTATTGGGATAGCTGTATTGATGTTGCAATACTATTGGGATAACTGTATTACTATTGCAATACTATTATGACAGCTGTATTACTATTGCAATACTAATGCGACAGCTGTATTACTATTGTAATTCTATTGCAATAACTGTATTATCATTGTAATACTATTGTGATAGCTGTATAACTATTGCAATACAATTGCGATTATAAATAATTGATAGTAGTGCAATCGCATGAGCAGGTGGGCAGCTGATTCAAAATGGTGACTGACACTGCTGTAATCAACAATTGTTGATGTTAGATTAATACATAAAATTACCAAATAAAGTAAAAAATATTTTACAAACAGTATTACGGCAACACAAGTAGCCCTGCTGTTTTGTTTTATCAACTACTGTTACTATCAATAGTACTGCATCGTCACATCGACTATTGCAATACATCGATGTACTATTCCACCACTAGATTCATTGCTTTCAATGGAACCAGCACTGGCCTACTATACACTGGCTAAATGTTAAATCCATTCAATTTGACCAACTTTAATTATAGCAAATCGAAAGGCATTAGTTGCACAGCTTGATCCCAGAAACCAGCCATGATGTAGGGGAATCTGGGCAAAATGGACAACCATCTAAAAGGCACATGCTGGAAGTCCTGTCTACATTTGGTTAGATGTCTACATAATATATCTGCAAATGTATGCTCTTATATAACGTTGTGTCCAGTTGTTAGGACTGCTTACAGGGTTTTTCACTTCTACGGGATAATATATTATGATGTAATCACTCATAAGTTGTGGCGTTACATCTATTGATATTTTGTAAAATATATATGAAATAAACACTCTTGTGGCATTACATCCATTGATGTTTTGTAAATAGATAAGAAATCAGTTGTAGCATTATATACACTGATATTTTGTAACAAAATATATGAAATAAACACTAATGAGTGGTAATACATCCACTGATATTTTGTATGTTGAGCTTGTACACTTGTACACTGTGCTGGGAAAAATACAACTGACTGTAACGTAACTGGAGACAGAAACCAAGCATCATTCTCTACATTCTGTACGTGACAAGGCTGTGTCGAATGTAGATGTACTACTTGTACGAGAACCACACAGGCAGAAATAAGGTACTACAAAGTGCTGCCCCCTAGTGCATTTAGACATCCACAACTGCAGTTCAAGTCACAAATGTTTGGTGCATTTCAAGTGGCCTTCAGTGAGGCCGTATTAATTTGAGGCCGTATTAATTTTCACCAGGGATACATTAAATAAGAAATAAAAGGAACTGGGGTGCATCGACCTACTTTGATTTATATAATTGTAAATTTTATGGGCTTGAGCAGATGTAACCACATTCAGTGCTGGTAAAACGTCATTGGACCATCTAGTATTTTTGGCATATTCTCTAGGACCTCACAAAAAATTGGGCATCAGAAATTACTGACATTGTCGTTGTTGTTTCTGTGTCATAGATATGGAATATTGTATGTGTTACGTGATTAGTCAGCTGTTAATTAATTAACAAATAATAATTCAAATTTAAACAGGAGTGACCAAGACTGCCTTAAATTGGCATACTACTAAAACAGGATCCTAGTTTAGTTTTTGGTGGGGTCAAAGAGATTATGCTGGAAATATTAGGTCTAATGACTTTTTACCAGTACTGTATATAATTTCCTGCCATTGTAGGACATGGACATGACCTCCTATGTTGACCATGACTTCTGATAATGACCCTGACCATTCAGTGGCCATAAACTTTTACTGTGACCTCTCGCACTGAGTGGCCAAAGACAAGCCACTAAGACAACACCAGATACCTGAATCACACAAACAACATCACCTTTATGAGTATGAACAAGATATAGACGAACTAATGCCTCTTACAGCAAATTCTCACACGGCTGCTCTGATTCAGCTAAAAGCTGACTGCCACGGCAACACGTAAAACAAGAACCAGGATGTGTTATCACTGAACGGCGCATTCTTTCGCGGCGCTGCCAACATCCTGATCGCTTACTGGCTTCCTACAGCCATGCAACGCTAATGTTACGTTTTATGATTTCTCAGCCACTGTAAATCAAATGGGTCTGTTGACCACCATTTAGTGTGATCGTCCGATTTAACGTGTCTTTGATTGCGATATCGGATAACAACACTATACCGAGTAACCTCTGCAGGGGAATGCTTTAAGGGTGGAGCTCATCAAAACCTCGTTCCAAAGTCTGTAAAGCCATTTCCGTTGCGCCTGACGTGTGGTTTTCAACAAAATAAAACAATGCTTTTATTCTGCGTTCTCACGGCCAGCGAAGTTAATGAATAGTTTTGAGAAAACGTCACAACAAATGAACGGATGCCAAAAAAGAGGACAATCAAACATCCTGCTGTCAAACGAGATTCTCTCTTAAAAATACACTGATCAACTGCAGCATCAAATAAATAATTACTTAAATAGAAACGTTGATTTTTATTCTGCAATGAAGGAAAAGATATAAAATAAGTTATTCAGTTACAGATTACTGTGTGCTAAAGCTTTATGTACTGCCAAACTTACTAAACAGAAGCACCTAAAACATTAATATAACACGTTTTTTTTATTTCTAGGAAGTCAGTTGACAATCAGTGTTTCCCATGACTTCTGGTTCCCTTGTGACCATGCTAACCAGGGTAATATAAAATGTATTTATACAACTTGAATTTACTACGTTAATCCCTCTATTTCTGCATATTTACATAAAGTAAATTCATTATGTTCACCTGAATATTTCAACTATTGCTTTGTAATATAGCACTAGTTTATTTATGGCTTTTTGCCCATAAAAATCAGAACATGCACAAACTAAACACAAACTGAGACATGCATTAAAGAACACTAGAAATAATTCTTGAAAGTAGGTTTCCTTCATTAATCCTTTTTGTTTACACAAATACACCCTATTTTTGTAACCGTTGTCATGCAGGAAATGTCTCGACAGACCAGCCAATAAACAGAACTTGTGACGACTGTCTGGACATTCTTTAAGTTATCACAACCAGTAACGTTTTAAAAACAATTCTTGTATCTAAGTTCCAAGAAGGCCATTACTGGTAATTGTTTCACCTACCATTTGTCATGTTTATCTTGTGGGTGTTTGTCGAACTTTACCCGCCATTTCTGCTGCTTTTCGTTGACCTCGACAATGACTGCGGGGTGCCTGCAACAGTGGCGTCCTCTCATGTACATCTAGACACACTTGTCGGACAAGAACGCATTGGTGGACAACAATAGTTTTTAGTTGAATACCACATTACGACCCATAAATAATAATACTTTTTAAGAAATTATGTTCTGAAAAATACATCAATTCACAAGAGAAGAGAACATGTCTTAGTAGAATTTCTATCTGAAACTCCAAAGAATTATTATAGCTGGAACTTAAACTCACTGTGGTTCGTTTTCACAATCAAGAAACTGCCCAAGAATAAGGTTGCATTGTTGCACAGTATATATAACATTTAGTGATGCACAATTTGTAGATTTTATATAACAAAGGCCTTCTTATGAGGTTGCCTTAGACTCTTTATAACATAGGTCTCCTTGAGGATATGCCTTAGACTCTCTATAACAGAGGCCTTCTTATGAGTTTGCTTCAGACTCTCTGAAACAGTGACATTCCTATAAGGTTGCTGTAGACTCTCTATAACAGAGGTCTTCTTATGAGTTTGCCCGAGATTACACTCTCCAGGACATAGGTCTTTTTATGAGCTTGCCTGAGATTAGACTCCAGAACAGAGGTCTTCTTATGAGTTTGCCAGAGATTAGACTCTCCAGGACATAGGTCTTTTTATGAGTTTGCCTGAGATTAGACTCCAGAACAGAGGCCTTGTGTGCATTAGACTCTCTACTGTGTGTTAGACTCTCTAGAACATAGGGTTTCTTGTGTAGTGTGCATTGGAATATCTGCAGAATATATCCAGCACAAATACCCTATCTGTAGACGGGAAGATTAGAATGACAACAAACAGCCTCAGTGATACATATCACAGGGCACCAGCGCACCGAAACACGCCGTACTCTTTCCATCATGGCTGATAACACGATCCGACTAACTGGTTCATGCCACGCCTTGATCAAGATTACATGCACGCGTTTCTATGCTGATTGTGTGCAAAAAACGTCCGACGAGATTCACTCAACACAAACGGCATCTGCGAAAATGTCCACCAGGGCTGACGGTATCACGAAAAGTGTCGAGGATGCCTGCAGAGTGTGTCAAATTGGCGAAACATCAGACAGTGACAGCGACCAAATGACACGTGTGACATCTCACTCGAGTCCCTAGTCAGTTGGTGGTGACATTGTCACTGATCAGTCGCATAGATAATGTGTCTATGCCTGCAAACTTGCCACTTTTCCAGCATAATTTAATTATTATTCCACATGCAACAGCAACAGCAGTTGAAATTAAATTAAATGTTATATCAGTATGCCACATATAGGTGCAGTACTAGATGCGTATCTACTAACTACAATCTGAAATGTCAGCAGGTCACCTTTAGTTTTCCATACTCCTTTAAAGCTAGCTGTTTCATGTTTTAACTGTTTCATACAGTGGTGTATTTACTATTATTAACAATGTTAAATAATCCTCTCTGACAAAAAAATTAATATACTGCCAAATTAAATACTAATACATTCTATCAAAAACATTTTATTCTCTGGCGATGATTTCTCTTCTACAAAATAAAGTAGTTCGTGACTCTGTCCGTCCGTTCGTCCATTCCCTCATATCTCCGTCAGTTTCACATGTATGACGCTGTCATTTTGTAGGCGTGCCCGGAGGCCCATGGCAATTAATAGTGCAAAAAAAATCTAAATTCCCTGGGGGTGGGGATATTACGTATGCGGACATTTGACACAGATTATCTAACTCAGAACAATAGTATGCACAATTGTTAGCAACGTTAATAATGTTTTCTTCGTTTGTTGCAAGTTACGTGATCTACGTCAAACATCCACATACGAATGCTTCGTGAAACATAACTTTTGGGCCATGAAAATTTTACTGGGTAGTGCAAGGAGTCATACGCTTCTGCAACGCCAGGTAAATCGGCTAGCTCTAAATAAAGAGAGTAAGATGTTAAACGTCTATCTGATAGTACACTAGCAGTAACTTGTTCTGCATTACTGGAAACAGTTCCATAATCAAAGTTCATGCTTGGCCAATTCTTTCGCTTCTGCGTCTTCGTTCCCACTAAATAAATGCTTATAGCAGTGGACTTAAATGACCTCTGGAGTTGCGGGGCCGTCTACATTTTATGCGATGCCCGTATGCTGCAAACCCACACATTAAGCCGTATACCACACACGGGTATAATGCAATAAAGGGACCGTTCTCAAAACCCTTGGTCTCTCACCGAGTGTAAAGTTGTTCACCACCCACTAATTATCCATTTATTTCCCAATCATCGGCGCCACTTCCCCATTGTTGCGCAACGATTTCCGCCAGCGAGTTCTCACCAGAGCCATCTAGTGGACACTTCCTATTGTAAGCAATGGCCCAGAATGGAAACGACGGATGTATGATAACAACTGCATTCACGGTTATGTGACGCGATCTCCAAGCAGTCAATTTTAATTTACTCTGCATGTTTTCTAAGCAAATTGTGCACAGACTAAACATAGTAAATGTGAGAATGGCTTCCAATCAGTGATATTATTACTACCAAATGAACACAAAGAATGCAAGAGCAGCAGTAGTCATGTGCCAGAAATTATTTAAATGTTTCTTTGTATATTTGAAGCTCCATCCTCAACTGACTTTGCCTATCACAGATCTAGTTTGTTGATGTCCAGATATGTACTGTGTGAATAGTCTATGTAACATCCGCAGGTAATTTATTGTTCAAATCATTGAAAGAATTGACGTTAGTCGTTACATCTAATTAGCCTAAAAAACTGGATATCCAAAATAGAAAAACACTGTGTGGGTCAACTCACAGATCACATGACAAAGTTACGAAATTCCATCAAGAGTGAAATTCGAGTGTTTTCAGCCTTTCCATTTTCACTTCAGTTATTGTTTGACCAAAACATCAAAACTGCTTAGTAAAAATAGCAAATCTGGTTCATTGGTGTCCAAATCTGTAGTATGTGAATAGTTTGTGTAACATCTGCCGTTGATTTAATAAAAAATGCCATTTTTTTTAAAATCATCGAAAGAATTGACTTTAGTCATTAGATCTGGTAAGGATCAAAATAGTGGATAGATGTGCAATAATAAACACTGTGTGGGTCAATGCTGATCGTGGGCATGACCTCCATCATCTCGCTGATCACATGACAAAGTATCGAAATTTCACCAAGGAACAAAATTGTGATTTTTTAGCATTTCGATTTTTACTTCAGTAAATGCTGGAACAATCATTAACTAACTCAATGGTTTGTCTGACGATTTCACAAAAACTACATATAAATGTTGCACAAGTGAGCTAGCCTGTTGCAGTGGATACTATAGGTAGTTTTCGCATATTGAATTTGAAATGAGACTAGTGAAAACATGAAACTGAGTAGGAACCTTTAAATAATAGATTTCTTCCTGGTCGTAAGGAGTGTCCCAACGATGTGTTTAAATAATAGATTTCTTCCTGGTCGTAAGGAGTGTCCCAACGATGTGTTTAAATAAAAGATTTCTTCCTGGTCGTAAGGAGTGTCCCAACGATGTGTTTAAATAATAGATTTCTTCCTGGTCGTAAGGAGTGTCCCAACGATGTGTTTAAATAATAGATTTCTTCCTGGTCGTAAGGAGTGTCCCAACGATGTGTTTAAATAATAGATTTCTTCCTGGTCGTAAGGAGTGTCCCAACGATGTGTTTAAATAATAGATTTCTTCCTGGTCGTAAGGAGTGTCCCAACGATGTGTTTAAATAATAGATTTCTTCCTGGTCGTAAGGAGTGTCCCAACGATGTGTTTAAATAATAGATTTCTTCCTGGTCGTAAGGAGTGTCCCAACGATGTGTTTAAATAATAGATTTCTTCCTGGTCGTAAGGAGTGTCCCAACGATGTGTTTAAATAATAGATTTCTTCCTGGTCGTAAGGAGTGTCCCAACGATGTGTTTAAATAATAGATTTCTTCCTGGTCGTAAGGAGTGTCCCAACGATGTGTTTAAATAATAGATTTCTTCCTGGTCGTAAGGAGTGTCCCAACGATGTGTCTGTGTCACTTAAAAGGAATGAACAAAGATTTTCGTTAGTGAACTGACAAGGGGCCAGTGGGGGTTTCATATAATGAAAATGTCCCTATTCTCTTAATTTTTTAATCTCAATGTTAATTAACAATGTTACACCTATTGATTTCTTTGCTATGGTATATTTACTGATAGAAATCATATTAAAATGAGAATTTGACAGGCCAGCAAATTATCCTATGAAAAGTTTAACATTTTACCATCAAAGGGGAAGATTTATTTTATTGTTGTACAGCGATCGCTTTACATGTCGAAAAACTGGCATATTTTATTAAGTATGCCCATCGACTTTTGATCTAAAATTTATAGGAAATATAGGAATTCAGAAGCTAAAGGATACGAATAATATAGGAATATTTAAACAAAATGGTGGCACCATCTACTGACTAAAGTTAACACAAACGAGCAACTGCCGACCTTCAATATTACGGCATGAAATTCTACTACAAAAATGAATTTGTAGTGATGAATTGAAAAAAGAAAATTGTCACAATTAATAGAAAAAATGTAGGATTTATTGGAAAAAAAGGACAAATGCAATTAAAATATAGGAATGCTGAGCACCCTGTATATTTCATCACCGAATCGTGTATTTGCAAAAATATTAAGACAGAAAGATCACGATAGTAACATGTCTTGTAAGAATATTATGTTAAAACAACCAAGATGTCATAAATACTAATAAATTCAGTGTCCGTAAAACAGACATTCATTTCACCAATAAAATGTTTTGTAAATTCACTTTAATGCAGACCTTCTGGGAAATGGAGAAGTTAGAGAACCGGGAACTTATCGCCCCTCCAGACGGGCATTAAAACACACACACACACACACACACACACACACACACACACACACACACACACACACACACACACACACACACACACACACACACACACACACACACACACACACACACACACACACACACACACACACACACACACACACACACACACACACACACACACACACACACACACACACACACACACACACACACACACACACACACACACACACACACACACACACACACACACACACACACACACACACACACACACACACACACACACACACACACACACACACACACACACACACACACACACACACACACACACACACACACACACACACACACACACACACACACACACACACACACACACACACACACACACACACACACACACACACACACACACACACACACACACACACACACACACACACACACACACACACACACACACACACACACACACACACACACACACACACACACACACACACACACACACACACACACACACACACACACACACACACACACACACACACACACACACACACACACACACACACACACACACACACACACACACACACACACACACACACACACACACACACACACACACACACACACACACACACACACACACACACACACACACACACACACACACACACACACACACACACACACACACACACACACACACACACACACACACACACACACACACACACACACACACACACACACACACACACACACACACACACACACACACACACACACACACACACACACACACACACACACACACACACACACACACACACACACACACACACACACACACACACACACACACACACACACACACACACACACACACACACACACACACACACACACACACACACACACACACACACACACACACACACACACACACACACACACACACACACACACACACACACACACACACACACACACACACACACACACACACACACACACACACACACACACACACACACACACACACACACACACACACACACACACACACACACACACACACACACACACACACACACACACACACACACACACACACACACACACACACACACACACACACACACACACACACACACACACACACACACACACACACACACACACACACACACACACACACAACACAATGGCATATCATGTTGTCCTTTGTTTTATCACGGCACCTGGAAGACACATGCACGGGAGATGTTTATCGTGCATTTATCTGCCATTTATGTACACTAGCATCGCTAATGACAACCATTTGCAACAACGACTCTTTTGTTGGGTAGTTAACGGTTAACAGGCAGCGGCAGACGTAAAGTGCACACCTACGTCTGTGCATAGCACCCAAAGCAATGATTTTCTCAAGCATTTATCTACAGTCAATAAACAACTGCTGGTGGACCACACAGACTGGATCAAACACGCAAAGAACAACACGCCCTTTGTCTTTCTTCTTAACAATTCTCTTATTGTCACATTTCATACATCGGACTACGGACACAACTGGTGATTAAACGTCCAACAATGTACTCATCGATCAAAAAGGAAATGACACACGACACATTTCACAATCGCACACGAAGGCACTCAGTGTGACATCGGCGTTGTTGCAACTTGTCCAGTAAAAACACCTCATTAAAAATGCAAGTCAGATAATGATGCATCGCTTAGTTCGAGAAACTTCCTCCCAAACGATTCGTGGCAATAACAATTCCTACTAAACGAGCAAACAGGTTTTAGATAGCCTTTCATCTGAACACGCGCGAACGTGTGGCTACATAAAAACGTCAAACGATATCACCAATATAAGCGAGATTTCAGAACAACTCCCTAACTATCAAGTCCATAAATAAAACATGAACATTCTTCATTTCGACCACCGTGAAATTGAGATGACAACTGTGTTACTGTCAGATTGGACAGCATCCCTTTGGTAGTATGGCGTCATTCAATGTTCCTTCATCTGCCTGGATTAAGTTGCACCACGAGAAAAAGAAACGACCAAGTAATGCAAGATGAAAAACTCTTTGAAATTGCATCACTCACTGTCCTTCCAGGCGACCTTGATCTGTGTTGGACCTGATGCAGGCAACAGGTGCAAACTATCAGGAAACGATTATTTGTCCCGAAACAAAACACAATAATTAGTACGGAATTGAAGTTGACATGATTGTACAATATTTTCTATAGTAAAATTAAAACATCTTTAAACAATATATTAGGAAGACTAAGATTAAGAGTCAATGTCAACTGTATACATTGGACGGGAGACTCCAACTACGACCAAATTTGGTCACCCCATTTTTACTAACATATTAAGTAAAATTGATACTATTGATACATTGTACAAAATACTTTCCCTAATAATAATTATCCCACCATTACTCTGAAGAAATTGCTTTGTATCTTGTATTCTGTGCATATATTTTACAATATTATTTGGCAAATATGACAATTTAGAATTCCACAATTTTCGTATGTAACACATCTTGGCATGTGCCACACCCATGTAGACTAATAATGCACCTTCTTCCCCCAATCCCAGCATCAGCTCCTAATTCTCTGTACCCTCCCTGTCATTCCATAAATTTCTAAGTCTCAACTCCTAAACCAGTGTCATAAGAATCAATCTGAAGAACTTTTTAACACAGAATTCAACATTTAATAAAATAAATGTCACTATTATCAATGTATATTTATATACGTAGATATATAGAAACAGTGGCTGCGCTAGGATTTAAGATTTTTAAGGGACACGTCTCATTTTCTTTACAAAAGTAGGACACTATCAGTGTGCCCATTCGTTTTTGGTAAAAGAATTTACAGGAAATATAAGAATTCAGAAGTAAAAATATAGAATACAGAAATAACATAGGAATATCTAACACAAATGAGCAACTGCCAACTTTCAAAAATACGATTTTGCCGATCTGATTATGGTAAAATGCCACAGATTCATAGGTGGTCATCCACATATAAATTTTTATGGGAAAATTTTTTTTGTAGTGTTGATTATTAAAATATCGGATTTTTAAATATAGGAAAGCTAGGCACGCTGCCCAGACGTGGGGTCAGATACATTGTATTTGAAAAGCCAATCCTGGAATTCAAATTGTTTTTTTTTCTTTTTAAAAGTAATTGGAATTAGAGAAAATGTAATTGGTATTGTCAATTACTTTTCAGTTACTTCTTCAACTACATCATGTAACTTTTTTAACTAGAAATATTTGCTACAAATAATCAATAATATATAAATTTGTTTGTCGTTTTGTACCATAATGTGCAGAAATTAAATAAATAGTCACGAATATATATATATAGTATTCTTGTGTGCCTGAAAACATTTTCCTCTTATGACACACTGCACTACCTATTTTATTATTTATTTATTTATTTACTACAATTATTTATTTATAATACCTATTTTTATTATTCTAAAAAAAATAGAAAAAACCTTTATTTTATGATTGCATGTATGTCTTGCATGCGCTAGATTCCAGATACATAACGCTTTATCAATTTTAGCAGTAAAAACAATAATAAGTAGCCTCGTCTTTTATGTCTTTGTTTCAAATCTTGTACCAGCATCTCACCAAGTAAACGAGAGAAAGACGACAATAAGAATGCAGCGGAGATTGCAGCGGCCCCCGACAAAGGGAGCAACGCCACCACCTGTGTCCCCCTCACTCCGTGCGCTGTCGCGACCAAGTACACCGTCGTCGAGATTTCATCGACACCCTAGCCTTGGGGGACTTGTCCGCACAAGAACCCCTGATGTGCAACGCGCCAATCCATTGCAGCTAAGACAACGGCGTGATTGAGTAGCGCCCGGCCCGGCATGCGGCGACTTCCACATGCAGATTGCTCTCGCATAAATTCACACGTCTCGCGTCGTCTTCGTGCAAGAAAAACGAGCCGCTGACAATGCAAATCAACTTATCTGTCTTTTCCACCGTCTCCAATAAACGGCTGCCTGGCGGTAATGAGAAAATGCCAGCGATGCCGGTGCAGAGGTGTGACTGAACTGCATGGAATTATTCCAAACGGAACACGATAAAATAATGAACCAGCAAACTAGTAACACCGCAAGGCCCGCCAAGGTCAGGCGAATTTGATGGTTTTTCTCGTTCATGAAACATGATCATGTTCAAGTTATTTCCCTCATCTGAGCTGCTTAGAGCAACCACTGGAGATGTTCTGTTTTGTCTTATTTATACAATGTTCAAACTTAAATCACTGGACAAGTGATCCCTGCCATTCGTAGTTTGACAAAAAAGCTGGTTGGACACAGGACATACGACCTTTGAGGGGATTCCAGTATATTCAAAATAATCTTTTCCCATTTTGCATATTTTTTTCACTATGAAAGCTTAGTTTACTCTCCATAAAAAGTCATATTTACAATACTGTAGAAATCCGAGGTTGCAATACTTTACAAGCCTTCCAATGATTCCTGATAACACATAAATTTATTAAATTATTTAATATAACTGAACCGTTATTTGTTTAAGAATATCAACCTTGCCACTCAGTTTGCCATGTCAACATGGTGTTCAAGTTGAAACATTAAAATTAAACAGATAATGGTAAAATTATATGAATAAAACGGTGGTTCATAAAAAGACATTTGTGTGGTGAAGATGTTAGAGCATATATAATAGTGTATACTATATATAGTGTATACTATGTATAGTGTATACTATATGGTATATACTATATATAGTGTATACTATATAATTATACCTTTCAATGGAGATGAGAGGTGTTTGGAAGAGAAATGTCAC
Organism: Lamellibrachia satsuma; assembly: GCA_033239005.1. NCBI lineage: Eukaryota > Metazoa > Annelida > Polychaeta > Sabellida > Siboglinidae > Lamellibrachia > Lamellibrachia satsuma. The sequence goes on along the minus strand of BSQZ01000038.1, from coordinate 2,892,452 downwards.
TGAAATTAGCAATTTTTTTTTGCTAATTCTTGTGTGCCTATTATTCACTAGTTTCCATGCTGTCTTAGCACCCATCATCTTACATCTTACTAGAGCAACTTATTATTTCTACATCCCTCCAGGATATTCCTAGGTAACAGGGCTTCAAAAACCTTTTATTTCTACAACCCTCCGGGATATTCCTAGGTAACAGGGCTTCAAAAACCTTTTATTTCTACATCCCTCCAGGATATTCCTAGGTAACAGGGCTTCAAAAACCTTTTATTTCTACATCCCTCCAGGATATTCCTAGGTAACAGGGCTTCAAAAACCTTTTATTTCTACAACCCTCCAGGATATTCCTAGGTAACAGGGCTTCAAAAACCTTTTATTTCTACATCCCTCCAGGATATTCCTAGGTAACAGGGCTTCAAAAACCTACTATTTCTACATCCCTCCAGGATATTCCTAGGTAACAGGGCTTCAAAAACCTTTTATTTCTACATCCCTCTAGGATATTCCTGGGTAATAGGGCTTCAAAAACCTTTAATTTCTACATCCCTCCAGGATATTCCTAGGTAACAGGGCTTCAAAAACCTTTTATTTCTACATCCCTCCAGGATATTCCTAGGTAACAGGGCTTCAAAAACCTTTTATTTCTACATCCCTCCAGGATATTCCTAGGTAACAGGGCTTCAAAAACCTATTATTTCTACATCCCTCCAGGATATTCCTAGGTAACAGGGCTTCAAAAACCTTTTATTTCTACATCCCTCCAGGATATTCCTAGGTAACAGGGCTTCAAAAACCTTTTATTTCTACAACCCTCCAGGATATTCCTAGGTAACAGGGCATCAAAAACCTTTTATTTCTACATCCCTCCAGGATATTCCTAGGTAACAGGGCTTCAAAAACCTTTTATTTCTACATCCCTCCAGGATATTCCTAGGTAACAGGGCTTCAAAAACCTTTTATTTCTACATCCCTCCAGGATATTCCTAGGTAACAGGGCTTCAAAAACCTTTAATTTCTACATCCCTCCAGGATATTCCTAGGTAACAGGGCTTCAAAAACCTTTTATTTCTACATCCCTCCAGGATATTCCTAGGTAACAGGGCTTCAAAAACCTTTTATTTCTACATCCCTCCAGGATATTCCTAGGTAACAGGGCTTCAAAAACCTTTTATTTCTACATCCCTCCAGGATATTCCTAGGTAACAGGGCTTCAAAAACCTTTAATTTCTACATCCCTCCAGGATATTCCTAGGTAACAGGGCTTCAAAAAACCTTTTATTTCTACATCCCTCCAGGATATTCCTAGGTACCAGGGCTTCAAAAACCTTTTATTTCTACATCCATCCAGGATATTCCTAGGTAACAGGGCTTCAAAAACCTTTTATTTCTACATCCCTCCAGGATATTCCTAGGTAACAGGGCTTCAAAATCTAGTTACACTGACACGGTAGACGAATACCCCACAACAGGAATCAAAACACAGTACGCTGTATGGTAATTTAGTACGATAAATGTCCGAAACTTTTAGAATCACATTATCGAGTGCCTGATTGTAAGTATTTAGACAATTTTTCTAACACTGTCCACTACCTGGGGGAATTCTGGCCTCTTTCCTGGGAGCTTACATTGACCTGTTCGTTGTAATTAGGTGAAAGAGCAAAGAACCAGTGGCAGTAGAAAGAAAATTAAATTTTTTTAATGGTTCTTGCCATCTTAAAAAGTAAATTCTAGGATATTCCAGGAGCAGCAGAAATTAATTTCCAGGACATTTTATGTTGCATATAGATCTATCAGGTGGCGAAGAGAAAAAGTAAGGAAAGTATAGGTCTATCAGCGTGGATCAAATGCACATTCACGCACCCATTTGCACTTAACATTTATACAAGTGATGTTTCCCATTGTATTTGTTGCTGAGCATTCTAGGCAACTTTGGCACATTTTTATGGCTCATAACCAACAAAACTGCACGAAAAAACCCAGCACACCAAGTAACGTGTAACTCTTTCTCTTTTTCGAGTTTTTCCCGGGCAGTTTAATGAAATTCAAAGCTTTAACTTTAAATTGTCAAATTCCAGTATATTCAAGGTTTTCCAGGATGTGCACAAAGCCTGCATTAGTCATTCATTGATAACTACTGACATGCTCCAATACACTGTATTTCCATAAGAGCCACATGTGTGATGTGTTGGAAAGACCAAACTATCTCACGGTGTGTCACCAAAATCATTACTAGTAGGCTTCTGTCACTGTGTACACGTATTAACATCTCACTATTACACTACAGTTTATATTTTGGAGTAATGATGCAAACATAATTATAGGAGAAAGACTGTTATTCAAATGAAAAAGACTTAAAAGAAACAGAAATTTTAAACTGGGTTGCTTCTGTGGCAGTGACCAAATTTGGTCTTGGTGGGAGTCTGCTGCCTCGTACATAAACTTGTTATTGTACACTGCACAACGCATTGTTAGCAGTATATTCCATTGATTGTCTTTTGATGGTTGTGACGGGACAAATAACAATTTTCTGATTCTGCTTTCAAAAAGATCTCAAGCACACATCTGGAGAAAGCAAGATAGTGCTGCCACCTTCTGCCACAACACGTCACAAGCAATGGCAGTGCTGCCGCCTAGTGTGTCAATAGATCATTATCAACATGGCAAAAAGTTTGCAACATTGCTGCCACCTAGTGTCTCAATGGGTCACAATTTATGACAGTACTGCCCTCTAGTGGACAAATCCATCATGGTACCAGCAAAAGTTCAAAACAATAGGGATCATGCCTCAATTACACTTCCTGGTGTGTTACAGACGAATGTAGGGCACAGTAATTTGAGATGTGTAATTTAAAAAAATCATATCTGACATAACTGCATTTGAGCCAGGTACATCAGCAAGTTTGTTGGTAGAACATGTTGACAGTCTAACTGGATTTTTGGAAATTTTTTCACCACAATGTGCGTGTGCGTAGTAATTCATTCAGAAATTGGTAAGAATTGACCGATGTGGCACGTTCAGGCATTTTAAATGAGTTAGAAGTATGAAACTTTGACTAACTTTGACTTTGAATTTTGACAGCATGTCAATGAGATGATGACAACGGCAGGTAAGAATTTTTGATGGTCCCGTTTTTTATAATCATGCAAAACGTTAACATGGTCGCCAATGGGAAACGCAATAGTAGGCTGGACCCAATAGGGTCAGACCAGTTAAACTTCTGGAAGTGTATCACATAAACGTAGTGCCTCAACATATACATAATTTCAGAGATTTTATTTGCCAAAAAGTAACTGTATTCAGTCAGCAAGGTTGGAACGTATGAAGTGTCGGAGCTCTGGCAGCGAGATGTTGCAGTATGTATTCAAAAACGTGTAGGTATTTTGGTGTTGACATTCCCAAAACACTGGTAGGTGTATTAATAGTTGACTAAAACGGCCAATTTTGAGGGTTTGCACATTTGTAACATGATTAAGGGCTGGAGGTGTGTGATTTTGATGAAACTGGTTGAGAACATTAATAACATGATGGTGGTGGCTGTGAATTGTTTTCATAATTTTGCACGGTCCAGTTTTTTATAATTAGACAAAACGTTAACATAGCCACCAATGCAATAATGCGCTGTGGTCTGATCTCAATACAAAAACATATTGATACATATATTTAAAAGGTCAAATCTAGTTATCAGGTTAACCGTTGTGCATTTATTTTATACGTGATCACCACTGAATTGGTCGGACATTTTGGGCGATAAATAATAATTAATTAATGTTACATCGCAGTTTCCTTGAAAGCTCAGTGCACTTTACATAAAATTATACATTGAAAATATGTTTAAAACTGGGTTAAAACTTGTAAATTAATCAAAAAGTCAAAGTAATAAATACATGTAATTAACAATACAACTTAAATAAGTCAAGCTATAAAGAATTAGTTAAGTAAAACATTAAGTTTAATTAAAATTGCCTTCATATGATTAACAGAACTACCTGACCCACAACATCCATGTTTCTGCTGCTGCTTGTGCTACTTGGGGCAGTCCACAGTCCACAGTCCACAGCAGGCCTCACATTTAGCTGGTCTGGGGTCTTTTACTCACACATGGGTAGTATGGTTTTTCGTGAAAGATGCATTATTAACGAGTTTCTCATATGTTAGGCACAAGAGAGGCCAGTAATTACATCTTCATTAGAAGACACAGTGAGCCACTGTTCCTTCATTTGAACACATATTTGCAGGCATGTAATATACAACAAACATGTACGTGAGTTAAGAAGAACTAGGGCCATCAGAAAATTCTTTGTGAATTTGAACGAGCACTTTTCAATTATCAGATAACATAAAGGTCACAAAAAAATTCAGTCTGTGTTTCTCTGTCGGTTGGTGTGCATGTCTCAAAACTAAGAATCTTTGCTCATGTAAAGTCCACCAGAGGCCATACATTTACCACTTGCAACAGGATCTAACTTTCCATGGCATACAACACAAAGTAGGGACTGGTGGCTCTGGCATTTCATTTGAAAGACATATATTTCCGACTTCCAACACCCGCTAAGCACATTGGCAAATTGTCACCACTTTTTATGAAACGACGCCAGCCTGTGGGGTTCGAACGCGCTACCTTCTGGTCACAAACCATTAGGCCACCAGTCAATTCCATGCAGTCCTCTAAGCCTGCTGTGACTGCTTCAATCAACACTCAATATTAACCAAACAAAGAATGATATTCACTACAAGTGGGTGTTATCAAAGTGTTTTCGTAATTCACATATGAAGGCAGACAGTTACAGGATAACCTCTAAACACTGATTTATGACACAACATGAATCGATGTCATTTAACATTAGCCCCCCCCGTGGACTTGTGGACACCTGGGAACAATTCCTTGTCCTTCTGGCTGTTACCAACACATGCCGTTCATATTCAGCTGTCATAACACAAAACACTTCTGAACAGCAGCTGGAAAATAAACCATGTTTGTTAAAAATAAATCGATGCACAACACTTAACTAAACGACTGCTACCCCCTCTCCCAACGAAATCTATTGTGCACACCGTTACACGTCACTATTCAGAGATCACCCCTTATATTGTTGAAGCGCACTCACCATTTGTTTTCCGATTTCACCTCCACCTTGCTGCCCAAATCACCTGGTGGGAAATACAAAACTGTCAAGTTTCAGTCCAACATATACCACGCTGCTGCTCTACTGCCACAGCGTTTGTCGCTAGCTGTGATAAGAATATGTTGATGTTTCTTCTATGATATGTTGCTTCTATGATATGTTCAATTAGGCATAAATCGTCCTGTCTCAAATACATCTGATTGGACCAACAGAATAATCACACATGATTAGGGAATTAAATTTAAATTGTATGATAAAAAAAACGTTATCAAGAAAGCAAGTAAAAATATGAAAACAAAATGCGGGCTGCATTTTCGCTACTTACTGTGCTCAGGACTGCCATCGTCTGGCTCGGTCGTATCCATGCCAACACCATCAACCTCGCTGTCTGACTCGACTAACATGGGAGATTCCTGGCATCCGGAACAAAGCAACATTCAGTTGTTTTGGCATGACACAATGTTATAGGTGCCAAGACAAGCAGAGTACAATTATGCATATTTGTTTCCCATGACTGTTTGTGAAGGCAGGGTCACTCCGAGACAGAGTTGCGTAAATTAAAATTTACTGTTACAAAAAAGGAAATTCCTGGCCTAGTTGGATTGACATTTCAGTTACACAGGTTTGTCATAAATAACTAAGTTCCACCACACACGCACTCACGCACGCACGCACGCACGCACGCACGCAATCTGTGTTTTATTTATTATTATTACCTTGAAACTTATTTCGTAGTGTGTAAGTATGAAAAGGCATCTCTGTACATATATGTATATTTAGTTGTTGAAGCCAAAACACAGAACACGGACTCATTGTTTCAACTCTTCAACAGCGACATGAGTCACAACCTGAAATAAGTATTTGTATTTGTAACAGATGGTTACTCACATGTTTGCGACCTTGCCTCGCCGGAGTGCGGCCACGTCTGTTGGCGACTGCCGAGACTTCCTCTCTACTGCTCCGATGCCCTGACGTCGCCGGGGCCGTCTTCCTACTGCTCGACACAGTGCTCACTCGGGCCGGTGGGACACCGTTGCTTCTAGATGGTCGTGCCTATGTCAAACAATGAAACAAAAGGTACGTTTTTACATAGCGCGGTATCCAGTCCTTGGAACTGTTCAAAGCACTTTACACTCCACTCAGACCTGCTCTTTCCAACGCCAACTCAACTTCTCTGGGAAGCATTCAGCCATGCTGCAATTACTGCATGAAGAGTATTTGGTCACATCTCCACCACTGTTTGTTGCTAGGTACTGATTTATACGGGTGAGTGAACTGGAGCAACGTGGACTGAACAAAGTTGCCCAAGCTTCGAAACGACAGTACAAGGATTTGAACCCGAATTCTCTCGATTGAGAGTCTGATGTTCTGACCACAATGCCACAGCGCCCCACCAGTGGCTCGGTGTAGCTATCCCTCAACAGCCAATGAGAACAGTTTACAGCTGCTGTCCCACTTCACTGAACCCATCACGAATCACTGATGTTCATGTGGCTTGATGTTCATGTTCATGTAGCTTGAAGTTAATGTTCATGTAGCTTGTGAACAATTCAAGTAATAACTGCAGTCAGTTTAATAAGCGTGTACTTTTGTTGACTTCACTGAACGAACTGACTTTGATGGTTAGATCGGGTAACTTGTGAAAGTGTAATAGCTTTATGTTATAGTATATAGAGGCGGGCTACAGATAGACATAACTGCAACTTTTTCGCTGAATTATTCGGTTTGGCCGAATCAAAATTCACAAGTTTTTTCAAGGATTTCATCAAAACTGTGTAGCACATTTGTACAAACGAGCAAACACGTTGTAGTCAAAACGAGCACAACATGAAACTGTGGCTCATAAAACCTGCCGACAGTACGCTACAAAAACTCTTATCGTATCTGTAAGAGCTTGAGACGAACAGAGGCTGCCATGTTGCTTCTAAATTGCAGACAAACGGCACACAATATGTGTCATCTGAATTATGTCCAAAAAAATAAAACATGTAGACACGTTAAACAGTTAGGGGACGGGCTATGTTTGTCCCTACGTGTACTAAAACAGTAAGGGGACGGGCTATGTTTGTCCCTACGTGTACTAAAACAGTTAGGGGACGGGCTAGTTTGTCCCTACGTGTACTAAAACAGTTAGGGGACGGGCTATGTTTGTCCCTACGTGTACTAAAACAGTTAGGGGACGGGCTATGTTTAATGGCGACAGGTGAATCAACGAACAAACAAATAAACAGAAATAAAACTGTCAGCAATTTGTGGAAAGATGGGCAGGGCTTATCTACGGGTGCACCTTCGTTGGTTCTACAACACAATTTAACAACTGAAGCAAAAAACACAGTATTGATTCAAATTAAAACAACATGCAAGCGAAGAGAAAAAATTTTTCCAAGCATTTTGGGTTTAGTTAACCTGTGCAAAACACAAGTTTGGGACCCAATTTTATGAACTTGAGGTACAGTTACCATGAGTTCTGTTTGCACTTCTTCCCAAAGTACTGCATAACGTACTTCACATAACACTTCCCGTCACAATTACCACTGGTGCGTACAGTACCTCCAATGTCAAAAGCATGTCGCCTTAGTAACCATGACAACAAGTAAACTCAAACACTTGTAAACAAATGTATCAGATACTTCCTCAAAATTAAATGGCAAGACAAGATAAAAAAAACAGCTCACAAGGAGGACAGACCAACACAGCATCCAGGATAGGATTGAAAAAAAAAATGGAAATGAATTTGTATCGGACACACCCTCAAGAAAGAAAGCACTAATTTAACGAGACAGGTCCTATAATGGAATCCGCATGGGAACAGAAAACCAGGAAAATCAAAAAACAGTTGATTGTCAGTAGATGAAGAAATGATTGCATTGGAGATGTGTTGTTTTGGCTCCAGTTTGAGCGAAGAGGATTAAGTAAGTATATCATACCTGATTTTTTGACATCTTTGGACGACCCCTCTTTACCGGTGGTTCCTCCTCTTCCTCTTCCTCCTCTTCTTCCTCTTCTTCCTCCTCCTCCTCACTTTCCTCTTTCCATCGGTTCGAGGACCTCCGAGATGCAGGTTTTGCTGTTGATGCAACCGGCTGAAATGAAAACAGTAAAATGAATATGTGTAGATGAAGTAGAATTAGAAGCAAATTGAATTCAAATGACACTGCCAGAGTAACTATCCGAGGTGCACAACATCGAGTTCTGTGATTGGCTAGAATTGTCATGGAAGAGTCTGATAGGTCTAGTCCTTCAAACATCAAATAAAATATTAAAATGATGATTATTTTTATGATTACCGATACTTTATGATTACTGATTTTAATACCTTAGTAATCCATCTGGATTACAATACATTTCCCCTTAAAATCTACCCCTGAAAAAACTGAACTCACCCTCTTCCCCCTGGGTCTCGGTCTTAGTTCCTCCTCTTCCTCGTCTTCATCTTCCTCTATTTCCCTCAGTTTCCGTGATGATGTGACCACCTTTGTTTTCTGTCACCAGCCAAAACAACATGTTCAGCTGAATTACAACTATTTACATCAACAACTCACTAACACTACATGTCTTCTAACATGTAACTATCTAATTCTAATTTGTTCAATTTTATTGATATAGATTTTAGTTAATTTAAATTATTTTCTTATGAAGGATGTATGCATACACTATTATTGTCCTATTAAGCTTTTACTAAATATATTTTACGTCCAAAGCAAATCAAATTATCACAGAGTATTATATTATTATACTTTAAACAATGCAACTTACAAACTTTACCAATTAGTCTTTCCAAACTGGTTATTTCAATTTGTGGTTATATTCAACTCATGTAACCACAGTCAAACTAGATATTTTTGTTAACTCACATGACTATACCCAAACTTTCAACTCTGGCTAATTCCCAAATGGTTGTTATTTTAAATTTCTGTCAATATTCGAAATGATTACTTTCTCACAAGTTATAAATGAATTGGTTGATGCTTTTAACTGGAGCTGTAGCCAAATTGGTTACTTCATCTTTAGCTGCTAAACAGGTTAGTTTTACACCATGAGTCACCTAGATGTAATTTTCAACCACACAAATGGCTATTTTTAACAGCTGCGTTAATTTCTGGCAAACAAATGTGATTTGAAAAGCAAAATTATAAAAAAGTTCTAATATCAATGAGTTTCCTTCAGAAAACTTATGAAATATTGAAAGTCAGTCTCACATGAAACTGAAACCGTATCTTTTCTGGATGTGCAAGGAAAAGAAAAAAATTGCTTGCACTCAAAGCTACAGCAAGTTCAGTGAACATCAAGAAAGAAACAAGGTATCCTTCGAAAACAAACACTTACCTGTATTTTCTCGAGCTGTTCCTGTTTCTTGCGGATTTCCTAAAGAAACCAAACAAAGCTGGTTGGCAAAATGAACCAGAATGACCGTGGTCACTTTACTTCAAGTTTACATAATAACAATTGTAGACAGCCATTGACGGATGCATACGCAAGTGGATGACCACAAGACTAGGCGTTACTGACAACATACAGCTAGTCAGGCCTGGGGTCAATCACATAAAAGCAAGGCATCATTATGTACATCAATGCAATAACCATGAAATTGACACTGGAGTGAAACAGATAAAACTGCAGTAAGTCTGAAATGATTGTGCTGTGAATGGACTTCAGTGCAATAACTTGTTCTGGTATCGCATCTTCTTCTTCTTCTTCAATGTTATTGTGGAGGACCCAATTTCGACATAATATCCCACAACATGCGACACAAGAACCTAGTCGATTGCGAATGTTTCATACCCTGCGTAACCTGTTCTTGTTAGAATGTAAATAAGCATTTTGGTAGGAAGTGTGGTGTCGACGAGGCCGGTTATGACCGTGTACATCATACATACCTACACACATATCTGTATTGGTTGATATGTCTATGTTGTTACTGGCTTAGTGGCACTAGCGTACGCTACACATTCGAGGAAGTCCACTACATTGCTCAAAAAAGGGCACATTTATGGTTTAAATGCAAAAACCAATGTGTTCAGTATTAAGTAGAAAGATCTAACAACTATTTTCAAAAGATAATTTTCCTATTGTGGTATGGCACTTTCAGAGATATTTACATGCACAATTGTTTCTTGCACATGGATAAATGCAATAAAGGCACCTACTGTTACGAAACGAGTATAATCTAAATTGTTAAACATTAAAAAAATTGCCAAATACCTACAATTTTGTAATCGCTTATGAAGCCAGGACTTATCCTTTAGATTTTGAAGCACACTCAGTATTATCACAGTAGACAATATATGCGACACATAACCATTAGCACTATATTTTTATGTCCCACAACCGTGATTTAATTTTTAGCCAACAGGTGTCGAACGTGTCTTAAATATCTTCAGTACAACAGCAAATAATAAAACTGATTACGTACACATTTACCTAAGTAGAACAAACGCTTTTGAAATTTATAATGGAAAAAAATTAAATATCTGTATGACAAATTTCAAAATCTACCAGTTTCAGGCGTTGCATTGAAGCATTAATAATTTATCGCATCAACGTCACAAATGTATCGCAATGACGTCACAAACACATCCCACAACAGCAGTTTTATTCTTAGTCGATACCTGTCGTATGTGTTTTGTTTAGCCGCGGAGAGCCAAGTAGATGGAAACTACTCTCACAGAATCATCACAAACCAATTGTCTAAAGTACGGGAAACTGTCCACATTTCTGTTGCAATTCCACTAACCTGTTCAAGGTCTCGTTCTTTCTGTAGGTGGGTTTTCACTTCCTTTTTGAGAACACCGTCAGGGAAATTTGTCTTTTGTTCAGATGATGAGCATCTGTAACAAAAAGGAAGAACTGCATAGAAAAATCTATTTCTCATACGATGACCATCAAACACCTTGTCTGCCCAAGTCCTACAGTTTGACAATGAAATTGGGAATGATTCAATCATTTCAAAATTCAGATGAATGCATGCAAAAGATAATAATAATAATAATACAGCATTTTTAAAAGCGCTCATTCCCACTATACGGATCAATGCGCTGTACATGGTATAACATACTATTCACATAGTATAAAAGATCCATCAACTTCAAAGATAATTATAATTTATCATTCGTCACACTGATCAACTGTATATTTCTAGATCCAACAGGATGACAAGTCATGCTACGTGGAGAGTTGGATCCATATAAAGAGGGTTTGTAGCGGGGTAACTGACCTGTTGTGGAGAGGGTCAGGGTTCATGGAACAAACCCAGTCATCGGGGAACATCTTGCCGATATTGTTGGAGGAGAACGGCAGGATTCGCCACTTCAAACACAGATCTGATGACACACCATGAAATCAGGTTGATTCACGCATATAAAGGTATGCAGTCTGATCACCTTCATCATAAAATCACATTAGTATAAATTATATTCTATCATGTTGACTGCCCAACTGTACTAAGGAATAAGCTCTGCTGTGGTGTAGCATAGCAGATTTGCATGCAAACAAGGCAGCTCTTTATGAATCATAACATTAATTTGTGCCAAAATTTTATTTAAAATCCATATGGTACATTTATAATAGAAAGTCCCCTCTTAGGAATCAAGCCTTTTAAAATTTAAAACCATCATCATTCTGATTTGCTAGATATAATAAAATAATTAAAAGCATGTATGGCATAAAGGCACAAAATCTCATCGTTTTTATAATAAAATCATGTTATATTGTATAAACTATATCTATTCTAAATCATATTATATAGTATAAACTATATCTATTCTAAATCACGTTATATAGTATAAACTATATCTATTCTAAATCATGTTATATAGTATAAACTATATCTATTCTAAATCATGTTATACAGTATAAACTAAATCTATTCTAAATCACGTTATATTGTATAAACTATATCTATTCTAAAGCGCGTTATATAGTATAAACTATATATATATTCTAAATCATGTTATATAGTATAAACTATATCTATTCTAAATTATGTTATCTAGTATAAACTATATCTATTCTAAATCATGTTACATCTTGAAACTTCAACGTGTACAAAATTATTTGGCAAGGGCAGTTACCTGGTTTTGCTTCTCTCACTCAGTATCACTTCTTAAATCCTTGCATTGGTTCCCTGATCGATATATTTTTAAGATCTGTACAATTATCTATCAGGCACTTTCATCCAAGCAACCAGCATATTTACATTCACTGCTCACTCCTGCAAGACAGTCCAGACAGCTTCAATCATCTAATTCTAATCTACTTTTTGTTCCGAATGTTAAGACAAAAGTCGGAACAAGTGCCTTTTTAGTTGCTGCGTCGACTCTGTAGAACTCACTCCCTGTTAGTGTTAAGTCTGTAGGAAGTATAGGAACGTTTTGTCGTAAACTGAAAACCGACCTATTTAGACTTGCTTATCCTCCACAGCTCTCCAGGGTACAAATCCAACTGTTTACAAATGGAACTGCTTATTTATTATGTCTTTTTGTTTTGGTGCGCTGTCGAACTTGGGTCTCCCGAGGTTTTTAGCACAATAGAAGTATTTTATATATTATTGTATATTATTAATACAGTAAGTAGACGTACCACACTGCAGTGAGACTTGCACCTGCATAGCCCGCTTGCGAATGTACTTGGCGTCGACGGAGGGAGGGTCCCGCCAATTCGGACTGATATAGCCAAACGTCTCCCTGGAAAAACAAGTTCAACTATGGTTAGGCATGTGCAAAATTTAAGATCCGCAGAACTGTTGGTGAAACGTTTTAGTCACAAATCAAGGACCTTATCCATCCATAGACTGCAACAGACCCCTATGTGAGTCTATAGCACTAACTCCGTTGGCACAGTTTCAAATTTCCACAATATAATACATTGTGGAAAATGTATCATATATGAATCGTGATCATTGTAAAATATATCGAGTACTGCATCATGAGGAAAGTATCGCTATTCATCGATGCATCGTCACAGCGCTACCATACACTACCTCTGAATGATAAAAAAAATCTAAAGACCTTTATGCAGTATACCAAATACCAGATGAGAGAAACTTCATGGTTCTACATGCATCAACCATATATTACAGCACGACATCACTTGGTGGTATTGTCAATTCGCAAATTTGACCATCTGAGTATGAAAGTTCTCTTGATACGGCGATCTAACACAAGCAGTGCCCTCTAGCAAGGGTTGAAACATGTCAAAACCAGGCTCTTCTCAACAATTTTACAAAACCATTATTACAGATTCGAATAGAGGAGATACACAGCTTTAAAATGACTCCAACATGAACAGTGTATCTTACTCCTGTGCCAAAATATTACACTTTTAATGTACACATTCTTGGAATAACAGTTTTGAGAAAATCCGCTTTAAAAAACGGCATTGAAAAATTGCTTCTCCCATAGCAACCTTGCACTTATAACGATCCAAATGGAATGAAATTGTTTATATTCCTCCAGTATGTGGGTATAAAGAAGATTCAGAAGTATAAAGTGGGAAAACGTAATATTTATTGAATGCCACCTCATTTACTACCAGGTTTGGCATTCCCGGACACTACCGCGAGCACTGGGAGCCGAGCCCCTAAAGTAAATCTCTGAGATATCTGAAAGTAAAACACTATTTACACATTACATACATAATAACACTACACAATGTCAGTTCCCCTAATTTGGAAAGTCCGTTCCCGCTGGCATTGAGCCAACCAGTGCAGGCTCAATGTGGTCTTTCCCTGCACCGGCTGAGGCGACCTCCACGGGCTCGACACGGCCTTCGAAGTAATCTTCAATCATGGCAGCCTCGAGATTGCACCCCCTCGCATATCCAACTTGGTAGCGAAATAAACTTCTTTCGATGCCATAGTGCAAATCTTTAACGAATTGAAGACGAAAAAATGGCGAACAAAGAATGGAAAGTGTAAACAAGGCGACTGCGTACGCGCGCTTACGTTTTCGACCAATCAGCAAGCGTTTCGCTACTTCCATAGCAACAACAGCACTTTGTTACTGGATAAATTATGTAAAATAGGAGCTGTTCCATTGGTCTAGAGTAAGATTCCCAATCACACGTGTAGTTGACGTCATAAGCTTTCCAGCCATGTATAACATGTGGGGTTTCCCGCTTGTAAGCGAGCGAAGACAGTCGATCAAAAACACGTAAAAATGGCTTTGTTTCAGATTTCTCAACCGCGATGCTAATCAGGGGCTTCAATAAAGTGCTAAATATTACTAGTTTGAACAATCTTTCAGCTTATATAAATGGATTTATGGAAAGATGGATAATTTTGCTGATCGATTCCGTCGTTAACCCATTTTCGACAATTCGAAGGTACACCACGCGTCTTAGGCTCCTGCGCTGAACTAAATCTAGCGAGAAGCACCTAGTTTTGGCATGGCGCATCACACGTAATAAATCTTAACTGAATGTGGACAGTATGAAGAATAAAATACTACTGCAAATTTAATGTTTTAAAATCACCCCAATGAAAAACTCACCAGAACTTTGTGACCCCCTGTTGTGCTGCAGGAAAAGAAAAAGATACAAATGTCAGAATCACATCAAGTTAAGCCTAAATTTGTGTACATGCTATTTGTTCACAGATGTTTCCCAAACCAAAGGACTGATGACATTTTTCAAAAATAAATAATTTATGTTAATTCAGACATTTACATTATAATTTTTTAGTTAGGACTAACCAGTAAAACTGATGGTGCTATATTTATAATAATCACATTAGTTGTAAATACCAACAATATATTGTACATATTTTACTGTTACTGCTCTACAGTGCAAAATAAAACAGCTGCCTCGTAAAACAGGATTATTTTCTAGACAGCAATCAACAACAAATGACTTCCACCATACACAGATCGACATCTGACCGACGAACAGCTAATGGAGAACTATTCGTGATTAATTGTGACGTGCATTTCTCACCGATGCCCAAGTCTTTCCAGTATTGCACCATGTGTTCACCCATTGCCTTTTGTAAATGCCGGTACTCCTTCGCATCCGCAAAGTCCTGCTTATTGTGTGTTGGTTCCAGAACAAGGTATGGTACGTCAACGACACCTGGTGGCAACAAAGACAACTAAACTGATAATGCGCCCGGGATTAGGTCTCATATGGAAGAACACGGTACACCAGGAAATATCGCAAAACAATTTTGCTGCAAAAAACTTCCCCAAACAATAGACAGAGCAACTATTGACACTAGAGCAAATCTGCGAATAGTGTCTCAATGCAAAACCACTTTTAAAGCAGCACATTTTCCCAGATGTATGGTATAATTTCTAGCAGAAACCGGAAAGGGTTTCTTCAAGAAATTGGGCAGCGGAAGGTAAACATCTGAGTTGGTTTATTGTACCTAGGTATATATATATATGTTGTAACCTGCATATATTATAACTTTGTATATATTTTCAAAACATGCAGATTAGTATGCTTTTAATACGACAGCCATGTTTCAGATTGTTTGTAGACATGGATGTCAATGGCACATCATAAAAAAAATTTGTGCCTGCCATTTTAATTTGTAATTTTTAGGCTTCTTATTCCTGCGCAATTCTAGGCAACATTCTGACATTCCTGGCAATATTCTGTGCCATTACAGGAAACAACATTCCGTGCCATTCCAGACAGAATTCTATCCTTACAAGAGGCTTTGGTTTTTGCCAACAAAATTCCACATTTAAAGGAGTTTCTAGTCTGGATAAACCTAAGCTTGGTAAAACACACGGACATGAAATGCGGCTAAGAACAACTCACCTACAACCCCGCTGCAGAATCTGAAAACAAATCCATACACATTTATGAACATAAAAATTCCTAGCATGCTCAGTTTATAAAATACTTCAACAGGTGTTCGATTAATTGGGATAAAATTGGTAAATTTGGGACTAATTAAAAGAAAATGCATGTATTTCACCACTAGAACCATAAAGCTTATGCACATATTCAATAAAAATAACGTGGTACTCTTACTGAATAAAACATAAAATTGTTCTTGGAAAAGACACCAAGGATGTACATGAATTAAATTAAATGTTCAGCATACAAAAGTTATTCCCGGAAAAGCTACTATGGACGAAACGTCAACTGAAACCTAAACGATTGTCAAACAAATCACCATAGACACAACTTCCTGTATTCGACATATTGCAAATATGTCAAGGAATCTGTTCTTATAAGTGTACACCAAAATGTGTTTCTCAAGACAATAAGGTAACTGTTTAACACTAGTGATGTCATTTGGTGATTAGAACTGTAAAGTAGTGCCAACAGTTTAACACCAGGCGGTGACACTTTCGAGTTGTTCCACGCTAGTCAAATTACAATTATGGATCCTGCAGATTAAAAAAGGGGGTGTCTGCTAATTAGGTCATGTGTATGTATGCTTAATAGGTCGAATACGGTAGAGATAATACACGTACACTCCGCCATCAGCCTGGGGCCCAACTTTCTGGTACATTTTGATGAGGCGACTACAGTTGTAGACAAACATGCCGTCCTGGTTCCTGTTGTTGATATTCACGCCAAAGATGAAGTTGAGCGTTTTGGGCTCTCGCAATGACCTAAAACATGATTAAAATATCTCGACATCATCGCCAATGTGGCAAGTTGAAGAAGTCATACAGAAAATGTCAGTGAAATCACCAAATTGTCAATAAAACAACTATCAGTTAGACTTGCATAGGGTACCATTAACACCCGGTAAAATTACGTTCCCTTTGCATGCGTTTGTAAACATTATATGCAGTGTGAAACGGTCAAATTTAACGGATAACAGCAAAATATATATTAAAACATCATGGTTCATTAAAACGTATTTGAGCATTCAAGATACTATAATAGATATAGTTTATACTATATAAACATGATTTTATGATAAAAAATATCAGAATTTGTAGCCTTAATTTTCAGTGGAGTTCATTCAATCATATCCTCTTGTAAGGTAGTTAGCAGAATTGTTTGAGCCACGTCATGGAGACACTTCTGCATTGGCTCATCAGAGTCCACAGGAGGTTACACATTTACCCATGTGTGGGATCTTTTACTTCCCCTGGCATAGACTCCAGACAGAAGGGACCAATGGCTTTTAATGTCTCTGCCGAATGACACAGGCAAATTGGGGTGAAAGAAATTGCCTAAGTTTCTAAATGACAGTACGTGGTTTCTCTACCACCTAGATCACCGTGCCTACCTAGTGGCGAGTAAACAGACAAAATGAATTTATGCAATCAACAACACAACACAGATATAGAGATATGAAAAGGCCAAATGAATGACGTTTATTGTGGGGATTAAGGGTAAGCCCACTTTCAAAGAAATGTAAAGCAAAGAAATGTGGGCTCCACAACCCAACGCCAGGCTGACTACGTCCCATGCGAGCCTCCTGGACGTCGGGTTCAATAGAGCCCACATTTCACCACAAAGCAGTATTCCTAGAACAAATAAAAGAAACAATGGCATTACTATTGTCATGGAACACCCTTAAACCAAATAGCATAATGCCCTACATGCTATCACGCAGTCTATGAATATCTGCTTAAAAATACACTAGCTCTAACTGGAATAACTACAAAGGTGGGGCCAATTCGCCACCGGTCACCAACACATGTGATACTCCCATTTATGCAAGTTCCTGCCTGGTTTGCCCTGAGGAGCTCACAATCCTGTTAATGTTCTTCCCAAAGTGGCTGCGTGATAAGCAGTCCACTTTGTAATAAAAATATCATTTATTTGGCCCATTTAAATTCTCTACTACATCGGTCTTGTGTTGGTTATTGCATAAAAGTTATTATTCGTGTTCTGTTTTCAATTTGTGCGCTACACGTTTGTTCCACTTCTCAATAAGGAGAGATGGTTGGACGGCTGGAAGAGAAGACGAGGGAATAAATGAGAGCAGATACTTACTTGACTTTACGCTCAGCTAGCTGTTTCTTATGCTGCACCTCCTTACGAAGCTCAACGGCCAGCTGTTGCATACGCCGCAGTTCCGCCTGTAATATGATGCACTCTCAATGCACAGGGTAACACAATCAATTAGTTGTAGGCAATTAAACATCCCTGTCCACACACGTTCATTTAAATAACACTGACTTGAATTTAGTCGTTTAGACTATCAATTTTTGCAGATCAGCACATCTGTATATCTGACCAGCCTGTGTAATCAGGCCAGCCCTTCATTCTGGCCACTTTATTCTGGCCACTTTATCTCAGTCACTTGGATGGCTCACATGAGGGATCTATTCTATTTTATGTCCCGACCAGTCAAAACCGGTATTTAAACACTAAATATGTTTTGTAAAGTCCACGCCTTGCTACAAACTTGTAGGCCGTAACAAACACTCAAATAGTATCTACATTTCCGTCTGGCTACACACCCGCTGTTCCTTGTTCGTGCCACCGCTGTATTTGTGCTCGAGATTCCTGCAAGTGATAAACATATACATGTCTAGAGTTATAGACATCTGATAGAAATTTGATAGAAAATAGGACACTTTGGCTGGACACAAACATAAAATCTTTATGATTTTACATTAAATAAGTTTCTTTTCATGCATAATACAACTTCAGTTTTCTAGCATTATCGCACTACGAAAATATTCCTGAGGTCACGTGTGAAAATCAACATTTGCAAGGCATTCCATCGTCTTCTTCCCACATCACGGTGTTGGACATACATGTTGGACACTTTAGGGAGTTTGGACATGCACTGTACACTTTAACCATGCATTGCATGCTGGGATAGAAAATACCACAACTTTTTGCTTCCATATGTTATACGAACCAACTATGACAATCATTGTCATATTATATAAACTTTGTTCCATCCTAGTCATCTTAGGCACACAATAAATCTCCACCTAATTATGGTTATTTCCAAGTCTGTGTTATGTGAGAAGGCACAAATTAGAAATACTGTGTCATATGTCATATGCCCATAGGGCTGGAGGTAATCTGTTGACTGGACCCAACAGAACAGAAAAAATGTGTCATGCAAGTTTTCCGAATGAGGAAAACTTGCATGCGGTCTGTGATGCTAAGGTACGACAAGCCAGTCTGGCGGCTATGATATCTGCTTTTCAAATCGTTTCTATTCACAATTATGGGGCCACTATGTGGAGCCACTTGCTATAAATTATCATTAAGGCAACTGCCTTAGTGTTTCAATTACAGTAATTGTGGATCATAGCTCAATAAAAATTTTTAAAGTTTGTTTTGTGCTTTTCTGCAACTGATTGGCAAAATCTACGACAGCAGACGATGTTACTTCTGATGGCAATTTACCACGTTATATCTTGTTGAGTATTCAGTGGTGACATCACATGAGGGTTACAGTACTGAAATGGTTAAAACCTAATTTGCTGCGACACACATACCTCGCCTTGCTCTCGGCCTCCCGGGCCTTGTTCTCCGCTGAAAACAGAAGGACACTGATTTACCAGCCACAAGTAGTTTACTTCTACAGACATATCTAACAACTGTTCTGTAAAACCGTATCTAAAGCACCAATCCACATATGATTAACCTACATTAGTAGCTGAAATTAAAGCAAAACAAGTCACGGCTTTGGGGCTATGCAGATAAAAGATAATGAAAAATCTCACGTCAATGGTTTACTTAGAATGTGTTCTTTAAAGGGTTTGGGCTCACGGCTTTAATTTTTTTGGGGAAATATTAGCTTAGGAATTAAATTTGGTTATCATATCATGGTTATCACAGGCAGCGAAAAAATCATTTCACCAGGAAGTATTCATAAAATTATTTTTACTGTAAAATTCTCATGTGGACCCTGAGCTACAATAGCCCTGCCCTGGCTTTCACCCAGCGGGACACACACATACCATTGCGTGCTTCATCCTGCGACTTGCGAGCCTCGTTCTCCGAGCGCGTCTTGAAGCGACTAGATGAGTATTTGTATATGCGAGGCTTGTAGAGGCAGTTTGCCAGTCGCTTCGTGCGCACTTTCTTGCCCTGGATGTAGATACGCATGCGCGGGTCCACGTATAGGATGGACGCATACGCACGGAACGACCGCCGCTCTGGCATCAACCTGCAATACGAAAACATCAAGCTACATAACACGTCTTCCTGTGAACCAGTGCACTGAAAGGCAAACAACCAAAATAATAATAAATAAATCCACAAATAATAGCATTTAAAAAAAATTAATAATTAAAATCAATAAACTTAAAAATTAAATGGATTTGATAAAAATACAAATGTTTCAGTCCAAATGCAAACATTTTTTTTAAACCAAACTTCTTCAGAATATAAACTGCATTTTGTGTACACCTTTAGTAATTCTCTGGGAATTTATTTTTGCATTTTTTATGTCTAGAAACAAGAAAATATGTTCAAAATGCTTTGCTTTGTTTACAGTAACTATAGTAACAATAAACAGTCATTTCATTCGTCCTTAATCACATAAAAAAGGTCATAACAATTCGTACAAGAAAAATCATACAGTAACAGCAAATTAGTCAAAGTTAATCACATCGAGAGAAAACCATTTCAGTTGATACCATAAAATATGCTGTCAATCTGGAAATGCTTTGAGATGCTTATTTGACTTTTGTAGGATATTAAATTTTCTACTAACGTGGTGGTGACAAGTAAGATAAAAGTGACTAATCGACTGACCCTTCGTCTGTATCGAAATCACGGCCCTCTGGGTTAGACAGCAGAATGTCAAAGTTGTTAGTTTTATGGTCAAGCTCAGGTTCGCCCGAGTCGAGCAGTTTCATGTTGTAGATGATGACAAGTGTGCCGGATGTGCTGTCCATGTGGTCAAACTCGCGCATGAATGCAGCTTCCGTCTTGAACGGCGAGTATTTGAGAATCAACTCCATCTCAAGGGCATGCTGAAAGTATAGTCAGTCTATGTGCAGTGCGCCCATTCAATTTTAGTCTAAAATTTAAAGGAAATCTAAACTGAAAAAAATAGGAATAACACAGGGATATTTGAACAAAACATAGCGTTATTTCAGATGGTGCTATCTACTAAGATGAATCAACACATCGATTAGAACAGTGCTATGGTGCAATCAGTGCAGGAAGTCTATTCTTCACAAATATTCACCACTGTCTACAGCCAGGTGCTCATTTATACAGCTGAGTGAACTGTCTATAGTCAGGCGCTCATTTACACAGCTGAGTGAACTGTCTATAGCCAGGCGCTCATTTATACAGCTGAGTGAACTGTCTACAGCCAGGTGTTCATTTATACAGCTGAGTGAACTGATGCAAAACAGAGGGAACAAAATTGTCCACGCTCTGAAACAGTAACAACAGGATTCTGTTGGAAACTCTCTATAATACATGTCATTGTGTTTTTGTTACACAACTAGTGTCCACACTAAGTTGAGGAATGATTGTCCAGCATGGCACTCAAGAGTTTGTTTTCTACATACCTTTTCCTTATCTTTATGTGTCTTCGCTGTAGGCCTCTTTGTTTGTGAGTCAAAGGTTGGCATTGGTACTATTATCTGAAAACAGACAAAACAGTAAAGAGATGAATGAATCCAAAGTATCAAACTGTGAACATATTTCACTGTTTAACACAGGGGTCGGCAACCATTTTGAATGGAGGGCCAATTTACTGACTTGGAATAGGTCAGTGGGCCACACTCACGCGTCATATACCCATGCGCATGCACACACGCACGCACGCACACACTGTTGTGCTGTTGTTGCGCCTCCAAGCACTCCACATCACTAGCATCTCTGCAATTTACAAACGGGAAGAGTTCATTGATTAGTTGCTCTCGTCCCTGGAGTTAGATGTTCAGCAGATTGAGATGCTCTGTGATTTTGACTTGAAATGCAACATCCATATGGGGGTCAACGAATTCTGGTACTTCTGCATAATTCTGTTCCTCGAACACGCTAATCTCATGTCACAGCTCGTACACGTAGTGCAGCACAACACCTCGACTTAGCCAGAGCATTTTGGCATAGTACAGGAGATATTGCACATTCATTTAGCAGGGACAAATGTTATTCAAAACAACAGATTATCACTTAAATAAAAAAATTACTTGGCGTACTTTCATGTCTGCATATGCAAAAATCAATTCATTAAAGTTTAAAAGAAGTGAAAACACATTTTGATATGTTCGTCATGTGGAAATAGTATAACCAAGTTGCAGTATATGATTTGTCTACGAAAGTCTAGTCGGGTCTAGCTCCATGGGCCGCAGGTTGCCGACACCTGGTTTAACATGTATGTTGATGTATAGGATTGATTCCGAAAACAAACCAATTACGAATAACAACCAGTTGTCAAATGAATGTCAAATGAATAACTATTTCATAGAATGACACTGACTTTAAATACGAACATATACTAATGATAATGCCAATTTACACTAAATATTTTAATAAATACTACATCAATCGATATTGTTACTTATCATCTACCAGTAGAAAGGTGACCCAAACTCTGAAATCACTAAGTAGCCTTTACATTATACGCATTTCAAAGACGCATGTAAATTTGCAAGAAAATTTTTTTTTAAATGGAAGGCATCAAAATAATGGGGTTTGTTTCTACTTTAAATAACTGCATCAGAATTTTTTCTCCGTTATCAAATGGCACTGCACAAATCTAAACTAAATAAAATTTCAGAAATAACATATATTTCAAGTGCTGAAAAAGTATGTATTATTTTTGTACCAATTAATTGATAAAAGAACAAAGAATGTCTTGCTACCTCGTCTATGTCCTCCAGCTCGTGGAATGTCCGTGAGAGGAAGACGCAGGACATTTGTGCGCCTTTCTTCGTGAACACCATCAGGTCATTCCCTATCCGCATAGAGCCTCTGCAACAGAAGAACATCGTGTAAAGCCAGTTCAAATAACACATCTCAAATCGGCCGAGACACTGGCTGTAAGACATAACAAAACATGTTTTGGGCCTAAATCTTCAGAAACCAAGTCCGGAGACAAACCAAAACATAAGGGTTAAACCAAAACATAAGGGTTAATCAGTCATGAAATCGGTAAGCAATACTAAAGCTGTCAACAGATGTCGGGATATGCTGGGGAGCTAATGCGGGTAAGCAGGGTTACTGGTTAGTCCTTTCTCCTTCGCAATAAGGGGAATATATAGTGCACTTTGTTCAACTGTCCAACGCAGCAATACTACTCATTGCTACATCCAGTATACATATGGTCTATATTACAATTTATCTCATTGTGTTGGGTGTCATGTTCTAAACATGTCAATATTTTATATATGACAGTAACGTCACAAAAGAACAATACTGATCAAACACAGGTAAAATTACCGGAATAAGTCTGAGAATTATTGCTGGGATATTAGATAAACATGTAAACTATCCAACGACTACGTACGATTTCAGCCCGTTGCCGTACATGCCAATCAGCTGTGAATCGAGCGACTTTTTTGATGATCGGCCAAACGTTATAATGTCTCCAGCCTCGTCTGAAATCAGCATTGGTTGTCAGTCAACAGGGAGAAGTGTCGAGAATAAAATCAGCATTGGTTGTCAGTCAACAGGGAGAAGTGTCGAGAATAAAATCAGCATTGGTTGTCAGTCAACAGGGAGAAGTGTCGAGAATAAAATCAATTGAAGTTGATATATAAATAAAATTATTCAATACAGTACTTACTGGCATCCATGCCTTCGCCATCGTCAAGGAAACACAGCAGGTAACCTCCGCGCACTAACTCGTCCTTCACTGCAGGCAAAACCAGGACATTTTACAATGACACTGCTAATTCAACCTTTTCACATTTGTTATTGGTGCATTTATTTTCGATAAACATTCTGGTATGGACAGGCGACAATCTATCTAATCTATCATATAATTAAGGGAGCAACCAATAATGGCAAATTTCAAATCTGTACAGGAAACTAAACGTTTTTCGCTTTGTTTGTTTCAACAGAACAATCCTAATTTTTTTATCTAAAATATGACTCGCCACAAGGATGGAAACAAAACTGTTACGTGCACATACGTACAAGTACATTGACCAATTGAACACTTCAACCGTGTATGTATCAGACAGAATTACATGTTCATGGCAGAACATTTCTGTGATTAAATTAAGTTTTATTGGCAAACTTATTATTGGGTTCGACGTCAAATACTAAAAATGGAACCACTTTTAAACTGTGTTTGGTTATGTAATTTTCAGCCAATCAAATAAAAGCTTGTCATTTGCTGCGAGCTAGTATCATGGAGAATGTCTGCATATTTTCAGAACAAGAAAACATTGGTTATGATTAAATGTTTTAAGTTTTGAGCATTCTATTTGTTGTACAGCAGTATTATTGCGCAGTGGGATAGAGCAGCGTTTTCCGTAGCTTGATTGTAACACTGAACATTATCGTTATGTCAGACTCAAGTAATTCAGAATTTTGAGGGATTTTTGGAAAGTAGTTTTGACGTCGACGTTGTCGAGAGGCAACACGACACTGTCAACAGTGACAGCGACATAAGCCTTGATGAAGATATTTCTAATGGCGCTGATCATGATGAGAATGATATGTTTCACGTATAGTTTAATGGAAATCATGAAAAGACGTGCATTTAGAGAAAAATACTGTGATTTCAGTTGCTGTTAATTATTGGTGGAAACTGTAATAAAAATGAAATATCGAGAATAATTTAGAACATATTTTTTTTCAAAGCTTAGCAAATTTACATAACTCTCAAATATTTTGCTATTTATTTCAGCAGTTAGTTCTTCAACTACTGTGCAATTTTTTTTTACTGGAAGAAAAATAAAATTGTTATTTGCATTCATGTAACCCGAGCCAATTATAGGATTTGTTAACAATGTCATTTCATGATTTAATAGGATTCTTTAGGAGACAATGCATTGAAACAATACAATTCAACAGCAGGTACAAATTGGTATTAATTTGGCCATGAAAGGGTTATTTACACAGAAATCTGAGCATCACAATTTCAGACATCTTTGGACTACATTTTTCTTCAAGCTGATGGGTTCCCAAGACCCAGTTTATGAAACTCTGCTGATGAAAATGTATCATCTATTTTGGGTATATATAAGAGTTACTTCGCACAGATTTGATCATATGTGTTCACTCACCTGTGTATATGTTTAACTTGGTGGCAGACGCATCTCTGGAAACCAAATACACGCACCATATGAGTGTAAGCACGCACATTAGTCAGGTCATACCCACAGTTAGACAGATTGGGTCTCCCAAAGTACTCTACAAGCTACTTCCACCCGGCGTCTTTGATTATGTATCATATTGGCACTATGGAATGTTAATAACTGTGTACACCTACCTGGCATTGTCGACCAGTTCAGCCAAAGCACCAAACAAGAACTCGTGAGTGGTCCTGAAAACAAAGGGAACAATGTTAAGTATTTTACAATTATCATTTCCATACCAAAATTAAAATATATGAACAGAGCAACCATATATATATTCTACACTAAAAAACAACATCTATTTTCAGAGCAGCTTTACTTAATTTCTGTGTATGATGGTACGTGATGACAAACAAATACGACGTATGCAACATAGTATATTTTATTGATTATTTGTAGCAAATAATTTAAGTTAAAAAGCTGCATGATGTAATTGAAAAAGTAATTGAAAATTAAAGGAAGATGGGGCAAGTCCACACACCTAAGGCATAACGTGTCATAACTAATGAACTGTTTATGCCAGAATGGTAACATTTCACCTTGTTAACATGTATATTAAGTAGTTTAGTACTACCAATTTTCAAACATCAACTCCACTAAGAACATCATATAATTATGTTATCAATATGTATTGGTCACTGGTGTGTGGATACTAGGTTCTTGGGCATATCCGCACAGGTATGTGTGAACATACATTGTGCATTTCAGGCCTTCGCTACAGAGTACAATACGAACTGCAGTGGTAAATGTTAAGCTTCAGAACAGCACACAGCTTGTTAAATGCATCCACAAGTATTATTTGGGGTAAAATGCACCCATATAAGTAAAATAAACATAGCCAGCTGTAGTTTATATAATACAGTGGCCTAAATTTGGTAAAGTGGATGTGTGATATTGGTCTGTCTCAACTACAGCGCAGATGGATATGCAACGAAGGAAACCTAAAGGACACATAATAAAAACAACATTATAATGATACACTTCAACATACATCAACACTAAACCTACATAATCTATCATGTTATAAGTGTTCTGTCTTTAACGCATCCTACCTCAAAATCCCACATCTCACCTATTTTTTAGGCCAATCTCCCACCATCAAATCACAATTATTGGGTAATTAAGGGTATGTATTTTAACATCTCAAAAACGCGCTTTAACTGGGGATATGCCCCAAACGACTGGCTGAGGAAGATTTTCAATTTTCCCGCACACATGGTCTACGGCGGTAAAGTTTATTTGTGCAACGACAGCACTAACAACATACGTTCCAAAAATGCATAAACACACCCATATGCATATATCTTTGAGACTTTGAGTTATGTATGTATCAATATATGTATAAAATTACATGAGATTCTGCAATGACAATATTTTAGTTTACAATTTTTTACTGACGCAAATTCGCAGGTTCAAATGTTTGATATATGAGTTGGATGCTACCACACAACACAGTTCTGAAACAAAATACTTTTACTTTTACTGGAATTAAAGAACCAGTTCCAATTCCAGAACTGACGTTTCAATTCCAATTACAATGTAATTGACCCCAAGCCTGAACACCACGCATGACAAAAATCTCCCCCAAAAAATTTGTAATTTGTCAAGCAACTGCACCAATTAATTAACAATAGCAATTTAAAACTGCATCCTGAACTGATTTAGCCTATCGCGAATACGGTTCATTGATGTCCATATGTGTAGTGTGTGAATAGTTTAAATTAAGTAATATCAGCAGTTGGTTTAATAATTTTTATTTTATTTTTGTTGACTTTAGTCATTAGATCTGGTAAGGCTCAAAATAGTGGAAATCCAAAAAGGTAAACACTTTATGGGGTCAAGGCTGATCATGGACGTGACTTCCATCCTCTCGCTGATCGCATGACAAAGTCAGAAAATTTCACCAAGGGCGAAAGTTGTGGGTTTTCAGCGTTTCCAGTTTCACTTCAATAAATTCTGCATGTAGAATTAAATAATTTAATAGTTTGTCTGATGATTTCACAAAAAACACATACAAAAGTTGCACAAATCAGCTAGCATATCATTGTGGATACTAGGTAGGTTTAAATTTTCACAAAATGAATTTGAAACGAGACAAGCAAAAAATCAAACCGAGAAGGCACCTTTAATCTGCAAACATGATTAAATCAACAAATCACCTATACAACGAACGTGTTAAGAGTGACTTACGAGTTTGTGTGCAGATAGTCGTAGCTGAGCTGGGCTCTGCTCAGGGTTGTATAACGATGTTCATCCATTTCAGCAATCTCAGATTGCTGCAACAAGACCCATGACAAAATAACATCAAAAACAACATAAATAATTTTGGGAATGGCAATATTTTTGGGGATATAGTAAACAAATTCTCTATACAAAATATTTGTGTTGATAATTCTATACACAAATACATAACCTACACATAAATAACTGTTGTCATAATTATTTACAATGGTTTGGTAAAATCTGGCTGACTACTAATAGGTGCAGGCTGCTATCGTAAGACCCAGTTAATATTGTTGTAGCTACTACTGTTTTTTATTCAGTTAATATATATATATTTACTATATATATATATATATATATATATATATATATATATATATATATACACACACATATACACACACACACATTCAATTAATGAAAAATTTTTATAACATAATTACATCTCATCCACTTGAAAAAGACCCTGTCTGATGTTGAAGAGTAGATCCTAAGTACATTTTTCACAGACAGTGTTGTACCCCATATAAAATTGCACACCTATTAAAGAATGCAAAAGTACATTTGTATGATTTAAAGACTGAACTCAGTACAACATAGCACAATATGACAAGTTAACTGTGCAAGATGTGACGATATAATATATGAAGTGGCTAGCGCTCCGAACCAGTAAACACAACTGTACAGCTACTGGTCCGGCACTCTTTGCGCTTTGTATGTGCAGTAAGCATGTGCGCATATTCCCATCGGCATGTAATGTGTGCATGCAGACAGTCAACAAATCATTAATAAACCAGGTGCTAATCACTGGGATATTATCTGATACACTAAAATTTGGCAAAGTAATGATACATCATTATTTGAAAATATATGTATAAAAGTATGGCTAGGTCTCTTCTCTTCTTCCATCGATCTCATACGTATTAGAGACATCTTTAGGTTCAACAGGCAGGTATATCTTCATACTTCGATGATTGACAATGAGTATGGTTTTATACATAACTGCATTTGAACGTATATATAATTGACAACAATGATGTTCTAATATGGCAACAAACATATGCCTCGACCTTTCAAAGAACAAGACAGGCCTAATTATAACCTAAGTAAGATGTGCAGCAATTAGTGTTGCAATGTTTTAGTACCAGACCTATACTAGCATAGCTGATTGATACGTTGTCTGGCAGTGATGGACCTTTAGCCTGCTGCTATTTTTTACCAACAAGTTCTCATTGCGCATGCACACATGAAGTGCCAGATCACTAGCTGTTTTGCACTACGTCCGGACCTATTGCAACAGCTATAATATAGGCATCACATGCCATTAAAAAATAAAGCATGAATCATTATCCAGGCCAGTTAAAATTATTGGATGGCGCCAGCATCTTAGCAACTGCGAGTTATGCCAACTTGTAAAAAATACTCCATGGTGTCAAACAGTCAGTCTCAGACGCAGTGTTTTGTACCATATAACGTCACATCTATTAAAAAATACATTATACAAAAGTATGTTTGTATGATTTAAAGACTGAACTCAGTACAGCATACCACAATATGCCAAGTTAACTATGCAAGACATGTTGATATAATATATGCGCCACATGCCATTAAAAAATAAAACATGAATCATGATCCAGGGGCAGGCCAGTTTAAATTATGGCATGACACCGGCATATTAACAACTGTCACCGACACCTAGCCCAGTGAAGTAACAAAGACATGAACGTTGCATCGAAATGTGTGCCCATGACAGCAGAATCATGTCAATTAAAATATGTGCGAACAGAAATGACAATGCCAGCGGAGTCGGTATAAGAAACCGGCAATACCGTACGTTATGTGATGTGTGACCAGTTTAGGCGGGACGGGAAACAACAAGAGTCTGATATTCGTAAGGTTGTAGTACATACAAGACTGTTGTGTTTTTATAACGAAGATTCGAACAGCATCTGCATCAATCGTCCACTTAAATCACTAGCAGACTATTGTGTTACGTCTGTTTATAAAATAGATGATCTACACTTTCAGCGTATCAACGTGCGGCCATTTTGGATCAGTTGCAGTTGTGCAATCACGTGTCACGCGAAAACATACATTTAAATCATTTCAGTATGCGCAAAAATCAAAATAAAACATCGTGATTTACATGGAAGACTACTTTGTATTTAAATACAATATTATTTATTTTAACGTTAGTAATATCGACAGTAATAACGAGGCACTAGGAAACGAAATGAAAAGGTGGTGCTTTGTTCCCAGCACACCATGTGGCGCCACTATTCTTGATATGGCGCCCACGTAGGACAACCATGGGCAATTTGAAGCAGAATGAAACCTCCCAGTGACGTCGCATTACAAAACGTCACGAACTCCGTACATAACATTTAACCGTCATGCCTAAAGTCGTCCATGGTCAAATTGATGTTCCGGCCAACAACATGTTAGTACCTGCTGATAGACGCACACGCTTGTATCATCCTTACGCGCACAAGCATATCATAACCACCCCAGAGGAATACAGAAATTCATTTCCTCCGGATCTTGACTACTTGGAACATAATGGATGCGTCATTGGTTGGTGCTAAGGGCGCTTCAGAATTCAAGGAACTGCTGAGTCGTGTCCGATGCTCATAGAGTAGTTCACCAACCATCGACGCGATACCTAGTTGGGGTATGCTGATAAAAAAACAAAATGTCCTTCCTGGCGATTACCATTATAAGATTCAGTATATTCAGTCAAATACAAATAAGAAAAATGGCAGCAGCAAGAAAGCAGAGGAGCACAAGCCAAAATACACATGTAAATGAATGTAATGTCTGCTTGAAATATGTGAAGGGAAAGCATAAAGCTATGGCTTGTGAAATTTGTGAAAAGTGGTACCACAATGACTGCCAGAACATCTCCGAACAAGTTTATGAGTTCCTTGTCAAAGAAGGGAACAGTGTACACTGGTTTTGTGACAAGTGCAATGGTGCAGCAGCAAAAATCTATAAAATGGTATGTGCAGTAAAAGTCAAACAAGATGAAATAGAAACGAAGATGGACTTTGTGACAGAAATGGTCAAGCTCCTAGAAAATGCGATGGAAGTTAAGATGGATGCAAAAATAGCAGAGCTCAGGAGAGACCAAGAAGAGATAGAAAAACGCAGAACAAACCTAATAATACAAGAGGTAGCAGAATCAACAGACAGTGGAGAACGCAAAAGGGATGACGAACACAAAGTGAGGTCAATATTCAGAAAGTTGCAAGTGCAGGAACCAGATGTAAAGTCGGTCAGCCGACTAGGCAAGAAACAAGAAGGGAATGTTCGGCCAGTCAAGGTAGTCTTTGGCAGCGAGAGAAATAAACATGCCATTATGAACAGGGTGAAATCACCGAGAATATCAAAACAGAAAGAAGTTGCAGAGGTATTGAAGGATATGCACATTGCTCAGAGACAACGAGAGGAGCGCAGAGGATTGATGAATGAGTTGGAGAAGCGTAAGCAAGAAGGAGAGAAAGATCTGGTCATACGAAATGGCAGATTGGTCCAAAAAAATATATTTCTGAGGCAGGGAAATTCAACTGATCAGACAGGGTCAGAGAGAAAACACTAAGAAAGCAGTGAATCACACACACAAAAAGAATCACTGAAAGCACAATCAGCACATGTGACTGATGAGGTACAGGTGGCACAACAAGCACAACATGAGACTGATGAGGTTCAGGTGGCAAAACAAACACAAGTTGGAAAAAGCACAGCACGATCTGCACCAATTATGAACAAAATAAATTGTATGTACACAAATGCTGACTCACTTATGAATAAACTATCTGAATCAAAAGCACAAGTGACACAATCACAACCAATGATTATAGGAATCACAGAGGTGAAACCAAAGAAATGTAGGTTCAACATAGTACCATGTGAACTTCAACTAGAAGGGTATGAATTATTCTCAAATTTGGAGAAAGACGGGAGGGGAATATGCATATATATTCATAGGACACTTAAACCTACCGAGTGAATCATAAATGATGCTGCAACATTTGAAGAATGTGTTTGGGCAGAGGTACGATTAGCCGGAAAAGACAGGATACTTATTGGGTGCATATACCGTAGCCCAAACAGCAGTGATACCAATAATGAAAAAAATATGCCAACTAATAGGCAAGATAAACGAAGCAAATGCTTCCCACATCCTAATGATGGGAGATTTTAACTATCCACACATTGACTGGGTGGATGATTCAAAGATTTGTGAGAAAGCAAGCAGAACAGAAAACCAGTTCCTAGAAAGAGATGCTTTTCTTACACAACATATCATGGAACCAACGCGCTACAGGGTAAACCAAGTCCCAGATGTATTAGACTTGACATTTTCAAATGAAGACGAAATGGTAAACAACTACGATGTAAAGGATCCTCTCGGAAAGAGCGATCACTGTTTGATCACATTCACGTATCAATGTCAAGCACCAGTTACAGGTCAAAGTGGCAAATCATTTTTGTATGAGAAAGGAAACTATCAAAAATTACGAAGAATGCTGCAAGATGATTGGGAAACCAAATTCGTGAAT
Source organism: Lamellibrachia satsuma (assembly GCA_033239005.1). NCBI lineage: Eukaryota > Metazoa > Annelida > Polychaeta > Sabellida > Siboglinidae > Lamellibrachia > Lamellibrachia satsuma. The sequence continues at coordinate 2,860,390 of BSQZ01000038.1, read as the reverse complement.
CTTGATGCAGAGGAGAGCTGGGAGTTGCTTATAAGGAGCCTTAAACAGGCAGAGCACGAGTGTATCCCCAAGAAGAAATCAGGGCAAACAAGAAAATATAAGCCACTATGGATGAATGCGAAAACACTGGACAAAGTGAGAAAGAAACACAGGGCTTGGAAAAAGTACCTACGGACAAAGGAAGGGAAAGACTACCTAGATTTCACCAAAGCTAGGAATCAAGCAAGAAAGGCTACTCGACAAGCAGTCAAGACACTGGAGCAGTCCATACCAAAATATATTAAAAGTAACCCAAAGCATTTCTGGAGCTATGCTCGGTCAAATATGTAAACAAGACCAAGAGTTGGTGATCTCCAAACGGAGGAAAATGCAGAACTGACATCCACCGATAAAGAGAAGAGATCAGAGATCCTGTGTAAATTCTTTAATGATGTCTCTACTAGAGAATACCTAATAAATGTGCCAACATTTGAGGAGCATCAGTGAATTGATAATCTAGATGATATCAACTTCACTGCTGACGATGTTGAAAAGAAGTTGGAAAACCTCAAAATCGGGAAATCACCAGGTCCTGATGGCATACATCCCCGGGTACTAAAAGAGCTTGCTAAAGAATTGAAAATGCCACTGTTCATCATATTCAGGAAGTCACTGGATACAGGCATACTACCAAAAGTCCGGAAAATTGCAAATGTATCGCCAATATTCAAGAAAGGCAGTAAGCATCTAGCGGCAAACTACAGGCCAGTTAGCTTGACGGCAGTGGCATGTAAAGTCATGGAATCCCTGGTCAAAGATGCCATAATAATACACATGGAAAAAAAAACAAATTAATTGCAGACCAGCAGCATGGTTTCATTGCTGTGAGATCATGTATCACACAGCTAATTTCAACATTGGAAGACTGGACCAAAATATTAGATGATGGAGAATGTGTGGACGCAATATACATGGATTTAAAGAAGGCTTTTGACTCAGTACCACACCAGAGGCTGCTTGCTAAGTTAAAAGGATACGGAATTAAGGGAAAATTTCTGAAATGGATTGAAACATTTCTCACCTGTCGCAAACACCGGGTATTTGTCAATGGAGCAACTTCTTCGTGGTCGGAAGTAGTAAGTGGGGTACCACAGGGCAGTGTCCTCGGGTGAGTGGGGTACCACAGGGCAGTGTCCTCGGACCTATTCTTTTTATACTGTATATTAACGATATAACAAATGTTGTAACATGTGACATGAAGATTTTCGCGGATGATACAAAAATATATCACAAAACTTCAACGAGGCAAGATTGTATAAACCTACAGAAAGACATAGACAGATTACAAGACTGGGCTGAGAAGCGGCAGTTACAATTTCACCCAGATAAATGCAAAGTTCTAAGAATTGGATATGGGCACCCAGAATTTACCTATACTTTGACAACAGCAACAGGTGCAAATCCTCTGGAGTGTAGGCATGTAGAGAAAGACCTGGGCATCCAAGTTGATGACCAGTTAAAATGTACACAACAGGTACAGCAGACAATGTCAAACGCAAATAGATTGCTGGGTGTAATACGACGAACATATCAATACTTGGACAGGACAACCTTTCTTCATCTATATAAGGGACTAGTCCGTCCTACTTTGGAATACGGTGTGGTAGTCTGGTCGCCGCAGTATCAGCATGATATTGATGCTGTGTAGGCTGTCCAGAGAAGAGCTACATGGATGGTCCCAGTACTGAGATATTTAGATTATGAATCTAGACTAAAGGTGTTAAATTTAAAAAACACTGACCTATCGTCGTTTACGAGGAGATGTTATCGATGTGTATAAATACTTGCATGGCATTTTTACCTTTACGCACGATATGTCTAATCAAGCCTTATACGAAGGCACACGGGGTCATTCTCTAAAGCTGTTCAAGGACCGGAGCAAACGGGAATTAAGGAGGCATTTCTTTAGCCAGACACTCATTAATATATGGAATTCACTTCCGGACACTGTCGTCACTGCACCGTCAGTAAATACGCTAAAACATCGACTTGACAAACACTGGCGAAACCAGGCAGTCAAATATAACAACAAAGCCAAACTAAGGCTAGCCAAGAGCAGTACATAGGCAGATTTTGCCTGAAGACCGAAGAGGATATGTATGTATGTATGTATGTATGCATGTATGTATGTATGTATGTATGTATGTATGTATGTATGTATGTATGTATGTATGTATGTATGTATGTATGTATGTATGTATGCATGCATGCATGTATGTAAGAACTGCTATGTGGACCACTAAAAGTCAATTATTTGCTTGTTATTTGAAAACAACCCGCCTTCGTGTTGCAAATTGATTTGAGCCTAACGCCATGCCAACTTCAACAACATATAGGCACTGTATCAATGCTCGTGGAAATGTTTATCAAGTTAGTAGAGAACACTGAAGCAAGGGTTTTCTTCTAATCACAACAATTGAGATTTACTTTCTCAATGTTTACTTACCGTCGATAGCGTTCACCAGGAACTGCATTCTGGGACGACTAATTCTTCATCTGCTCGCCAGTAGGCATGACAAGCAGGCCGTCCCATGCGCATAGGAAGAAGACCCGCTCTGTCCAGCGTCTGAACTTTAGATCTCACCATCCACTGCATCAGAAACTGGGTAGATGCAGTAACGTCGTATCAGAAGACAGAGATAAAGAGGTTGCGCACATCACCAAGGCACTAGGAAGATGTGGGCACCCAAATTGGACCATAGAGAAGATGAAAGAACATCAAAGTCAGAAGGAAAAGACCAAGAAAAGAAAGGATAAACAGACAAACCCACATGACAGTAATGTATCTAACAGTGTCAAGCTGCACAAAGACAGTTGTACTAGGAATGAACAAGGGGTCATAGTTTGAAATTGTTTATAGAACGTGCTTGTATAAATGTTAGAAAACAATGCTTCTCAATTAAAGCTACCAGATTATGGAGTGGTCTACCAGAAGTAGTTGTAACTGCCCCAAGTGTCATCTCATTTAAAAACCGTATAGATAGACATTGGAGTACTGAGGAGTTTCTGTACAACTACAAAGCTGCCTTGCCAGGAAGTCAATTTACTTACTAAACGTTTCTGGGACGACTAGTTATTCTTATGGCTCACCAGTTAGTACGGCAAACAGGCCGTCCCATGCGTAGCTGAGTCGGTATCTCCCTCGGCTGGAATTGTGATTGGAGTCGTCTTTCTCATCCATATGGCCTCTTTAATCCATCTCGGGTTCATGTTACTTTCTCTGTATATGCTCAGTCGCAATCAATGATGCAGCTGTTTCTGTCTGCATGATCTGTGATTGCAAATTGTTGTTTGTGTTCCAAATGTCTTCCGTATTTCGCATATGAACTCTTAATACTTAGATGAGGTCTCAAAGCTGCAGCCATCTAATGATGCTTTGATATTCGCTGTACAGGTTATGTTACTCATTTGATATCATATTATGGGAGAGTGATCATACAATAATTGTAATCAGAAGAACATCTTTACTTCGTATCCATACTGTTTAGTACCACAGTTAGCGCTAATACATTAATCGTAGCCAATGTACTTGTAAATTACATTTCGCTTTTGCCGAGGCGCCGCAACGTATGAGCTTCAGAAACAAAGTCCGCAAGGCGTCGCTACTATAACTGAAGGTACAAATAGCCTTTCCCTTTGAATGTTCTACGACTTCCTGGCAAGGCAGCTTTGTAGTTGTAGGGAAACTCCTCAGTACTGCAATGTCTATCTAGACGGTTTTAAATGAGATGACACTTGGGGCAGTTACAACTACTTCCGGTAGATCATTCCATAATATGGTAACTCTAAGTGAGAAGCTTTCTTTTCTAACATTTGTACAAGCATGTTCTATAAACAATTTCAAACTATGACCCCTTGTTCCTTCCCTTGTATCATTGTCTTTTTGCAGCTTGACAATGTTATATTTCTTTGGAGCAGTGCATATACCTAATTCATATCATCACGAGTTCGTCTATATGCAAGTGTACGAATTTTCAATCTCTCAAGTCTTTCCTCGTAAGGAATATTCTTCATACAAGGAAACTGCTTTGTTGCGCGTCTCTGCACATTTTCGCTGGCATCTTTGTATTTCTTTTTATAAGGGGACCATATTGATATTGCATAATCTAGATGACTCCTGACTAAAGCTTTATATAATGGCAAAAAATTATGTTGATTTAGGGTTGTAAAGGACCTTCTAAAAACTGCCATGATACTGTTTGCTTTGTTTATTTTTTGGTTGACGTGTTTATAAAATTCTAGGTTTTAATCAATTATAACCCCAATGTATGTTTGTTCTTCTTTTCCTCCTAAATCATGGGCAGTATTATATATCTTCAGGTTACATGCATACTCTTGCTGTATTGTTTTCGCTACGTGCATTAAATTACATTTACCTGGGTGGAACCTTAATAACCATTTAGTTGACCAATATGTTAAATAATCTAAATCGTTCTGTAGTGTCTGCTGGTCATTTGGACTAGTAATCGTTTTGAAAATCTTTGTGTCATCCGCAAACATATATACATTCGAAACTATATTCTCAGGAAGATCATTTATGTATAAAACAAATAGGATCGGTCCTAAGACACTGCCATGTGGAATACCTCTTGTTATAGTTGTCCACTCAGAATTTGTACAATTTACATTGACCTGCGGTACACGGTCAGACAAGAACGCCTAGATCCATCTTAGTGTGTAATACTCTACGCCATATGATTTAAGTTTGTCTATCAATCTTTTATAAGGGACGGTGTCAAAAGCTTTCAAGAAGTCCGAATATACTACGTCTATAGATTCTTCTTTATCTAAAGCTTTGATCCATGAGTCAATAACATTTAATAGTTGGAGTACCGTAGAATGACATTTAATCAAACCAAATTATTGCGTACTTAATAATTTATTTCTTATTATATGCTTGACAATATGATCTTTGACACATTGTTCCATACATTTACATATTATACTTGTTAAGCTGACTGGTCTATAATTTCCTACGCTTTTTCGATTACCCTTCTTAAATATGGCTGAGATCCTTCCCTGTTTCCATTCCTTTGGTAGTTCACCTACAGCCAGTGAATTATTAAATAGCCTAGCTAGTGGTTTACATAAATGATTAGATAGCTCCTTCAACAACCTAGGATGAACACCATCTGGCCCTACTGATTTACACACATTAAGGTATCACCATATGGCTCTATAGTAAAAACACTTGAACAAAAATCCTCAGACATCCGCCTTTTCCCTATCAGAGTCTATGAGTCTAGATATACGATATTTAGGGTCTGTGTTCAGATCTGAAACACCTTCCCGATTCTTGGTTTTGGAGTTCATATATTTCCATACTTAGCTTCTGTTGCTAGCTTCATCTCAAATTCTTTAATTTACGGAGTTGATTTCTAGCCCTACAATATTCAGTATAGCATTTTTCTTCTTTTGTCTCCATATAACGTTTCGTAGTAGTTTGTCCTAATTTTCTTTACTGATTCCTTGTTTAGGGGTACTTTCTCTTTATGTCTATTAGTATTACTCAATAATCGATGAGGGATGAATTCATCGTCTATCTTTTTAATATATTCTTTAAAATCTAACCATTGATGGTTTATAGTGCTCGTGTCAAGTATCTCGCCCCAGTCTGTGTGGATTAGTTTCGTCTTCATACTATTATAATCCCCTTGGTCGTAATAATATTTAAGTCTTGTATGACTATTTCTGCATAGCACCTAAATATAATGATGAGGACAGAGTGAACACTCTTATATTACAATATATATATATATATATATATATATATATATATATATATATATATATATATATATATATATATATATATATATATATATATATATATATATATATATATATATATATATATATATATATATATATATATATATATATATATATATATATATAGTGTAATGTATGTTCACTCTTCATCATATATATATATATATATATATATATATATACATATATATATATATATATACATATATATATATATACATATATATATATAATATATATATATATATATATATATATATATATATTTATATATATATATATATATATATATATATATATATATATATATATATATATATATATATATATATATATATATATATATATATATATATATATATATATATATATATATAAATATATATATATATATATATATTATTCTTAAAAATGATTCATTATTAGCAGTTATAGTAGCGCCTTCTCGAGGATTCTTAAAACGCGAACGTACCATTTACCTGTTTCCAAGTTCTTTCTCTTGTATTTACCGATCATTAGGTATTGCCATCTTCCGGATTTCTTACAGACTACAAAATTAATTTAGTTTGACACAATTCCGATAGGGACGTGGCTTCCGATCGACAAATGGGATCTTGTCTAATGACGTGAAAGTTTGCATTTTTTATAATTATTGATACGTTGTCATGAGCAGAAACTTGCAGAACACGTAGTATGAGAGATTGAGGAGTTTCTGACACGACATGCAAAAAATTAATATTCACGTTGCGCTAATAAACGTCGTGTTGACGTCTATGCTGTGAACGATAATAAGAGCAGCGACCAGCGTGCGTGCATAAAACCATAATATTAATAACGGACACTTAGTTACACGTGCATGCATGAATATGCCCATCAGCATGTTTCACAGTATTGGATAAATACTTCAGATTCCTAAAAATTCGTCAACAAAATCATATTGTTTTGGCACAACATCTTGGCTCTGGCGCCTCTGCCTCAGACTCAGCCTTTGAGACCCGAGACCGAGTTTTGACTTGACTGAGTCTGCTCTTGCCTTGGTCGTGGACTTGGTCTTGGCTCTAGACCATGGCACGAGGCAATGCCAATGCCAATGGAGATGTTTTCAACCAGTGCCCATGGCATGGCCATGGGCGGAACCAACCATTTTCGCAACCAGTGAACCATAAAGTGTTCTTGCTTGCATGGGCCGAATCAATTGCGTATGCAACTGGTGCCAGTGGGCTCCAGTGCCAGTGGGCCGAAATTACTATTCTAACTCGGAAGTGGGCTCCATGGACCCTATTTAATATTACTTTCGTTATTTTTGCTAATTTAATTCATTTTAGCTAATCTTAAAAAACATACATTAAGAATGAAATTGTTTTATTAAACATAAAATATATACAAATGAATTGGTACACAAATATATATATATATATATATATATATATATATACAAACCCAACAAATTATAATTTTTATTCAAAGACAGTTCCTTTAGACGTTAATTACTTCAGTTTGGATCATGATTTTATTTTGCCAAGTGTTCTCTGTTATTTGATGGATGTTGCACTGTAATAATTATTAATAACTATTAGAATTCCGTTACTTGCGTGGGCTGAATCAACCATACGTGAATTCAGTAGCAATGTAGTTTTCAGTGAAGTGGGCTGAAACGACTGGGTTAAACCATCCTTCGGCTGAACTATCTGGGACCCGCTGTTTAGACAGTATTTTTGCTGAAATCGAAGTTGCCTTAAAAATAATATATATACCCTAATATAATATTATATAACCTGGTATATTTATATATTATATAATTCTTATCTATATCATGGAGAACATTTTGGAAGTACAGCGTCATGAGATAACTAAGATATGGTGTTCCATTTAAAATATTATTCTTCAACGGTTGCTTTATCTTTTCAGATGTTTGTAGGAGCCGTACCCAATAAGTGGTGTTAATGAAGTATTTCGTAAAACAAGATGGACAACAAAAAGCTGTCACTAAGGTATGGTTCAATTTACTTCCAGGCAATTTCTTCTATGCACTGAATACAGATTACGGGTGAACATTTATATGTGTATGCTTCTGTTCACCCCTTTTCCAACACATTACTTATTGATGACCGAGTTTCATATGCTACTAATTGCATTATGTAGCACACACTTAAGTATTTGCATATTTGAAGGTTTATCATGGTTTATTTTGATTTTAAACATCATAATTTACTTTGTGTAGCCAGATTACAAGAAATGCATCCAATAAACAAAATAACACTAGATTCCGTATGTTGGGGCATCACTGTTAACTAGTACTTTGATGGGATTGCAGACAGTCAGAGAAATATGACAGAGATGACAGTGAGGTGGAAGTGTGCCTGGAATTGAAGACACAACTTGCCCAGGAACTGGCAATGATTCTTGACAGGTACAGTCATCATATAACCATGTGTATCCTGGCAAATTAACTAAATTCCATTACCGCTTGTCTCTTGATGAATTTTATGTATTGGTTATCTGTGTGAAGGGAGATTTGAGGGAGAAGGAGGGGAGTGGAGAATGAGAGCGAGGGATGGGGGAGTGGAAACAGGTGGTGGAAATGGCTGTGAAATGGGAACAGTGACAAAGAAAAAGGGAACTCAGAAATTGATGACCTGTATAGTTGCTAGCCTCTCCCTGGACTTCAGGGATAGAGGAGAGCAACAACATCCAAATATAAAAATTTATGAAAGTTGAAACAACTAAAACTCAACCGGTGGGTGTAGTAAAACCTACGCGCTTGCACGCTCGCATGCTCGCATGCACAAATCACATGCTGTATATACATCTAATATGTAATAAGTTTTTTTAGAGAATTGATCAAACAAATCTTGTTGCTTCCTTATTCACTTTAGATAATTGCACTGCTAGTGTCCTCCCAAGAATTGATACTCATTAAACATTCCATTTATTTTCCAGCCAGCTCCATGAGACGGACAAGATGACCTCCAGCAACAGCTTGCCTCCCTCTGACACTGATGACCTTAGTAAGTATCCAAAGAAACTTGGATTGTCTCATCTTTTCAAGTTGCTAGTGGGCTTCCCAGGGAAGTTAAGTTGGTGTTTGAGTGATTAAAGAACCCTCCTCAGTTCATTTAGCCCATTGTGAATCGGGTTAATTGATGGTCAGAGGTCAAAATAAGCGCAGTTGGTTTAATAAAAAAATGCATACTATTATTGAAGTCATCAAAAGCATCTACTTTGATGATTAGATTGGATATATTCTGGGCAGTTTTGCTGGAAGTCCCCCCCCAAAACAAGTAATAAGATAACTGGTAGAATTTTTTTTACACACCATAGAAATATAGATGGGTGCAATGAATGATCTGGAACCAAATTCTAAGTGCCTAGGTTACGCAGTATAAACAACTAGTGGTGGTACCTTTAAAACAAGCATTTCGATCAAAGACAAAACTACTTCATTGCACAATCTGATATATTATTTGTAATGAATTTTAGACATATAAAAAATTATGAATTAAATTTTCCATGGAAAATCCACCCCGTCAGCATTTGTAAGATTGTCTGGTTAACAGGGGTATTAAAAGCCTGACGCATTGAACAGAGGAATGCTATGTTAGCTTAGCAGTTCATTTGCATATCCAATTTAGAACGAAGCAGTTTCTTGCAAGAACTTTGTGCAGAAGTGGTATTCACTGTTTCAGGCTTCAAACTATTCACAACGTCTGACCCATCGAAGTGTCTGAAGGCCCTAGACCAGCCACGCAGACAACCGGTGGAAGACAGCACCAGTGACAGGTGACACACCCTTGTTGACATCAACATGTGGACATCATCATGTTAGACATCAATGGATGATATTTGCGATGCATGCGCATTAGCACCATATCTTTGGACATCCCACAACCATGGTTTCATTCTTAGTCAACAAGTGTTCATACCTGTCATAAATTATGTCTTGTACGACAGCAGATAATAAAACTGACTACATTACAAAAACAACCCCTAATTAAAAAAATTAAAATCTCTTTATGACCCATTTTGAAATCTACCAGTTTTAGGCATTGCAATGATGTCACAAACATGTTGCATTGATGTCACAAACGTATCGCAGTGACGACACAAACATATCACATTGACGTCACAAACATATCGCGTTGACGTCACAAATATATTGCAATGACGTCACAAACATATGGCAATGACATCATAAACATGGCAGTGTCACATGTATATGGCCGTGACGTCATAAACTTGGCAACAATGTCACAAACATATTGCAGTGACATCACAAACATGTGGCAATGGCATCTCTAACACGACACACAATCGTAGTTTTATGGTGTCATACATGTTGTGAATATTGCCTCTTCTGTTTCAGTGATTCCGAGTACGAACGGCTGGCCTCGGTGGCAGTGTCAGCCAAACAGGTATTATCAGGCAGCGGGCTTAGACACACGGACACAAATTGTATGCAGAGAGACAAGCTGGTAAAAAACACAGCAGAACATTGCAAGCAACATTCAAACAGCAGTGCTTCTGTGGACGATTCTGATGATACGTCGGTGAAAAAAACTTGTAAACAAGAGGGGAGAATATCTGATGTGACACTGCTGAATGGAACCGACACAAAACGGGCGAAGAAACACAAAAAGCGGATGCACAAATGTTGTGATACAGCCAGGGTTGAAATATCTGAGGATGATTTGAATGAAAGAACTGATGGTGGGAAAACAGTTCATGTGACACCGCCTGACGGAACGGCACCAGTCTGCAAAACTGGTAGCGTGGTTAAGAAGAAAAAGCATAAAAAGAGAAAGTTTGTTGAAACTGAAAAGTAATAATGTTGGTCTCTTTTCACTTTGTTATTGAATTGCTTATCATTCAATCAGTGGCAGCTGGAATTAAGCAGATTGTATTATTTTTGTTTTTTTAATTAGTGAAATAAACTGAATAAATATAAGCCATATGATTAATTGTTATGCGAGTCAAATCTCCATGTAGGACATTGCACCATCAGTTCTATTATGTTCGGAGTAGGGACATGCACCATCAGTTCTATTATGTTCGGAGTAGGGACATGTACCATCAGTTCTATTATGTTCGGAGTAGGGACATGTACCATCAGTTCTATTATGTTCGGAGTAGGGACATGTACCATCAGTTCTATTATGTTCGGAGTAGGGACATGCACCATCAGTTCTATTATGTTCGGAGTAGGGACATGCACCATCAGTTCTATTATGTTCGGAGTAGGGACATGCACCATCAGTTCTATTATGTTCGGAGTAGGGACATGCACCATCAGTTCTATTATGTTCGGAGTAGGGACATGCACCATCAGTTCTATTATGTTCGGAGTAGGGACATGCACCATCATTTCTATTATGTTCGGAGTAGGGACATGCACCATCAGTTCTGTTATGTTCGGAGTAGGGACATGCACCATCAGTTCTATTATGTTCGGAGTAGGGACATGCACCATCAGTTCTGTTATGTTCGGAGTAGGGACATGCACCATCAGTTCTATTATGTTCGGAGTAGGGACATGCACCATCAGTTCTGTTATGTTCGGAGTAGGGACATGCACCATCAGTTCTATTATGTTCGCAGTAGGGACATGCACCATCAGTTCTGTTATGTTCGGAGTAGGGACATGCACCATCAGTTCTATTATGTTCGCAGTAGGGACATGCACCATCAGTTCTGTTATGTTCGGAGTAGGGACATGCACCATCAGTTCTATTATGTTCGCAGTAGGGACATGCACCATCAGTTCTGTTATGTTCGGAGTAGGGACATGCACCATCAGTTCTATTATGTTCGGAGTAGGGACATGCACCATCAGTTCTATTATGTTCGCAGTAGGGACATGCACCATCAGTTCTATTATGTTCGCAGTAGGGACATGCACCATCAGTTCTATTATGTTCGCAGTAGGGACATGCACCATCAGTTCTATTATGTTCGGAGTAGGGACATGCACCATCAGTTCTATTATGTTCGGAGTAGGGACATGTACCATCAGTTCTATTATGTTCGGAGTAGGGACATGCACCATCAGTTCTATTATGTTCGGAGTAGGGACATGCACCATCAGTTCTGTTATGTTCGGAGTAGGGACATGCACCATCAGTTCTATTATGTTCGCAGTAGGGACATGCACCATCAGTTTTATTATGTTCGCAGTAGGGACATGTCTGCAGTTTTATTTCGCGTAAATTGTGTTTGCTTCTTTCCCTATTTTTATAGGAAAACAAAGTTGAGAATTAAACATGTTGTAAGTGATCTTGAAGTGTGTAACATTAAAGCTGCCTCCTTGATGAATTTAGCTGTGAATCAGGTTTGTTGATGTGTTGAAATGTGTAGTGCATATTTTTATTACAATAATTGACTTTTATCGTTAGAACGGTAACTTGTGAACGTGTGAATAGCCCATGTTATGTATATAGAGGTGGGCTATGCATAGCCACGTTTAATCTTTTTTTTAGTTTGGGCGAACAAAAAACTAATTTAATACTTTGCCTGATGATTTTATCAAAACTAAATAACAAATTTGCAGAAATGAGCTAGTGTATTGTTGACGATACTACATAGGTTTGTGACATCATTGCAATATATTTGTCATTACATTACATTACATTACATGTTTTACTGTGTGTGCCACTGGTGTGAGACCTGGCACCTCAAACTTAATGCAGACAAATGCTGCATGACTTTCACTAACAAAAAGAAATTCTTATCTTTTGACTACACCATCTTAAGACAGTCTCTACCCAGGGTCACCGCTGTCAAAGATCTCGGAGTCACATTGAAAAGTAATTTGAATTTTAAAGATCAGATTAGTCGTAATGTTTCTAAAGCCTTTAAGAGTGGTTTTATTAAGCACGTTTGCACAACATTTACCGATGTACTTGCTTTGCGATCCTTGTATATATCTCTAGTCAGAAGCCAGTTGGTGTATTGCAGTGTTATTTGAAATCCGTGGCGACCTACTTTTATCGACAAAATCGAATGAGTTCAAGCAAAATTCATTAAGTATCTATTTTACAAAGCCAAGATACAGTACTCCACTGACAATTATCCTGCGCTTTACCATCATTTTAAACTACCGTCCCTTCAATATCGTAGGCTTGTTGCAGATCTGATCTTTCAACATAAGTGTGTGCACTCTCATCTAGATTTGTCCTATCTGGTAGGAAGTATCCAATATCATTGTCCTTCGAGATCTCTATGAAACTACACTCCTTTTAGAATTTCCAATAGCAGAATCAACATTAGGAAATACTCTGGTTTTAAATAGATGTATGACTACTTTCAACACACTGTATTTAACTGAACCCACTTGTGATATATTTATAGGAGCCAATGCCTTCATATCTGTAATTCAAAAACATTTCTATGTATAATGCTGTCTTAGCTTGCTATGTTAGTAATGTCGGTAGTGTGTGGTTTTATACCAAACTATTGTTCTTACTGTTTTTATTATTTATTTGTATTGTTCTTATCTTTTGTTATCAGTCCTGTTACTGGGTCCTCGGACCTGTTGGAACTGAATAAAAAAATAGGTTAGATATTTCATTAAATGAGTTGGAAACAAAATTAGTGTAAAATCAAATTGAGGGGCAGCTTAAACAATCGGCTAGATAGCTGTGACATAATCAAGATAGCTGTGTACGGTTTCTATGACATAATCAAGTTAACACAGGCTTGATCCACAGTATTTATTTCAGACACAAGAACGTAACAGATGCTTTCGTAATTCAATAATCAAGGCATCTTTTACAAAGCAGAAAGATATACTTATGTACATACAATATTTACAGAACTGTTCCCTGTATGTTGACAAACAAGCATCTAATCTCAACATGCTTACAGTTGGAGATTTTTTGTTATGTTCAACAATGGCAATCTGATTTCTGCTGAACACGTTTACACTAAACTGGTTGATATACAACTTCAAAATGTGCTTTTTGTGCAGTGCGTGAGCTATTCAATTTTGGATGAACGTGCATTCAAACAAATCATCTATCGATTGCATAAATGCTACCATTGTCAACATGTTTAAAAACAAGACTGACATGATGAAGAATTGTTGGAGTCTTGATAAGCCATTGGCTTTTCTAACCACGTCAGGAGCTTATCGCTTTGGGTGGTAATCATGATATATATAGCCAGCATTTCTGATGACAAATAATTTTGCAATTGGACGAACCCATGCAAAAGCATACTGAAAAACATTCTTATATGTCGGGTGGCAAATTATATTGTGAGGATCAAACTGAATGCATTTATATAATAACCATGAATTAGACACATCAACAATGCCAAATAAACAAAGTAGCAACTGTTGTCCCATTAGCTGCCTGCTAAGTGACTACGAAGTGATTACGAAGTGATTACGAAGTGCCAACAGGAAACTAAAACAAAGCGGCGATGTGTTATTGGCTGCAGCAATCGGTTACTCATGTCGACACAAGTTCCAAATTATGCAGAAACAAGTTTTATTATGTTTCTTTTGAGATCACTGGAAAAAAATACCGGGCTTTGTGCAAATATTTCTCACCAGTTTTCCTTGACACAACTAGAAACAAACTTTGTTTAAAATGTTGAAATTTGTTAAATGTGTCCTCTCTTAAAAATGGCGCTTATACCTTCACCTTCATGCACGACCTTGGGTATACATTTTGTATTATTTACAATATGTACTACAATAATATGTATTACAATATGTATTTACAGTTGGCACATGCAAAGCCACATTGTAGATAAGAGGAATACAACAAAAAGCACTTATAGAACATTTCAACAACACTTGCTACATGTGCTGTGATTGTATCAGTTACAAGTTATGCAAATGTAATGTATAAGCATTTTTTAAAGTAACAGCATAAAGATACATGCATATAATGAGTGTTCAAATCTTCTGTTTGGATCTAAATTCTTATGCATCGATATACAATTATAACCAAGAAATTGCACATTTATAACAAGTTTACCCAAATAAATCCTGTCATCAGTTGCAGCTAAGTTAAATAGATATTGAACAGTGCGCAAACTGAAACTATTACACCATCACCACCTTGTCATGCACTGAAAAGTAGCCCTTTGCGAATCCCATCATACAAACTGAACTAGGGCCTCATTACATTCCCTGTAAAAGCTTAACACTTGTTTCAATAGCAAACTTTGATAAGCAATCCATTTAACTATTTTTTTAAATATACAAGACCCATCCCAAAGAACTTGCTATGGTATAGTCATTTTTTTAAATGTCAATCATTTTTATTTAGAAAATGTCCCAAAATACCACTTTTTATGAAATACAAAGAACCCTCATTATGCAGTAAAGCATTTCTTTATTAAGAACTGTCCATTGCATAAGCATACAGTGTTTAAAGGTTAATTATATTATGGTTAATTCAGCTGTGACTGCCTTCAATAAAATGCTCCAACACATATTTCCACCCATAGTTGGAACCTGCTAATCAAGAATATAGCAACAAATAACATGTACAGTAACAAACAAACAACCGATACACATATTTTCATCCATGCACAACCAACAAATATTTTTGTCCGTCTGTTCACCGCTACTCCCTCTGGTGGTCAGCCTGAATACAACCAACATAGATGAATAAAAATATGAAACAAGGTTGGGTTGTGCATTGATAAAAATATATGAATTTAACTCAATTATATTTTTAATGAAATATACTGGTGGATATGTGCTAGCTTAACATGCCAGTCAAAGTAAACACGATACGTGGACAGTCATTGAGACAGTCTGACCCTTGACTGTCTGTCCAGCAAGAAGCTCTATGCCACTACCCTGACTCTGTCCACATACATGTTTTGTTTAAATACTTGGAATGGTCTTCTACAATTAATAAGCTAAATGTGTCCATGCAAGATATGAAATTGAAAGCACTGAACATTTCTAAAAATCCTTATTTGTAAATTTAGAACTTCATAAATATCCATCCATCCACATTTCCCATCAACATACATACTAAATATCTAACTTCAAATCTGGCTCAAAGACACCTGTCACAATTATCATTGCGACAGGTGTCTTTGACATTGCACAGTTAGTTGACTGCGACATTGTCACTGGGTGGTTGAAACCACTGTGGAATCCTTCCCCGACTGGACGTCCCAATTTGGACATTTCAACTGTCGGCGTACATAACTTAACATCTCTAGACAAAGCAATATGGCCAGTTTACATGAATAATTTTTTCCAATTTGTTTGCCAACATGGTTTCGCAAATACCCAAGTGAGACCAATTAGTTAGGCCGATTTTTAGTAACGAATGTGTCGGGGAGTATTAGTACCGGTACCTGTCTCGCTAACAGTTGACACTGATTTCTAGCAGTGGCCAATCAGACAACACACGCCCCTGTTGTGACTGTTCATCAAAACTCAAATCGTGAATCAAGATTGTTTGTGTAAACACACGCACACAATTTACTAGTGTGTTATCATGTGACACAGCATCGTCTGTTGCCAAATCGGGACAAAAATCTTCTATGCAAATCGGTTAATTGTAACACCGACGACCAGTCCCATCCAGCGGAATCTCATCTTCCACAGCGAAACAAAGAGATGAGGCTGTGTGCGGCTGAGGCTGCACTCGTTGTGTGTCATTGCTCAGTCAACTCTCTATGCATGGTTCACCAGCTCCACCTATGGGAGAGAGTGAATATAACCAGTGTTAAAAATGAGAAGATACTGACAAGGGAATTACAAAATGAATATGACGTAAAAAGTAACCAAGTTAACAGAATCCTCTGTTCACTGTTCAGATGTAAAAGTTACAACACTGGGGAATTAATATAGGCACCATTAAAGTGACACACATGGTCAGTTGCTGAAATAATTCTGGGATGTTTTTATGAGCTTAATTGCTTATTAAAATAACTAATTAACTTTTTGAAAATGTAATGTTTCAGACAGAATGATACCTTTGATAAGGGATACACCTTAAGATAATTAATAAAAACACCTTCAGGAAAATCACTATGGAAGCACATTACATAACCCGGTCACTGTTTAGCCACCTAAAAGATTGGGCTTGAAATGTCATGGGCGCTCTGGGCTTCAAAATGGTTTCTGCACCAAAAGATTTCGGCTGAGAGTGACGTCAATGATCATCAAATTGCTTGTATTCAATCATATCGGCAACATTTTAAAGGAGAATGCGTAATAAGAATGAAATAATTTAATGCAGCAATTAATCTTTGACCTGTTCAATCTGTTATATATGTCGGTGGTAATTATGTAACAAGAACACACACCTCTTGTTGCACAGTCTTGTGGTATCGGCCACGGAAAGTCGCGTAGCAGAAGAGCGTGATCATCATGACGAACAGAAAGTAACTCGTATGAAGCAGATGCAGGTTAATCATGGAGCGATCACGCTGAAAATGGACAACAGAAGAGTGACGGCGCGAGAACTAAATGATGTTTGTAGAGGTTGGTTTTGCCAGAATAAATATTATTAGCACAACTAGCAAAGATACCCATCCTCCGGATATGATAAATATCATTAGCACAACTAGCAAAGATACCCATCCTCCGGACAGGATAAATATCATTACCACAACTAGCAAAGATACCCATCCTCCGGACAGGATAAATATCATTACCACAACTAGCAAAGATACCCATCCTCCAGAGAGGATAAATATCATTAGCACAACTAGCAAAGATACCCATCCTCCGGACAGGATAAATATCATTAGCACAACTAGCAAAGATACCCATCCTCTGGACAGGATAAACATCATTAGCACAACTAGCAAAAATACCCATCCTCCGGACAGGATAAATATCATTAGCAAAACTAGCAAAGATACCCATCCTCTGGACAGGATAAACATCATTAGCACAACTAGCAAAAATACCCATCCTCCGGACAGGATAAATATCATTAGCAAAACTAGCAAAGATACCCATCCTCCGGATATGATAAATATCATTAGCACAACTAGCAAAAATACCCATCCTCCGGACAGGATAAATATCATTACCACAACTAGCAAAGATACCCATCCTCCAGAGAGGATAAATATCATTACCACAACTAGCAAAGATACCCATCCTCCAGAGAGGATAAATATCATTAGCACAACTAGCAAAGATACCCATCCTCTGGACAGGATAAACATCGTTAGCACAACTAGCAAAAATACCCATCCTCCGGACAGGATAAATATCATTTGCAAAACTAGCAAAGATACCCATCCTCTGGACAGGATAAATATCATTAGCAAAACTAGCAAAAATACCCATCCTCCGGACAGGATAAATATCATTAGCACAACTAGCAAAGATACCCATCCTCTGGACAGGATAAACATCATTAGCACAACTAGCAAAAATACCCATCCTCCGGACAGGATAAATATCATTAGCAAAACTAGCAAAGATACCCATCCTCTGGACAGGATAAATATCATTAGCAAAACTAGCAAAAATACCCATCCTCTGGACAGGATAAATATCATTAGCACAACTAGCAAAAATACCCATCCTCCGGACAGGATAAATATCATTAGCACAACTAGCAAAGATACCCATCCTCTGGACAGGATAAACATCATTAGCAAAACTAGCAAAGATACTCATCTTCCGGACAGGATAAATATCATTAGCAAAACTAGCAAAGATACCCATCCTCTGGACAGGATAAATATCATTAGCAAAACTAGCAAAAATACCCATCCTCTGGACAGGATAAATATCACATCATTAAGATTTGGAATCCCCAAGGACCACTGGAGTTTGGCTTGATTGAGCACACATAAGTGTTATGTCATTCTGTTTACATCATCACATACAAAAGGGCACACATTAGAATTTTTAGAACCAAATGACAACTGACTGCAACAACATAGAACATATTCCCCAACTTTGGATTTGCTGAAGTCATCAGGTGCGATTTTGTGGGGATTTTTTCAGCCTCAAATTACTTACCAGAGTAAGCCACACCGTGAGGGTGGGGTCAAGTTTGTAGTGCACCCTGATGAAGGGTCGCGCCCGGCAGTAGTAGGTGGTGTAGTGACTGCGTCGTTGCTGCGCCACGATGCGTGCCGAGTAATCCACATTGCTCATGGTATCATTGACATTCTCACAGCGATCTGGACTCCTGAAACCATCAAATACTTAGGTGTTTCCCATCAACAGTTTTATCTGGTAACCCCCACGAAATTTTTTTTACATAGTGTCGAACATCGATGTTTTGAAATCCTCCACTAATGCTTCTTTCATTGCATAAATTACATATCTATGACTTCAGGCTTATGGAAGACACGTGTTATGCTTACATGCTGTCGGGGAAGACGAACGACGGAGCCTGGAAGTGGACACAGGTGAAGATCTTCACAGAGTCGCAGAAACCCAGATTGGAACACCGAGTCATGTTCCATTCGATTGGCACGTTTATCGTGACGTTGATCAACTCGTCCGCCGCAGCACCTGTAGTTATAAATAGGGGTGACTATCGGAGATATTTTTACTATTCCGATGGTATCGCGATATCCGTATAACTACTGCAATACCATTGTATAACATTTTTGAAGGCCCAAAACGATGTTTCCAGTTTGGAAATCATTTTCACAGGCAAACAACGCAAACAACACCAATGAGATATATGGTGCTATCTCTTTATCATGTTCACAATCGTTCAATCCAAACCACAAAGTTTTGTTTGTTCCCATTCATGATAAAATTTTTTAAATGGTGGGGTGCTGACTGACGACCTTTTGAGAATTGCTCAAATACACAGGCATATTATGTATTGATTCGAATTTATCAAACCCCAAATTTTAGTTACTGTAAAGTGTAAATGTGTATACATTTACATTAGCTTGATAAGAATTGACTTATTTTAGTGACCCACCCTCAATTCCAGTTTATTTTTATTCCACTTGTATTTAGTAAATAAATAATAATTATTGTAACTTTTGTATTTTATAGAGATTTATGATACTCTTAATCTTTGAGCCATTAAACAGGCACATTTCATAAATCTTGGTCTATTCCGCTTACCACTGAGACCAAGGTCATTCCCATAGATGGCGCCACTTAAGTATGTCAAATTGTAACCATCACCAAGGAATTCCTTCGTCGGCTTAATGGTCAAAAGCATCGACACAGAAAAGTTGCTGAAACAGGGAAATACAAATCACATAAATATAAATCTGCCCACCAACTATTTTGTACACAACTGATACATTTTTTACCATTGGTTATAATGGATAGATGATAACAATAGGGGGGGGGGTTAATGGCCGGTGCACAGTTTAAAATGAGTTATGTATATTCAAATAAATTCAAATGTAGAACCTGCCCCCACTATTTAATTTTATCACTCATCTCGTTCGAGATTAATTTTGCAAAAAATCAAATGGTGTTTTATTCTTTTTTGATGAAATCATCGGATAAACCATTGGCTCACCTGAAATTTGGCAAACAAACAGGGTAAAAGTGGCTATGTATAGCCCGGCTCTATATGCTATAAAGTAAGGATAAATAAATAAGGATACTCACACTTTCGCAAATTAACCGATCTGATGACTATGCTCAATTCGTTCAATGATTTGAATAAAAATTTTTAACTCGACTGCGCATATTAATTCACTGTTCACACACTACATATATGAACGTCAACAAACCTGATTCGAGATGTGCTAAATGAATTGTAGAGAAAACTATAATTTGTCAAATCCTTCGGTTGGATCAACTAGTGATTGTGCCAAGTAAATAACCCCAGTATTACATCTCTTTTCTCAACCACCCTATTTGTGCACCTACAATGTGTATAACTACAGCAGAAAATAGTAAAAGTAGTTCTGGTTTACAGAATGATGTTACTGTACTATTTTGTATAATGGCACGCACTCACAAAACTATAAATAACATAAACGCAGGTAATTAGTTATAAGGTTAGTTAGGTTGCATACTATGTTTATTAATTATAATAAACATTTTCCTTAATTTTCATAAACCTTATAAAATATAGATATTATCTTCCAATGGGTTGTAAGTTTAAAACAAAAACATACAGATAAATATGGTAGTGGCATCAATTAAATAATTACATACGAATGAAAAATGTAAGTTGTAGTAAAGATACAATAAAAAACAGTGCATTCAAATATGTTTGTAAACATTTAAATCATTGAGCAGCATTCAAACATTTCCCTTCAAATTAAACACAGTTTATGCTGGTAAGAATTACCAAGAGTGATTAATTATGGCATAATCTTTATAGTACCAACAATGCTGAGCTAATTTCGAGCATATAATGTAGAATCCATATGTCATAGTCATGCACCACTAACAATTATTACGCCACTGTGGCAGCTGATGGACGAATGGAGGTATGGACGAATGGACATATGGATGGACACACTGAACGTGCACAGTCTACCTTGTTCCAGCCATATTTGGATATGTGCCATTTTGCGTAGTGGTGGCTATGCTTGGAGGCGTGACCTTTAACTTTCGTGTCAAATATGCGGCGCTTGTCATGGTTGCCGGGGGGGACACGGCGACTTCCGTAACGTTGCTTACGATGCAGAAATCAAGTTGTGCGAAGCTGGTGAGAAAACTATTCCAGTCCTACAAATAACAAGCCTTGTTTGACGATGATGTAAGATTGTATACTTGTTAATTATGATAAAACTACCCAAGTTGTCTGGCGCTGCACAGGAGAAAAGTTACAGCAAAGGAAACAATGACATAAAAATGGCTGACACAGAGAAATCATTTGTTGAATTGAAAATTACAGACCTGCTCTATGATCTATCTAAATTTTTATAAAGAATGTCTATCCTGGCCAGGACTGGGTCTAATTATGTATTTATCATTAGAATTGACTGATATGCATTTACCTAAGCAAAACAATGCCTTTCAGGAATTATAATTTAAAATTCTAAAGAATGTTAAGACCAATTTCGAAATCTACCAGTTTCAGGCAGTAAGGTCACGAACATACCGCAATGTGCCACAAACATATCGCAATGACGTCATAACCAGAATGCAATTATATCACAAACATGCACAGTATTCACATGCACGCATACTAACTTGACTGGCAACTGCTTTAGTTAACAATGCAGGAAAACTTGCACGTCAGAACACAACAGAAATGGCTGTGAAGCTTCAACATACCTCGGACACGTCCGGATTACGCAGTTCTGTCACCTGGATGTAGTTGGCGACCGTGAGAAGGACGATAGCGAATAGGCCGAGACAGAGCATGAAGACAACTAGTGGCGGTCGACTCGACACGAATCCTCTCAAGTTCTCCACTGGAGTAATCGCCATTTTTCTGCTCTGAACATGCAATAATGTTTATTAATTTACACAGCACCTAATCTACACAATATTTTTTGGCGCTGTACATAAAAAATATTACATAAACAAACTATGACAATAGGATAATATATATATATATATAAATACATATATATATAATTTATTATATATATATATATATATATATATATAATTTATTATATATATATATATATATATATATATATATATAACCTAGACAATTATATTAAAACATATAACATAAAAAAGATTATGATAGGATAAAGAAATTAATAAAAAAATAGAACTATAATATTATATAACTTAAGTGTACTTTATATTAAAATAATACGATTTTAGTTTGCTCTTAAAAACAGCGACATGACTAATATTGTAATATATCTTGGGGGAACACTTGACAATTAAATATAATAATAATTATTATTTCATAAATTGTATTCTTAATTATACATATTTTAACATCAACTCATATGTTCTGTGATTCTTGCACATTATTATATTTTCACAGTGTAGTTGTCAAATCATCTCTTATTTAAAGTGGTTTTGACATCAGATGTAGTTGAAATCCCCACAATAAAGCAAAAATAATACATCTTGACTTACTGTACTAGTCAGTCAATCATCCAATCACCTAAATTGATCTTCAAATATACATATAGGCAAACATAAATGTATGCACCCGATGAAAAAGCAATATTATTTGCAACACAACTGTCAGCAAATCAGACATTGGAATTATTATTATTATTATTGCTTTAACGGTTTAATTGGTAGAAACATTCACCACACATTCAGTCTAGATCACAATCAGGTGTCCATTTGTGAGAGTCACTATGCTGCATGTTCTAGCATAAACTGTATGTTCTAACATAGCAATTATTGGAAAGTCATTTTATGTTGAGGTTATGTTTCGAGACTGTGACTCGATGTTCTGAAGATTTCTTCATGATCAGATCAGCGGTTATAAGAATATGATTCGGTATATAGTTCCAAACAGGCCATTTTGGGGGTTTTGACGTTGCACTCTGATGTTGCTATTATGTTAACGGTAGTTTATATAATTATTTGCCACCATTACACAGGAATAACTAGTTGTATATTATAGGTAATTTATTTTGCCTCGTGTTGCAAACAAAGAAAAGTTGATTGTTCCTACAGTTCAAATTCTATTGACATACATATGCAACTACCCATTCGTTACCAAACGTGTTTTTTCACTAGTTCCTTAAACTCACTGACTGTGTGTTTACATTAATTAGTTGACTGAATTTGTTTGTGCACCTCCTCAATGTTTGTGCACCTCCTCATTGTTTGTGCACCTCCTCATTGTTTGTGCACCTCCTCATTGTTTGTGCACCTCCTCATTGTTTGTGCACCTCCTCATTGTTTGTGCACCTCCTCATTGTTTGTGCACCTCCTCATTGTTTGTGCACCTCCTCATTGTTTGTGCACCTCCTCATTGTTTGTGCACCTCCTCAATGTTTGTGCACCTCCTCATTGTTTGTGCACCTCCTCATTGTTTGTGCACCTCCTCATTGTTTGTGCACCTCCTCATTGTTTGTGCACCTCCTCATTGTTTGTGCACCTCCTCACTGTTTGTGCACCTCCTCACTGTTTGTGCACCCCCTCATTGTTTGTGCACCTCCTCATTGTTTGTGCACCTCCTCACTGTTTGTGCACCTCCTCATTGTTTGTGCACCTCCTCATTGTTTGTGCACCTCCTCATTGTTTGTGCACCTCCTCATTGTTTGTGCACCTCCTCACTGTTTGTGCACCTCCTCATTGTTTGTGCACCTCCTCATTGTTTGACAACATCATTAGAGGTCAAAGCTATTTTTTCATGGATGTCATAAGCACACATCACCATACACGCCTAACACTGCAGTGTACCATTTAATGCAAAAAAATCTGTCCTGCCTACACCCCAGTCTTCCCTGGTAATACAGTTTACCTCAAAATATGTACATAAGAACAGTTTAACTGGTCTAAAATGGGTGCAACTTGGGACATTGCTTCGTGTTTGTCTGATGGCAAATGAAAAACTGAAATATTCCTAAATAGAATAAATTTGATAGTGGAGCTGTTGTGGTTATAAAAATCATTGTTTAAACTGAAATGTCACGTCCATAGGCCCTTGTCCTATATGTATGTCCAAAACAATTAACTAAGAATAGTCACATTGACATTGTTGCCTCTAAGCTAATGTGTTCAATTCTATTTTTTTACTGTGCAACTCATTTCTGATTCTTATTTTCATTAATCATGGTAATATTGTAATTTATTATTTTAAGGACTAATATTTGATTGTTTTATGACTTTATGTAAAAAAACATTAAATGGGTACATCATTTCTAAGGGACATGGTAATGTTGGAATGATGGGGTACAGGCGGAATCTCCTCATCACCCTAACCAACATACATTGGCCTTCAGACGCAATAAACTTATGTAGACATTTGTCTTCATTCTGTCCTGTCCACAGCCCCTGCACGTTTTACATTAATTAAAAATGTTCTGCAATTGGTGTTACATCAGTACATGATTAAGTAGATTAGATACGCCTTATAAAATTTATAGATCAGCATGTTGCAATACGTGTGTTTGTGACATTTGGTAACAACGGCCATAGAAACAACTGTCATTTTGAATATGAACCAGCAAAAATATTTTTACAAACTGAGTCACCATTTCCAGTACGATGTAGTACCAAATATGTACAAAAACTGACTAAAGTAAATGTTATATAACATACTGCTCAACAAAATCTTTTCAACACATATGAACTACCACATTTAATACAACTTTCCTGTTCATAGCCCCATGATGCTTTATATTAAAACCCCATTTTATACACCAGATGTGGTAATTAAAGCTCAACGTGAGTTTGACGTAATATCAAGATGTCAGCTGAAGGGGCTTCTGTGGTTTCACTGGTAACCCTGAATATGAATAAGAGATTCACGGTGTCTGATAAGGAAAATGTAAAATGAGGATAATGTGTTTATGTTGTCACTATCTAAACAGTTAAGATACTTCATGTATTGTATTTCGTAATACATAACTACAAATGTGTTTCATCACATTTATATCTGCTGTCTTGTATCTGTTATCATGTCCGTAGACCCAGAGGCCTATCATACATTATATAAGAAACAGTCGTAAACCCAAAAAATGAAAACCCTTTTAAGGTAAGGTTATCTACCCAAGATGTGTATCTAAAGATTCCATTAGTACCACCACATAAAAAATTAATCAAAAACACTTTATTTTTACCCTAAGTTCAACACAAATAGACACCAGATTGTGCTCTAGCCTCTAGCCAACAATACAGTACAATACCCACCTACCCCTACCTAGTACAAACTGCAACTTGCAAGCAAATGTCAACAAGCAGGCATTGTAGCACATCCTCACCACCAGGGGGGTTGCCTCGTACAAAAGTATCCATGGCGGATAACCCCGTTGAAACATAGAACTTAGTGTTGCTGCGTTAACCAACTGGCTACTTCCCTACAATTTTCGGGTATTTGTGATGTCGACAATCGTGGATGATGTTACATGTAATGTTCAGGAAGTAACTTCAATTGGCAGTGGCCCCGTCGTCGCTGGTCAGACAGGTAATTCCTGGAAACGCCATTTGATGTTTGGCAGAGAGCATTTAGTTCCCAGAAAGATGTTGAGGAACTGGGACGAAGCACAAATGATTCAGCCACAGGTAATCATGAACTAAATTGGCCTAAATTATTTACGGCGCTGAACGACATTCTTACCTAAATTTTTCTGGGCAAATGCATTAATTCAGTCATTCCACGTACAAAAAAAGCTTGAATGACTTAGATTAGAATATAAGCAATATTATGTGCATGGAACTCAACCAGTCAAAAAGCAATATTATGTGCATGGAACTCAACCAGTCAAAAAGCAATATTATGTGCATGGAACTCAACCAGTCAAAAAGCAACATTATGTGCATGGAACTCAACCAGTCAAAAAGCAATATTATGTGCATGGAACCCAACCAGTCAAAAAGCCAATAATATTCACGTGTATCTTTGCCACCAGGGGTTTCTGACTACATCCATTCGACCTGTTGAAATCTTGATTTTTCAGTTGATGTGTTAACCATAGCTGGTTCAGATTTATGGGGATGGGCAATTCTGTACTGGAGAGCCCAGGCTGCTAAAAATAAAATCTTGTTGGAACAGTGCCAAAGTTTCAGTACTTATGTCAAAAACATGTAGAATTTGGACCAAAGTAAATTTGTCTAGTGCAATTGGTTAATTTTCTTGAAATACAACAAATGAAAAAGAAGCACTTACAGAAACCTGTCTTCCCATTAACTCTCAACTTATTTACTTTTATTTTGCTGATTATTTAGGTTAATATACTCTATTTCAAAATGCAAAAAGTCTTCCCATTAACTCTCAACTTATTTACTTTTATTTTGCTGATTATTTAGGTTAATATACTCTATTTCAAAATGCAAAAAGCAATATGTACTGCACTTCTCATACTTTGGACAGGACGGCGACACCTTTTCAAACATTTTGACTGTAATTCCGTTACCAAAAAAGTCATAACAGTTTTCCTGAGAACTAACTACTGATTGAAATTAAAAGTTACTTGTAAAAGGTTACAGTAAAAAGTTAGATCACTCACTTTTAATGTATCTTCTCTGATCTTGTGCAAAACCTGGTAATGGAATTACATTTTGGTAACGGAATTACGGTAACGGAATTACATGGCATCTTGTAGTGTATGAATCCAGGAATGAAAACCAAGTCCTATTTTTACAAC
Source organism: Lamellibrachia satsuma (assembly GCA_033239005.1). NCBI lineage: Eukaryota > Metazoa > Annelida > Polychaeta > Sabellida > Siboglinidae > Lamellibrachia > Lamellibrachia satsuma. The sequence goes on along the minus strand of BSQZ01000038.1, from coordinate 2,833,450 downwards.
AGAGGTCCGCACTGACTCTGGGACAATGTCTTGATTAATTTAACTACAATGTAACAGAGGGCAGGTTTAGTTTTCCCGTTTCCAGAAGGGTCCATGTCAAACTGAGTCCAAGGGATGACAACCTGAATTTAAATCTCACAATATTATAGTAATGTCAGCTAGCAGCATCAACTGGTTGCAAGATTCAGATGAACGGTCATGACATTTATTAGAAATTGACGTTGATTATTTCTGTGTAATTCGGTTACCAAAATAAAATTGTTCATAATTTCATCCATTTGTTACATTTCTCAATATATACAGCTACCTATTATGCGGTAGGGTTTTTATTTCCAGATCATATTTAACTTTCCTTTCTAGGCATATGCTGGTCTTTAAAATATAAACATATATGCAAAAAAATACTGTGAATTGTGATTCCGTTACCATGGAATTGTCCAGCTCACATACAGGAACTTAACTTTAATTGGTAGTGGACCCGCCGTTGCTGGTCCAATGAGGAATGATGGACATTTCATGGGAATGCAATGCAGTTTGTGCACCTAGTCCCCAGAAACACTGACCAAGACAGGAAGTGGGACGAAGTACAAATGATTCAGCGTACATCCACACACGGCATGGGATAAACTGACAAATGATTCAGCCTACATCCACACACGGCATGGGATAAACTGACAAATGATTCAGCGTACATCCACGCACGGCATGGGATAAACTGACAAATGATTCAGCGTACATCCACGCACGGCATGGGATAAACTGACAAATGATTCAGCGTACATCCACGCACGGCATGGGATAAACTGACAAATGATTCAGCGTACATCCACGCACGGCATGGGATAAACTGACAAATGATTCAGCGTACATCCACGCACGGCATGGGATAAACTGACAAATGATTCAGCGTACATCCACGCACGGCATGGGATAAACTGACAAATGATTCAGCGTACATCCACGCACGGCATGGGATAAACTGACAAATGATTCAGCGTACATCCACGCACGGCATGGGATAAACTGACAAATGATTCAGCGTACATCCACGCACGGCATGGGATAAACTGACAAATGATTCAGCGTACATCCACGCACGGCGTGGGATAAACTGACAAATGATTCAGCGTACATCCACGCACGGCATGGGATAAACTGACAAATGATTCAGCCTACATCCACGCACGGCGTGGGATAAACTGACAAATGATTCAGCGTACATCCACGCACGGCATGGGATAAACTGACAAATGATTCAGCCTACATCCACGCACGGCATGGGATAAACTGACAAATGATTCAGCCTACATCCACGCACGGCGTGGGATAAACTGACAAATGATTCAGCGTACATCCACGCACGGCATGGGATAAACTGACAAATGATTCAGCGTACATCCACACACGGCATGGGATAAACTGACAAATGATTCAGCGTACATCCACACACGGCATGGGATAAACTGACAAATACTATCATCTAATTTTTTGTCTAATAAAAAAACGTTATGTGCATATACAAAGAACTTTATTAAATCAACCATTCAGCAAGCAATGTGGCTACTATCAACCAATTAGAGTGCATGTTGAGCAGCTAGTAAGAAACTACCATTGTGCAGTGTGTATTTTGGTTATTTATCTACATGGATTAGGTTAGCTAGTAATTTTGCATACCAATATAACTGTAATGTGTTTATTTTTAAGTGAAGTAAAGTAACAAACAATATTAAAGACGCCCTTATAAAAATTGCTATCAGTGCCCAATTTTTGCAGTTTTGTCAACTTTATATTTGGACTACGTGAACAAACCGCGCACCATTTTTACAAGCAAAAACACCTGCACAGTGTCACTCAGTAATTCACAATACCTTTCTAAAACATATTATTGAAAATCCTTTCCAGAAGACTGTTGCCATCGGCTATCCGCCAGTCATCTTACGGAGCTGTGGGGCACAAAATGATGGAGAAACTGAAAGTGAAAGGAGCTTGGTCCGACATAAACTGCATAAACTTGGTGAAAAGCTTTTCCTTTCAAATTCTGTATTATAGACTGTATAGCCTTCAATGGGAAGTCATCTTGGCCTTTTCTGGGTGCGAATGCTTGTCTATTTTTTGTTTCAATAAAATATTCTGTTAAAAAGACATCCGTCTTTGGTCTACTCCATGTTCAACAAATGTGTTTAAATAACAGTGTTTTATATCAATTGTTTTGGCAAAATACAAAATAGTTATCCTTTAGTAATATCATGTTTAATTTATATTTTTTCTGTTGCTGTTTTCGTAACTCTTCATTTTGTAAAGTGGGATTTGTCAACATTTCAGTTCATTCGTAACAAATATGCTATGAGAAGGTCCCAATGTGGATAAAGGCTGCAGGACTATTAATCCATGCTAACTGACAACTAATTAAATCACTTTACTGACAACTAATTAAATCACTTTACGTCATTGTATATGTACTATATAGCCCACATACCCAATCAAATGCACAACACCATTTTCTTATAAAAAGCTATTTTTGTTGCTTAGAACATATTTCTTGTTATCTTTCAATGCCACTGAGCCGGTATAGCTGATGACCTATTTTACAATGAAATGACATGCTGATGAATTTGCTGATTCTGTTTTGCAACATCTATTGGCACTGGCTGGAAGCAACATCAATTACAAAAAATTAGCCAATCAAGTTAAATGTTATTAAAACAGTTAGCCGTCATGTCCATAAAGGGTAAAAATAAAACTAGAAGTCGTAACCCAAAACCGTAACGTTGTATGTTTACCAGTGTAAACGTATCGGATGACAGTCAATGCGTACATGTTACTGAAAGTGATTTATCGTATATTATGTTATATTACCAGATTAAATAACGTATCTGGATTTATATAGAAAATAGTCTACCCTTTCTGGAAATAAATAGTTCACCTGGTGAAACGTGCACACTGAACACATCAAAATACAAGTTTAGAGCAGTGTTGTTTTTAAAAAAGGCCTGGTCCTTCTTGTGTGTCAGTGCAATTTTGGCTGGCATTGAAACGGTTCAGAAAGACCCAGGTCCTCATCCCTGTAACCCATGGCTCTATCTGCACTGTATGTTCTATCTACAGCCATCGTGGACTTAAACAAGGCCACACTATTACTGACAAGTTCTAGTTCATGTTTCTGTGCCTATAGCAATAATCTGTATTATTTTTTTTTAAAGTCATGTCTCAGACTCAATATGACAAAAACGTCCCTCTTTTTGTGCTTCCAACATCTCAATGTCCACCAAACCATGTATTTTGTGACCATGCATGGTTGTGTGCAATACTGTACGTGTGGTGATATGTGTTGAAATCAAACCGTACCAGAGGCACCTTATGGGCATTTCAATTAGCCTCTATTATATTGTAGGATATGTCATCTTAACTTAGGCTTAGCTCCAATTAGATCATTCCAACCTTTTGTTCTAATGCAAACGATCAAATAGTGACATTAATTAGTGTGCCTAGACCTAGTCGTATATTTTTTCGTATTGGCATAGAAACGCTGTAAACCAGTAGCTGATAAATAACATGCATTCAAGTAAATTAATTAAGTTAATTTAAAGGTCCAATTAGTGCCCGAGAAAAGCGATCAATATCGTGTCAAGACGTCGTTGTCGAAAACTTGAAGGCGTTGTCGAAAGTTTCATTCCAACTGCCGTCTACGTGACATACATAAGCGCGAGCGAAACAAATACCCTGGACTGGTAACTGTAATGAATTTGACTGATCGCGTAAACAAAACAAAAAGGGCCACTTCCTGTCATGCAGGAAAGTCGTGCGTGGTACAAGCTAGGTCCTAGCCTAGGTGTCATTTCATCGTTCACGTCGCTACTTCTTCACCCTTACCTGAATTTCCACACTTTTCTCAGACGTTATGGACGTGACATATGCAGAGCCAAAACACTATCTTTATTCCGCATGCGCTTACGCGGTTTTTGTTCCGCGTGATGCACTAGCATCTTTGTAAACCATAACCAGAACTGATATCATCCCTTCTTCGAACACTCCTCACTTCTCGTACCTGTTCGTTCACGGTCACGTGATCAGGAGACGCAACCACGTTTAACGAAGGAAATAGCCAATACCTGAATAAAGTAAACAAACATATAGTCCACATAACAACTTTTAATTAAACAACTACATGATAGGTGTGTCACCTGGATTGGACGGGACGCGCTGCTTTTGTAATTATGGGTAAACAAAACATGTTGTGACGTGTGCGTAGACTGGGAAAATGTGACAACAGAAAAAGCAGGCGGGGCTTCACAGACGGAAACTCACAACAAACCATGTGATTTCGAACGACGGATCCTGTGACGTCAGAGTAGCGCATGCTGATTGGTCGATAGGTCAAATCCGTCAATCACTGTACCACGTGGTGTTATCGTTTAGACGGAGTGCCGCTTGTGTTTTGGTCACATGCCCGCCATTTTGAACTGGTGTTATTTTTATTTTCTGCGTAAATCTGTCTGTTTACCCCGCGGGTTCAAGTAAACTACACTGCGAATCGAAGCGCGGTTTTCTTCTTGCGGCTTGGGCATATCTGTACTTGACAATGAGCCTGGAAACGTTACTTGAGGCGGCAAATTTCTTGGAACTGCGTAACCAATCGACTGTCAAAGCACGTGGTAAGTAGAGCACATGGCGTAGATTGTCATTTTAAGTGCCGGATTTCGGTTTCGTGAATGGTTTTGTGCTGTCAGCATAGTTATCTGGTTTACCCTTTTGTAAAAATGCACACGCTCAAAATGTTTGTTACTAAATAATGAGCGATCGTTATACGGCATTGGTTTTTGCGAGAACAACAACCGGTCCTGTGTTTGCATACGTAATCAGCGGCAGTGCGCCGGTTTGTTGTGACCCAGATTTGAAACACTGAAAATGCAATTTTGTTTTACAGCGAAGGAGGCAGCAGAGTTTCATCCATACGCAAAGAGCGCACCATCTATAATAAGCACAAGCAGAGTGAGACAAAATTCTGTCAATTCGATCGGAGACGGAGATTGGGGAAGCGAAACCGAAGAAGACGTGGAAAAGCGCCGATCGGGCGGGTGAGCATCGCGCATGTTAATTACGGTTGTCATGAGTTATTTTTAGAATTCCCCATCTTCGCTTGTTTCGAATTTTCCCTGTTCACGCGTTGCCGATTGGGCTGCTATAGCATGATTTTGTGTTTTTCAGTGCCGGGACGCGAGAGGTACACAACAAATTGGAGAAAAATCGGTGAGTTTCACGTGTATCGAGTGTTTGTTCTGCGATGTCCACGCGACAAATAAACAGCACGTGATGTGATTTGTCGAACGATATCATGGAGCAGCGTTTTTATTGGCTCAGACAACGGGCACGTGGAATGGAAAATAGCAACATGTCAAATCTCATTCGTTACGTTTCTGGTGAATTAATTAATGTTTTCTCTTCTGGATTGTTATTGTTCATATGGTTCAGGATAAGAGTAGGGGTAGGGATAGTGTGGTGATTATGGTTATATTAAGGCTGAATGATTCATAACATGCCAATTTGAATCGACATGTTGTTTCTTCACATTCAGCTAGTACATGATGGCAACACCTTTTTGTTACCTACTTCCATATTTGGTCATGGTGAAGGGAAAATTTAAATAAGTAAGTTTAATAATAATAGTGAAAGTGATGACTGTGCATCACGTCAAACTTATGACAGTGGACCGTGCTTAACAAAATATGCCATTTATTACAATAAAATGTATAGACTCGGACAGAATCACTCGCTATTTACTCAGATGCGCTGCTTGATAAACTCAGATTGCACTGGCCCGAAGTGATTCTATAAAGTAGAGTAGAGTCTACTCAATGAGGAGCGTTTGTAACTGAGTGGTGTGTCGTGTGTTTCAGCCGCGCCCACCTGAAGGAATGCTTTGAGATGTTACGACAGCAAGTTCCCAATTTGGAGGATCACAAAACATCAAACCTGAGTATCCTGCGGAGTGCACAGAGATGTATACAGGTAAAATGGATTTCAGCAGTAACTTTTTACCATTCAGCGGCTCTCCTTAGTCGTTTTATTTTTTTATTAGTTGATATTTTGGTTTAAAAAACTACATTTTCAACTTGTCATATTTTAATATGAAATAACATTCCACGAACAAAAAACAAATATTGTTCAAATAAAAAAAAATTGCGCACTTTGCGTTGGCGTCTTCTTCAACGTTAGTAATTTATATGTTCGCTCACCACGGATGCACTTCACAGTGCTGTTTGGATTGCAAAACCGTGCAAAACTACAATATTTTAAAAGAATATGTTTTTTTTTGTACATGGAATGATTGAATAAATACACTGACATAAGAAAAATTAGGTAATGATGTTGTTTAGCAATGTAAATGATTTAGGCCAATCTAGTTCATGATTACCGTAGGCATTACATATTTAGATTTTTTTGCCAACCAACCAATTTTTTAAAAGAAAATCTGAAAACCAACAAATAAAAACCTAAGAAGCCTTAAGGTAATACCGTCATGGCATTAATTGTATATGTCTCATTTAGAACCACATTTCCGAGGGGCCGAATCCCTCGTAATATATAACCCCATTTGATATTTATGTTCAGGATACCATTTCACTAACATTCTTATGAGCACGATTTCGATCATTAAAACCTATTTCGATCATTAACCCATTAAACCCCACACATTGAATTAAGCGTGTGCTGCTTTCCCCCGGGCAACTGAGGCAGTTTTTGAAAATTATGGGTGCTTGTAGTTTTTAAGCTGTAGCTTCAAAAGTATTGATATCTTATAATTGCAAGGTTTGTTTATTTTGAAGCAAATTGAATTATTTATGCAATGGTGTAACTGGTTTATATAAACCTCTTATATGTTGTCATTCTGAGGTGTGGAACTTCGGAAATAAATGTTGTGAACAAGTATTGAGAGTGAAGGTTGACATGATAGTCATATGTTATTGCAAATGTCCTTCCTATGCATGGTACTGCACAAAGAATCCCATTTTACACAAATGCACATTGCATGTCAGACATCCAACGCAGGGCTTCACGTTTGAAAACAACACATTTAGGCAAGTGATTTAGGCCTAAATATGCCAAATGAATTTAGGCGAACGATTTGTTAGTTGTTTTTTTTTACCATGTGGTGGAGCCACAATGACAGATGATACGTGAACTCTGACTATTGGAGTCCGAACACTTTGTTTTAAAGAGAGTAGACTTTCCTAGTGAATCTAATACTCGGGAAACTCCTTGTCAAGATGAACACTTGCAGGCAGCGAGCGATTTTAGCAATTGACGCGAGCGATAAATCGCTCCCTAGATTATTGATTTGCTCGAGCGATAAGGAACTACAGCGATCGCTTGCCTCAAAAATGACGCCCTGCCAAAGCATGTCTCAATTGCACGTCCAGATGGCCGTTTCACTCCGTTTTCATGACACAACCGACAAGCTCATTTTGATGACAATGAGTTGTTGGAGTTCTCATCAGGGATGTCATCACTACTATTACTTGCCACCTGCCACAGTAGTGAAAAAAAATGTTATGCATCTGTCACATGTCACATCCAACAAAGCAATGTCACATTATCATTTTTACAAGCAGCCAGTAATGACATGACTTTTTTAAGTTTAATAATATCTGAAATATATATAAATATAATTAATTACAAAGACCACTGACACTGTCAATATAATAAAATTGTCAACAATGTCCAAAGACAAAGCAACAACACCACCCATCTAGGCACCGCCCAGGCCAGGCACCATCCAGGCCAGGGCTTGACTGTTTACATGCTCGTTCGGCCAGATTTTTCTGTTTTATTTACTTATTTGCTTCATAATTCATTATTCATCATCTCACCTCCCCGTCGTGCACCCTGGTAACCAGTACATTGTGCTAGGCTAATGAGGCTATGGCTAAGGGAAGGAAAACCCCGAAAATAAACCTACTGCAGAGGGCCAACAACCCTCCCATCTCAAACGATGTTACGGAAACTAGAAGTGAAAAAAGCTAGCTTGTGCTGGAAATGGCTACAGGAAGGCGACGACCCAGATACCAGTGGATGATGACATCATTTAGTTGGACAGTATGACTCTTCCGGATCAAAGCCAAATGGAAGTTTGGAGGCTGACAACGTCGTTAACAAGCCAAAAGTTAATTTAAATATAGGATGATGGAATGTGAGAAGGTTGTACTCTATAGGGAAATCAGCCCAGCTTGCAAGAGAAATGGATAAATATAAAATAGATGTCATGGGCATTAGTGAATGCAGGTGGATGGGACAAGGAAAAGTCAAGATGAACACCGGAGAGACCGTAATTTTTTACAGGGAGAGAAGACAACATACACAGGCACGGAGTGGCAATAATGATGACAAAGAAAGCAGAACAAGCATTGCTGGAATGGAAACCTATCGGCGATAGGATTATTTATGCTAGATTCTTCTCCAGGTATGATCATACAAGTCTATGCACCAACGAATGAAGCCAACATTGGAGATAAAGACGCTTTCTACGAACAGCTTCAGACAGTTGTGTTTATAAGCATGACATACTCCTAGTAATGGTGGGATTTAAATGCCAAAGTTGGAGAAGACAACAAAGGATATGAAAACATAATAGGAATCCGTGGAGTAGGTGAAAGAAATGACAACGGAGAAATACTTTTTGACTTCTGCGGACTCAATAATCTCGTGGTAACAGGTACCAGTTTCCCACATAAACTGATACATAAACAGACATGGCCATCTCCAGGAGGAAAGACAAAGAACCAAATAGACCATGTGTTAGTGAGTAGACAACACCGGACATCAGTAATGGACACTAGGGCCATGAGAGGAGCCGACATTGCGAGCGACCACCAATTAGTGCGATCAAAAATCAAGCTGAAACTAAAGAGAAAACAAAAGAACAAGGCAATCAGAAAAAAATTTTATATAATTAAGTTACAGCAACCAGATATTAAAGCCCAATTCTCACTGAAGTTGTGCAACAAATATGATATGTTACAAGACTACGAAGAAACAGGCGACGAAGAAGTTGAGAAACAATGGCAAGACTTTGAGGATGCATACAAAGAAACAGCTCAAGAAGTACTGGGGTACAAAAAGAAAGGACAAAACCATGGATCAGCAAGGAGTCGTGGGAGCTGGTAGAAGAGAGAAAACGACTGAAGCACAACATTGAGCAGACAAAGTCAGACAGGATTAGGCAGAATTACATGGATAAATATAGGTGTAAAGACAAAGAAGTGAAGAAGAGCATGAGACAAGACAAGAGGAAGTGGGTTGATCACCTTGCCATGGAAGCAGAGGAAGCAGCACGTAATGGAAGAATGAAAGAAGTGTATGATATTACAAAAACCCTCATTAATGACAAACGTAAGACAACAAAGGCAGTGAAAGACAAAGGTGGAAATTTAATAACGGAAGGATTGGCCAGAAGGAAGCGATGGAAAGAACACTTTGAGGAAATCCTTAATAGACCTATACCTGATGACCCTGTAACAGATGTGGAGATAGATCCGATCATAAATGAAATCAGTACTGACCCAATAACAAAAGCAGAAATTAGAATAGCGCTAAGGATGATGAAAAATGGGAAAGCAGGAGGTAAGGACGAAATTACAGCAGAATTATTAAAAGCAGACATGAATACAACAGAGATGGCTTGTCAAATTATTCAGAACATTTTGGGAACAATAGAAAGTGCCAAAAACGTGGAAGCAGGGACTGATTGTTAAAATACTGAAGAAAGATAACCTTACAGAGTGCGGGAATTGGAGAGGAATTACTTTGACATGGACTTTGGACTTTGCCGACGACATAGGACTCGTGACATCATGCTACGCATGCAAACAAAGACAAGACAACTGAATCAATTTGCAGCAAGGACAGGACTAAGAATAAATAAAAAGAAAACTCAAATATTGAGGATAAACAGCAAGTGTGAAAACAGAATACTAATCGATGATCAAGAGCTAAAGGAAGTGGACAAGTATAACTACCTTGGTGCGAACGTTAGTAAGCAAGGAGGAGGCGGCGATGACATTGTTAACAGAATTCATAAAGCTAGGGTATCCTTCAGGAAACTAAGGCAAATATGGACTTCAAATATACGAAGGAGACAACATAAAGTTAGATACATTTTTTTTCAAGTGCTTAAGACGAATCCTACAAATTCGATGGCCATACGTTGTATCAAATCGAGATATTCTTGCAAAAACAAAATTTAAGACAATAAGCACTGAGATCAAGTTAAGAAGATGGAAGTGGGTAGGACATATCCTATGAATGGACAAGAACAGCAAATGTGAGACGACATTGACCTGGACGACTGAAGGTAAAAAAAAAGGTTGGTCGACCAAAGACAACATGGCGATCAACTATTGAAAATGAAAGACGCATACTGGGGTGGAATAGCTGGAACGAAGCCAGACGTGTAGCAGCTGACAGAGCGAGCTGGAGGAGATGCACTTCGGCCTTATGGGCCACTGGGCCCGAAGAAGATAGGTGAGGTGAGGATATATAACAACATACACAACTAACACGTAATCTAAGCTGAGTAATTGGCACAAAACACACAATGTTAGTGTTGATACAGTCGACAAGTTGAATAAGACAGTGACCAGGCTACTCTTGGACAAAGAAAACCAACCGACGCCATCTTCAATTTATCGCTCACTCAGTCAAAGATCGAGCCACATATAAATCTTACCTCCACATCCATCTCAGAAGAACTTTCATCTGAAGATTCATCCCTAAAATCGCGCAAACTTCATCTGCAGTAAACGCATCTGTTCTACGAGAAACAGCCATTTTTAAAGCCCACCAGTGCTCGACTTCAAATGCGATTATCTTCGAAACTTTCAATACGACCAAGTGTTAATTTTACCCTCAATTCATAGCTAAGATATGTAGAATTCCGCTAGTTTTAATTTCATATCAATCCACCCGATGACACCACCTCCACAGCCTTTTCCCCCAGCGGACGCATGCGGACGCCGTGGGGAAAACAAGGTCGGACGTTTGCGGGCACGCGGCGTCTAATGGGTTAAACATGATTGAAATAGAAAACTATGTTTCACAAATATTCAATCATAGAATCTATGATAGAAACAGTCGTTAGTGATAATGAAGTTACAGTGCTCATAAGCAAAACATATCTATCATAAACAGTAAAATTTACCTAACTGTGTTATTAACTTGACTCCAGTTTTTTAGTCAAATTAGTTTTCAGAATGTGAGGGATGAATAGTTGCAAATTATGGTTTTGTTTATAGTGTGTCAAACTTGTACAAATCTAACCTTTAGTTCTATACTTGACGACACCAATTCGGTTGAGGTTGTTGCCAAAATGTATTTACACTTCGCCGGTGTGTCACAGAAATAGTGTCCTCAACGTTTATATATTTGCCCAGTTGTGCACACTGTGAGTTTATGATGGACATTTAAATCTAAGCATCTTAGTGAAACATATTTTGAAAACACTCGCAAAAATCCATGATGGATTGTGTTTTTGTGATGGGTTTTTCGTGTGAGCTTATTGTCTTCATTTCCCCTGTAATCCACCTTATTTTTGGAATGTTTCTGACTTGAAGTTCTGTGGCATCGGTCGTTGTAGAACATGAAGCGCCACGCACTGGATTTGAAACAGGAACGGGAACGGCTAAGACAACAGAACACGCAGGAACTGATCAAGATTGGAGAGTTGCGTCATGAACTGGCTGAACTCAACATCGAGATCGACATCAATAACTTCATGCCTCGTCCTGGCGATGATTCAGATACTGACTCGACAGCAACAGGTGTGTAGGGGTGACAATGTTTATGGTATGATTAGTTGAGACAAGGCACAACAGGCTTTCTGTTTTGAGTACTCTCGAATGTCAAATAAACGTATAAGCCAAATAACAGTATATTGTGGCAAATCGGTCAAATTTAATAATAGTATAGTGCCAAATCACAGTATGGGGGGAGCAAATTGTTCAAAACAAATGATAGTACAGTGTGAAAAAGTCACTAGTATATTTGTCTCTTAGCACTGAAACAATTTTTACTCAAAGTGAAGCCAAAGCGTCCCTAGAAAACGATGTGGATCGTCATGTATTTTAGGTTTTACTGCCTAATATGCATAAACTGTGTATTCGCGTCACCGCAGATATAGTAACCGCATTTTGTATCTGTGAAAAACCGGGGTATATCCGTTTTTAAGTGGACATTAAAATTTAATTGAACATGCAAGCCTGTTTCAGGGAAACCGTCACCAGCCGGTTATGACCGGTTTGAGGCACTGAGCACGACGACCATTTACAGTCGGTTTACGTGGTGATAATGGCGTTTTAACTAATAATCTACCATGTCATGCTCCCGAGAACTAAGGATTCTGACCAATTCATCTAACGGTTTATCGCTTCAGGATCAAAATCTCAGAAGCACGGGATCCCGTTAAATTCACGATTATCATTCGAAAGGATGAACACTTAGCCATCAGAGGATGCCACATGCAGCTCCAGTTGGTAGCAAGATATTTTAGTGCGAGCGGTAAACCGCTCAGTGGATGATTGATTAGCACTAGCAATAGGGAGTGAGAGCGATTGCTCTTCTAAAAATTACACCCTGCATAATTTGCCACGATTATCGGAGAATATAGGCTGGCACAAATGTTTAAATTTAAAAATGGCATAGTGCCAAATAAGATTCGTATAGGGTGGCATTTTTTATCAAATAAACACATGCATAGGGACGTTTATTCGGCACTCAAGAGTAGTGTGATCGTGTGTACACTCCTTGCTTTGGTCGGTGTTAGAAACTACATTTCTAACCAGATATGGTGTTGTGTGTTACTCAGTTATGTGTAGTTGTATTTTGTCGCAGTCTGCAGATGTAATTGTAATTGTAATACATATTGTATTTTGTCGCAGTCTGCAGATATAATTGTAATTGTAATACATATTGTATTTTGTTGCAGTCTGCAGATATAATTGTAATTGTAATACATATTGTATTTTGTTGCAGTCTGCAGATATAATTGTAATTGTAATACATATTGTATTTTGTCGCAGTCTGCAGATATAATTGTAATTGTAATACATATTGTATTTTGTCGCAGTCTGCAGATATAATTGTAATTGTAATACATATTGTATTTTGTCGCAGTCTGCAGATATAATTGTAATTGTAATTGTAATTGTAATTGTAATACATATTGTATTTTTAATGTGAACCTAAATAAATGTAGATTGTTCTTCCTCAAGTTTGTGATGTTAACAAATACATACAGCTTAATCTAAAATTAAATTGATTGTGTATGACCTGATCTTGCTGTACAAAGAGTCATGATAGTTTCACTAGTAGGATGCATGTGTGTTCATGCATGAATATTATGCATTGCTCAGGAGCATTTTTCTAAGGACACAAAAACGCTAATATTGTTGGACTCTCGATAAGCCAATGACTTCTTTGTTAACTTGCCATCTGGACCTTTCCCTTCGATAGCAATCTTGTTAAATCTTGACTGTTTACAGCCTGCACAGACAGTCCTATCTTGAGTGACGTTGAAATGGAACCAGTCCCAGACCTCGATGTTACTCCAAAAACAGCGCAATGCACCATGTCCTCTGGTAGCAAGCCCATGCAGCTGTCATCAACGAGCAGCAAGGTTGTAATGCCATCCGGTGTGAAAATCATGCCGCAAATGACGAAAATTGTAGTACCTGTGGCTCCCCCAGTGGCATCAGCAGCGAACCCTAGGATACCCACATTAGGTTTGTTGGGTGTTTTTGTATTTTGTGCTGTATATTTGTGGTTAATTTGTTCGTATGGATGTTGGCTGTACTGCCCCCTGTCTGGTGTTACGGTGAGCGGCCATGCAAAATTCAAGTTGTTATTTTGTGTTGAAATTGTCTTGGAAAGGTTGTGACATTTTGGAGGTATTTTTAAGGTCTTAAATCTCATCAGCCCAAAGCTGCACGCTCTGTGTTATTATAATAATAGAATAATAGAAATTCTACAGCGCCTAATCCTCAGGGAGCCGAGCTCGAATGCACTGCAAACCCGAATTGCTAGGCACGATATCTTGAACTGGGACACCTGAGAGTCGTCATCAGAGGTTGTCAAGAATTTAGGGTGGAAATGCAATTTTGAAACGATGTCTTGAAATTTCTACAGAAGGTAGCTAGAGTTTCAGATGATAAAACAACCCATGGCACCCGTGGTGCGTAATATAACACTGATGTAAAGGTGAAACAACCCATGGCACCCCTGGTGCGTAATATAACACTGATGTAAAGGTGAAACAACCCATGGCACCCGTGGTGCGTAATATAACACTGATGTAAAGGTGAAACAACCCATGGCACCCGTGGTGCATAATATAACACTGATGTAAAGGTGAAACAACCCATGGCACCCGTGGTGCGTAATATAACACTGATGTAAAGGTGAAACAACCTGTGGCACCCATGGTGCATGATATAACACTGATGTAAAGGTGAAACAACCCGTGGCGCCCCTGGTGCATAATATAACACTGATGTAAAGGTGAAACAACCCGTGGCGCCCCTGGTGCATGATATAACACTGATGTAAAGGTGAAACAACCCGTGGCGCCCCTGGTGCATGATATAACACTGATGTAAAGGTGAAACAACCCGTGGCGCCCCTGGTGCATGATATAACACTGATGTAAAGGTGAAACAACCCGTGGCGCCCTGGTGCATGATATAACACTGATGTAAAGGTGAAACAACCCGTGGCGCCCGGTGCATAATATAACACTGATGTAAAGGTGAAACAACCCGTGGCGCCCTGGTGCATAATATAACACTGATGTAAAGGTGAAACAACCCGTGGCGCCCCTGGTGCATGATATAACACTGATGTAAAGGTGAAACAACCCGTGGCGCCCCTGGTGCATGATATAGCACTGATGTAAAGGTGAAACAACCCGTGGCGCCCTGGTGCATGATATAACACTGATGTAAAGGTGAAACAACCCGTGGCACCCCTGGTGCATGATATAACACTGATGTAAAGGTGAAACAACCCGTGGCGCCCCTGGTGCATGATATAACACTGATGTAAAGGTGAAACAACCCGTGGCGCCCCTGGTGCATGATATAACACTGATGTAAAGGTGAAACAACCCGTGGCACCCCTGGTGCATAATATAACACTGATGTAAAGGTGAAACAACCCGTGGCGCCCCTGGTGCATGATATAACACTGATGTAAAGGTGAAACAACCCGTGGCGCCCCTGGTGCATGATATAGCACTGATGTAAAGGTGAAACAACCCGTGGCGCCCCGGTGCATAATATAGCACTGATGTAAAGGTGAAACAACCCGTGGCGCCCCTGGTGCATGGTATAAGGTGAAATTGTCTGAGATTATCGACGAAACTACAACATGCCAACACATGCTCGATGGTGTTCGAAGTTGTTAAAATGCCAGATCAGCTGATTTATGCATTCTGTTGGTATGGTTGTGATTTAAAGTACAAAATTACGTGTTGTACTTCTGTTGACGCTCAATCCCACAATGCATTGCGTTTCTACACGCCCGCCATCTAGCAATCAAAAAAGCATGTTAATCCGGGTAATGACTATTTTCACAAAGTATAAGAAATTATTCAACTTATTGCAGTGCCGCGACCACAGCAAATGCCGAGGGTGAATCCAGTGGCGGTGACGGTGGTTTCGGGTGTCACAGCGTCAGGAGTCATGGTGCCGTGTAACACGATGCGGGCCAAGTTGAAAACGTCCACTACGCACATCCGACCACAGACGGTCGCTCAGAAAGCTCTGCAGCAACACATACAGCAGCAACAGCTGAAGGCACAGCTACAACAGCAGCAACAGCAGCAGCAGCAGCAGCTTCAGCTTGCGTTGCAGCAGCAAAATATTAGGCAGACGACATTGCAGCAAGCGCCGCAGCAAGGTGCGTGTTCGATTTTCATTGGCTGTAATCTCTGGATTAATGTGTTGGTAAAGGTAGATATTAACTTTTCTGGGCAGTGAACGACTGGTCATTTATTGTGGTTGTTAGTTATAGGTGCTTGAAAATTATAAAAAATCATTAAATATTGCAGTTCTTGGTACATTCTTTCATTAGAGAAAGTATGGAAATCTCTCCTTATAAATTTGTTTGCATTTTTCAATAAATAACCTCCTCCTGGTAGTTATTAAAATTATCCTCTTCTAGCAGATTAATTAACTTATTAGTTAGTTAACGGCGGTCGAGCCAGTGGGCACGACGACCTACCGGCTGAACTCTTGAAGTATTCATTGTGCCTGCTAGTGCATACGATCGCCAGCATGTTCAACGACGCACTAGAACACAAGGAACTGCTCGACCTAGGCAAAGGTCTGCTCAAACTGATGCTGAAGCTGGACAAACCAATAGGCCCACTGACGAGTGTGCGCCCGATAGTCTTAGTACCAGCACTCGGAAAGACACTGTCACTCATCGTCCTGTCGAGGATCGCGCTGAAAGTTGATGGCTACCTGTCGCCATTGCAGTCGGGATTCAGATGCGGACGTATAGCACGACTGACATAGTCTTCGGATACCATTGGCTGTATGCGAAAGCACAATGTCAGCGCATGTCAGTTGAATTTCTCGACATTGACTTGAGTCGCGCATTTGACACTATCTGTCGGGACAAGTTCCTAGACATACTGCAGACATTCCTCGGCGAGTCGGAACTTGGAATGATCTGCTGCATCTGTCAACAGGTGTTTGTCACGCATCACAACTACGATTGGTACGCTGCAAGGCGACAGTCTCAGTCCGGTGTTCTACACAGTTGACCTGGAAGCAGCACTTCGAGACCTTCGATCACACCTTTTGTTGCGCCCACCAACTGACGCCAACTTACCGCTGGACATTGAATACTTAATTTTATCAGCTTGTCGCAAATACTGAATTTTATCAGCTTGTGACGCCATTCCTTTATGTGATCGAGTGCATCGCTCCAGCATGCTTGGCAGAGTGGTCTTTCATGATCAACGTGACGTAAACCGAACGCACAAGTGTTGGCCGACACATGGACCGCATTGTGGAAGAATGGAGAATGACACGCAAGCTAGGGTCGCTCCTCGGTGAAGTCGAAGACGTCGCTCGCCAAAAGCAGCTGGCCAACGTCGCCTTCCCCAAGCTGTGGACAGTGTGGTTAAAGCGATCACAGATTTGTCTACAGCTGCGGCTATGGTTACACGTGTTGATCATCGTGCCCGTGTGGACATACAACATGGGAATATGGGGCCTGACGAAATTAGAGCTAGAACGTCTGGATGCATAACACCGTTGTCACCTATGCCAGATTGTTGGCATCCATTTGCCACACCGTATATCGAACGAGGCACTATGCCACCGTTGCTGATGCCATCCCATCAGTGAAGCCATGTTCACTGCCCGATGGAGTCTGTATGGGCATGTGTTCCGTATATTACCCGATGCTCGACAACTATTTCGTGGACTCAGGCGTCACGTCATTCAGGGGTCAACTGCGGACGACACTACCGACGGTGTTGAACGTGGATCGACGTCAATGCTCTGTACGCACTCGACCGTGCACAGTGGCGAGAGTTGGGGGCGGGAACGTACGATTTGAGAATGTAGCATAGAAATCGGCGGAAATTACTTTTTAATTATTTATTAACTTATTTATTAATGTTATTAATTGAATTTTTCAGTAATTGTTTTAAACACTCTTTTATGATATGGACATTTTACTGATTTATTTATTTATTAATTAACTTTTAAAACCTGTCATGGTACATTTTGTGGAATGGCATAGGCGAAACACATGAGTAATACCACATCTGCCATGCAAAAATGCATTTAATAATAATAAGTTAAGTTCACGCAGCCATACATTGCATAATAAATTACATTTATTTAGTCCTAACCTTTAATTCTTAAACACTTAGTACAGCTTAACAACATACTTAATAATAATTTATATGAGAAATAATACAAATTTGTATTTGTAATATTTGTTAAAAGTATTTGAATAATTTCAAATACATCTGCAGTTGCATTTCAGGACATTTAAAGTATTTGAACACTTTGAAGTGTATTTGACATATCTGCATAGCAACATTTGTAATGTTATAAAATATATTGCTGTTGCTTGCAGTTTTGACTGTGAATGCGGCACCAACCGTTGTCCGACCGACCATGCTAAGAATGCTCAAACCAATCGGTCATGTTCGCACTGGGCTCACGGTCAACCAGATCCTGCCATCAGTGGTCACTCCGTCCTGTGCTTCGCTCGGTCCGTGCTCGTCAATCATCACACTGCCCATGGCACTGTCGACTGGTGCCAAGCCAGCGACAGGGGTCATGACCCCACAAACGACAATGAACAAATTCATTCCCGTGTCGATTTCAACGGCGATGACAACGACGAGTAGCGTTGTCTCCGTGCCGACGGCCGGTTCGTTGACGACTGGCAGCGTGGTTGCCATGGCGACAAAACCGGTGCCGCAGCAGCATATAATTGCGGCGGCGACGCCCATCAACCAGGTGCAGACCGCCCATCTGATGACGCCGGTGCAGATGTCTGCACTGACGCAGCTGATATCACAGGCATTGCCACAACCCGTTATTCCCGCGAACGTTCCCCTCCAGACGCAGGTGATGCCGGCGGGAACACAGCTCATGAATCCCATGAACGTCATGTCACCGATTCTCTCCCTGCCGCCCGATCTTGCACAGACTCAGTTCGGCACACATGTGCTCAAGTCGCTCGGCCAGATACCCATAATACAACAGCCGTTCACGCTGCAGTCAGGCGTCGTCATGGTTTCGTTGCCGAGCTGCGTCACCACGACAACGCCGACCGCCATAGCAACCGTTCAGGTGGCGGTGACGAGATCGTCGTGACTGTTACCGCGTAGATTCAGTTGTGAACTGTCTCGTGCTTACAAGTGTACATCTTATACAGAATGCACACAAACTGTACTAATGACCATGTCGTGCTTTGCTTTTTGGGACCTTCATAGTATTATTACGTTCGTAGCTACAGTAGCTGGTATTGTGGCTTATCATCTCATCGCAAAATTCTCAAGATCAAACATGACTGAGTCTGTTAAGCTGGGTTTAAATGAGGCGATATCGTCTTCTCGCGTGCGACCAGTTTGCAGCTTGATTGTCTTCTCTTGGTCAAATGGGTTCCTGGGAACTAGACCAGACTTCATAGAGCATTCCCACAAAATGACCATCATTACCAGTCCGACCAGCGACGACGTGTCCACTACCAATGAAAGTTAAGTTCCCGTATGTAAGCCCAGTAAATGTGAGCGAGCAGTCCTATTGGTTAACACAGCAGCTGATTCATCCACGTTTCAACAGGTAGATCTGCCAGGGGTAGTGATGTAGTCGGAAGCCCCTGGTGGCAAGGGTAGATCTGCCAGGGGTAGTGATGTAGTCAGAAGCCCCTGGCAGCGAGGTTGACTACGCTAACTGTCATGGTGTGTAATGTCGCAGGATGGCCGAGTTTGAGGAGGGACTACAATATTCTGTGAAAAAAGGTTCCAGCTTTCCTATTTATATACCAAATTGTCATTCGGCAAATTTGGCAACGTCATACGTTGGGGTTTATGGGTAGAACGGAAAAACTATAAATGTATGTGATATTTTTGTGATGTATTTTATGATTTGTTTGATGTGGGTGAAGAAAAAATCTGTAATAGTTATATAGATGAAATTTATGCTCGCTTTTCTACGAGTCTGACAGTTATTTAACAGTGAATGACGATGTGTATGTACCAGAATGATAAATATAATTAAAATGTGATTACAATATTTTATTTGTCTGATTTCTTTGAAAGTTGAAGTGCGAGAAATGGGGATTAAATAGTTAAATAATACACAACTCTGATGTCACAGATTTCCATGTGACGATTCATTTGCTTTACAATAGAATAATATATAAAAAAATTATGCTTATAACCCAATATTAGAAAGCTATAAAATGTAAAAACTGTACAAAAATTGGAATGCAAATTATATTTAAATCTATACTATCAAGTAGTTTGTGGCTCTGTCTGTCTGACTGTCTGTTCCCTCGTACATCTGGCAGGTTTTCATGTATTAGTAATATATATTTTAATTAATTTATTTTTAATGTAATTCATAATAGTGTAACGTAAATTATGATTGCATGTATGTAAAGCACCTTAGAGAAATTTTTACTGATCGGGCACTATATAAATACTTTTAATATTATTGTTATGGGGCTGATATTTTGTCGGCGTGCCCGGGGGCCAATGGCGATGGTTGGTACATTAAAAAAATTTTAAATTCCTTGGGGTGGAGGAACTTATGTGGTTGGTTGACATAGATTACCTAACTCCGAAAAACAGTAGTTCATAATTAAGTAGAATTGTTTGAAATGCTGTGCATGTTTTCTGGTTGATCTGAGTCACATGATCTACGTCAAACGTCTAGAAAAGTTCCTTCATACAGTATGAACGCTTTTTGAAACCGGCAGTGGTGCATGAAGTTGTATCCGACATTGCCACTGACGTTGCCCTACCAGAACATGTCTGTACTGCAAGGAGTCATAAGATCTTACAGTGACTGCGTTTTCTCCTGTGCAACTTGACTAATATGTAATAATCTAGGCATTTTATAAAATGTCTTAATGTGACATTTATAAATAGAATATTGTGTTAACAAAGGTCAGTGCATAGCTAGAACCAAGAATATATTACAGCTGTACTAAATGTTGTGGTATATGAGATGATTCAATCAATGGTGTCTTGCACAGATTCAACAGTAGCTTCTGTTAATTGCCAAAAACTACTTTTGTGCAAAACGTTTGGATATATGTATCAAAACATACAAATTAAGCATTAAAAATGTGGTTCACTAAACACATCTGTGTGGTTAAGATGATAGAATAAATATAGATTATAGTTTATGACATGATTTTACAATAAAAAACGATAATAATTTGCAGCTTTAAGAGCACACGTGTTGAATAACCAATGTGAGCGAGAGCTGTCCTTTAAAAGTGTTTTAATTAAAACAACAATTAATCAACACACATTTCATGTTTACAATGACGAAAACCATGATAATGATCTACGTGTATATATTTGACATAAAACAGTACCACAATGCTATCCTGGTGAAAGACAGACTAAACAAGGGACAAAGTCAACATTACTGGGGTCAACAATGTGGCAGTGAGACAAACGTCGGGGTTAGTAGACAAAGTAAAACAGAATTTAGCATTTTAAGATGACCTAAAATGACTAGACATGGAGAAACACTGCCTAGGTGGCAGCACTGTTGAACTACCACAAACGTGTCGATTAAAGCATGGATTCAGCAGTGTTAAATCAATGGTAAGAATGCAAAATTAACAATACTGTCTATCTTGAAAATATCACTTGCGATTAAACACGTTTTTTAAGCGAACAATGAATGTTAAGTTAATGTGGTCTACAGACATAAAGTTGTTTTAAAAAGCAACCATGAACATCACAGGTGTGACTAAGGTCAACATCTGGAACATGGCACATGTAATTAAACAAACATGTGCAACTTGACTTGACTAGAAGACAAAATATGGTCTTTTTCATTCACATCTAATATATGTACAATAGTTACATTCTGTACACATTCGACATCTTTGTACAAGTTCTGCTTCATAGCCAGTCAAAATACCCGCATCTCGGAAAATATAACTCCAATGTTTCTCGAATAACTCCACCACTGTCGTCAACACAGGACAGCTACCAGTATAAATCAGCAGAGCACCTTTTTGATGACGAGAATGCTGAGGTCTGGCCATCACAGGTTATCCAGGGTCTTGTCAGTGTTTCATTTCTGAGCATTAGATGGGGTTTATACTGCCCAGATACCAGGAATGTGTAGGCCCACATGAAACATCTCAAACAACGTTTTACGTATTCAACAAGATATTGCCATTAAGCATGGTCTTTTTAACCACGGTCCTGCATTATTACCCAAACCAATTTCTTCCCAAATTTGCAATGAAATATTCTCCTGGGCTTTCTTCTGTTTTTCAAGAATAATTTTCAAACTGATGTTGCTCAGTATTTTACTATTAAAATGTATTTGTTGTTGTCTTACCTTCAAAACTAGTGGACAAATCCTGCCTTCGATGGTGTAAAAACCACCAGCGTTTCTGTTTCAGAAACTTACGAGGAGCGCAGATTTCTTTAGTCTTTTCACTAACCAATTAGGTCCAAAATACAGATGAACCGCACAACCCAAACAGCCCTAGACAGCAGTCTACTCGCTAAATCTTATTATTTAGCAATTTATTTTATTCCCAAGGACGCCACGGTGTGCGTTGAAAACTAACATCAACAAGTACTTCACTTGAATAAATATCATTTTGGCAAGATTGACATTTCATTAACAAATACGGAAACAACTTTGCAACAACATGCATCCTATGACAAACAACATGATGGGAATGGAGCATATTTAACAAGCCAGCCGATTACGTCTTATGCACGTCTCACCCAGGATAGGGGACTTGGGCTTTGGATACAGACGGTCTCACGTGGAACGTAGTATTTTGTGTAGCTAAAATGAGACGCTTGTCAAGACTTTGATAGTAATGAATAGGTTCACAATGTTCACAGCACCACATTTACATGTTACACGGTTATTGTTATCTGACTGTGGAAAACATCTGCTTGTGGAAACGTGGGAAACACCCTCATTCACTCAACGTTTGTCGCGTTTAGCAGACTCAACCATTTACGGGTCCCCATTTTTTTCCATTCTTTGTCGCCATAAACGCATGCTAGAGAAAATTTTAAAACACTTCATACCAGAGAAATATGTTGTATTTTATGGGGGTTTTGTGCAGCTGATAAATAAATTTTATGTTCTTTTGAAAATCACAAAATGTGGGATCAAGGGAAAAAACGGTATTTTCCAGTCGAAGCAGTAATGTTGACATCTATGTGATCAACAGATATTTTGCTGACAAACAAGGAGTTCATTCAAACCATATTTAGCTCTCACATAAAGGAATATAATTCTTGAGAGATAAATGTCGGTTTAACAAGATCCTTGGCTGCAAGTTGAGATTTTGTTTGGCGTACAAATCACACACGCACGCACGCACGCACGCACGCACGCACGCACGCACGCACGCACGCACGCACGCACACACACACGCACGCACACACACACGCACACACACGTATCATGTCTGTGCAGAAGGGAGACAGAAGTTAAAACCAATGGCATGGAATGAATATTACATCATATCACCATGCAGCATGTTATCATTTATAGACTGCCTAATTAAATCTCTGTACAGATGTGGCATAATACATTAATAATTACACTGACTCTGACAAGTTGCCTTAATTGATTATATTCATATTTTTTTCTCTTATATACTCGCTAATATCAAGTTTTAATGAAGTTTTCTCACTGAATAACACGAAACGTGGTCGAATCATGCCATCATGTGCCAGCTGTGATGATTGTCGCACTACTTTGTGTCACCACCTGGTGGCTAGGTGATCACTTATTATCGATGAGGTCCTGCAGTTTGTGGACGAGATCACGGGCTAATCTCAGTACTTGCTTCACGTTGTGTCGTTCTGCCATTTCTGAAACATGTAATAGTGCCGTGCAGTCACTCAGTGTTTGAATGTAATAGCGCCGTGCAGTCACTCAGTGTTTGAATGTAATAGCGCCGTGCAGTCACTCAGTGTTTGAATGTAATAGCGCCGTGCAGTAACTCAGTGTTTGAATGTAATAGCGCCGTGCAGTCACTCAGTGTTTGAATGTAATAGCGCCGTGCAGTCACTCAGTGTTTGAATGTAATAGCGCCGTGCAGTCACTCAGTGTTTGAATGTAATAGCGCCGTGCAGTCACTCAGTGTTTGAATGTAATAGCGCCGTGCAGTCACTCAGTGTTTGAATGTAATAGCGCCGTGCAGTCACTCAGTGTTTGAATGTAATAGCGCCGTGCAGTCACTCAGTGTTTGAATGTAACAGCGCCGTGCAGTCACTCAGTGTTTGAATGTAACAGCGCCGTGCAGTCACTCAGTGTTTGAATGTAACAGCGCCGTGCAGTCACTCAGTGTTTGAATGTAACAGCGCTGTGCAGTCACTCAGTGTTTGAATGTAATAGCGCCGTGCAGTCACTCAGTGTTTGAATGCAGTGATTTTATATTTGAATGCAGTCACACAATATTTGAATGCAGTCATTCTATGTTTGACTACAGTTGTAGTTGAAGTAGGCATAATAGAAATTACTAATTCATTATTAATTACTACTGCTACCATTGCTACAACAATTAATATTATAATATGATATCAACCAGCGAAGCAGCAGTAGTTGTAGTAAGATTAATGCTATCCAGTGCCCTGCTTTGATGCTGGTGCTGATAAAAAACAGTATTACACAGTTACGGACTACTTTCTCTACAGTCAGTGACTTGCACAACAGAATTAATTAAAATGCCACGTGTCATAGAATACACAGTTGTTGTCTGCTACGAACAGTCACTGAGAGGAGACTGAACACTCGTTGCTTCAGACTGTTGCATTGTGCTCGCAGGCTTGTCCAATACGACATTATGAAGCAACTCGGGCATAAAACCCAGTTTCATACAATAATGTATAATGTTACATCAACTGGCTGTACCATTGAAGAACTTGATGATGTCAGTGAAGTCCATGTTGTTGTCGATGATGATTTCGCGGTAGTACTCGACCAGGGCGAGGGCAATGAAGAGAACAAAGTGGGGCGAACTGATGTAGCGTGCCGCCCACACAGTCTCCCACACAGCAAACACGTCATCATACAGCAGTTCTGTCAACACAGACATGGTGGTAAACGAAGGTAAAGGTACGTTCTCATATAGCGCGGTATCCAGTCCTTCGAACTGCTCAAAGTGCTTTACACTTCACCCCCTGGCAGACCTGTTCATTCCAAGGCCATCTTCACTGGGAAGCATTCAGCCATGCTGCAATTACAAAGACTATTTGTTCACATCTCCATCCCTGTCTAACCCCAGCTACTCATTTATACAGCTGAGTGAACTGGAGCAACGCGGAGTGAAAGAAATTGCTCAAGTTTCGAAACAGCAGCAAGAGGGTTCAAACCCGGGTTCTCTCGATTTAGAGCCCGACATTCTAACCAGTAGGCTACCGTGCCCCACCAGTGTCAACATACAGTGCTAGATGTCAACGCACAGTGATATGTGTCAACATACAGTTATATGGGTCAACACAGTTATGTGTCAATACACATTGATATGTGTCAACACACAGTGATATGTGTTAACATACAGCAGCTCTGTCAACACAGACACAGTGATATCATGTGTCAATACAAAGCAGCTCTGTCAACACAGCCACAGTGATATCATGTGTCAATACAAAGCAGCTCTGTCAACACATAGTCAGTGATATGTGTCAACACACAATGCTATATGTCCAATGCACCAATGTTCTATAAACTCAGACATAGTGCTATGTGTCAGCATACTTACATTAGCTAACATTTCATTGAAGTAGCTCTGTAAACATAGACACAGTGATATGTGTCAACACAAAGTGCTATATGTTAACACACCTATGTTCTGAAAACACAGACACAGCGTTATGTGTCAACACTCACACAGTGCTATGTGTCAACAAACCTACAGTAGTTCTCCAAACACAGGCACGGTGCTATTTGTCAACAAACCTACAATAATTCCATAAACACAGACACATTTGTCGGTAAATCTGTTTGGCTCTCTGCTTACTTCTGATGCAGATCGAGTAGTGTTTCTACTGGAATAAGTTAGTCATTTCATTTCTACTTTTGTGATTAACACAAGGAAATATGTACTTTGTGACGGCTGACTTTCCGTAAATCTGAAACAAAACAATATAAACATGGGATACGGTCGTAAACATGTCTGGATGCGACAGGTACACTGAAGGCACACGAGTAGACCCAGGTGACTGACGTACCTCTCTTGAAGTCCAGCAGGAACCAGCGGTAGCAAAAGTAGAAGTGAGTGTAGTCGCCATTCTGGTGCATATGCTCAAACAACTCCGGGTCGAGAATCTGCAGGAACAGCATGGCCATTTTACAAGATGTGTCGAAGCATACATCTATGAAATTTAATCAAATATAGTAATGGTTAGGCCCCACTTGGAATATAGCATTCAAGCATGGAGGCTATATTGTTGTAGAAGGACATAAATAAACTAGAAAGACTACAACGAAGAGCAACTAAGCTGATTCCAGAATCAGTTATATTGTAGATCGCCTGATTGAGTATGGTTTGACAATACTGGAGACCTAGAGATTAAGAGGAGACCAAATAAAGTTTTCTAGTTACAGAATGGCTATAAAGATATTGATGTAAAAATGTTTCAAACTTAAGGTGGGCTGTAGAAGAGGAGGGCACAAAGCAGCAGTCGTAAAAGAACAGCGCAGATTAGAAAGTACTCATTCCCACAGACAGCGATAAATTAATGATTGACATTTCTGTATTTTAACAGGGTCTTTCTTTGGATATGAATGTATAAATAAAGTTATTTTTATTATCATAAAAAGTATATTCAATCAAAGCATGCGTTCAACTCTTTAAAGACAAACATGTTAGAGAAAATCATCCAACTAACCTGAATTAGTGAGCGCATGTTGGCGAAGTGTTGGTCCATGGCGCCACCATGTGGGAAGTTGGATGACATGCGTTTCATCAGGTGGCAGAAACAACTGTAGGTCATCGCTTCTGCAGCACAAATATATATCTCTAAGTATATAATAATACTTATGATGACGTCTTAGAGAGTGCATGACTCTTGACTATCTGCTAATAGAAGGCACTCCATTTCTGAGCACTAAATTAGTTGAGTCTATATAGTGAAGGAGCTTCGTCAGGTGTCTCAACCTTCTATCTCCCATCTGTTTTGGGGGCCAACCTCCCACCATTTTTGAGAGCCCACCTTCCGTCAATTCCATCTCCCACCAATTATTTAGGCCAACATCCCACCTCCCACAAATTTTTAGGACCAATCTCCCATGTCCCACTTCCTGTCACACCCCCTCTATAGTACACTTCCTGTCACACACCCTCTATAGTACACTTCCTGTCACACACCCTCTATAGTACACTTCCTGTCACACCTCCTCTATAGTACACTTCCTGTCACACACCCTCTATAGTACACTTCTTGTCACACCTCTATAATACACTTCCTATCAAACCCCCTCTATAGTACACTTCCTGTCACACCCCCTCTATAGTACACTTCTTGTCACACCTCTATAATACACTTCCTATCAAACCCCCTCTATAGTACACTTCCTGTCACACCTCCTCTATAGTACACTTCCTGTCACACCTCCTCTATGGTACACTTCCTGTCACACCCCTTCTATAGTACACTTCCTGTCACACCTCCTCTATAGTACACTTCCTGTCACACCCCCTCTATGGTACACTTCCTGTCACACCCCTTCTATAGTACACTTCCTGTCACACCTCCTCTATAGTACACTTCCTGTCACACCCCCTCTATGGTACACTTCCTGTCACACCCCCTCTATAGTACACTTCCTGTCACACCTCCTCTATAGTACACTTCCTGTCACACGTCCTCTATAGTACACTTCCTGTCACACGTCCTCTATAGTACACTTCCTGTCACACCCCCTCTATAGTACACTTCCTGTCACACCTCCTCTATAGTACACTTCCTGTCACACGTCCTCTATAGTACACTTCCTGTCACACCCCCTCTATAGTACACTTCCTGTCACACCTCCTCTATAGTACACTTCCTGTCACACCCCCTCTATAGTACACTTCCTGTCACACCTCCTCTATAGTACACTTCCTGTCACACCCCCTCTATAGTACACTTCCTGTCACACCCCCTCTATAGTACACTTCCTGTCACACCTCCTCTATAGTACACTTCCTGTCACACCCCCTCTATAGTACACTTCCTGTCACACCTCCTCTATAGTACACTTCCTGTCACACACCCTCTATAGTACACTTCCTGTCACACCTCCTCTATAGTACACTTCCTGTCACACCTCCTCTATAGTACACTTCCTGTCACACACCCTCTATAGTACACTTCCTGTCACACCCCCTCTATAGTACACTTCCTGTCACACCTCCTCTATAGTACACTTCCTATCAAACCCCCTCTATAGTACACTTCCTGTCACACCCCCTCTATAGTACACTTCCTGTCACACCTCCTCTATAGTACACTTCCTGTCACACCCCCTCTATAGTACACTTCCTGTCACACCTCCTCTATAGTACACTTCCTGTCACACCCCCTCTATAGTACACTTCCTGTCACACCTCCTCTATAGTACACTTCCTGTCACACCTCCTCTATAGTACACTGTCCAATAAAAATGGTTAAATATTCTAAAATTTATTTCCACCACGTCTACATTTCAAAAGTTTCTGTAAACATTAGGTCTTATATGGAGTTCGCTCTGTAGAGACTCATGAGGGACGAGAACACTTTCACGTATATCCTTTGGTTGGTGTCATTAAAAGTTGCATGTAGAGGGGGGTGGGGGGGGCAGTAGACACCCCACTTGACAAAATATACCAAAAATGTGTTCCTGCCATATTCTGACAGCTTTGCATGTTTACTATCAAAAAGATCACACTTAAAACAGTTACACATTTCTAAATCACTTTTATTCACGGATAAAGTGTCTCCATCAATAATAAATCCTGTTATTCAATCTTTGATGGCCATTTACAGAATATGCAATTTTTTTTCTCCATGCAATAACATCTTTATATGTGTAATAAGCTGCATAATTTATTT
Source organism: Lamellibrachia satsuma (assembly GCA_033239005.1). Lineage (NCBI taxonomy): Eukaryota > Metazoa > Annelida > Polychaeta > Sabellida > Siboglinidae > Lamellibrachia > Lamellibrachia satsuma. The sequence goes on along the minus strand of BSQZ01000038.1, from coordinate 2,804,616 downwards.
GTGATGTAGGTATTTATAATGAAAAAAACATTGGATTTGTGTCAACAATATATTTAATTAATAATAAAATATATAATTTATTAATATTTCAAATGTAAGGTTGTCATGATAGTGAACATATTATGATCTTATCTTCTACAGTAATGTCTGGGGACCATTTGCAAAGTATGCTTTATATTCCCATTATGACCCTGTGCAGGGGTTGTCTGCCCTCAATTGATGGTTTTGTGTAGTGTCGTATATTAATGTTTTGAAATCACCCCTTCATGTGCATTACACACTCACCGTCATCGAAGATGACCAGTAGGGGTGCCACCAGGTCACACATGCCCTGGATGTATCCCACATCAAGGTTCTCCCAAACATACCTGGGAAATGACAGAAACACATCACTTCTCTGTCAGACAATAGGGAGAAGGGCTAAATATGACAGAAGGGGATTTGTTTTGCTTACAGAATAGACTGCAAATAGGGTGCATTGGAAGCAACTACAACACCAGGCAGGACAGTGAAAATGGGAAATGCTATTATATGACATTCCCTAATTAGCATACACCCCCTTTTTAATCAGTAGGATCCATAATTATTGCAATTTGACTAGCATAGAACAACTGAAAAGTGTCGCCACCAGGTGTTAAACAGTAGGTACCACTTTTTAGCTGTTCTACATTATTGTCTAGAGAAATACATTTTGGTGTGTGCTTATAAGAACAGATTCCTTATAAGAACAGATTCCCTATAAGAACAGATTCCTTATAAGAACAGATTCCTTATAAGAACAGATTCCTTATAAGAACAGATTCCTTGACATTTTTCTGTGGCCCAATTTTTTTCAAGCTCATTGTAGGCTTATTAGGTAAAACACGGTATATCTGTGCGTGACGTAGACTCACGTGCACATGATGTTGCGAAGTTTGTCGAGGTTGGGAGGTGTGAAGTAGCAGTAGTTCCTGTCACACCGCTGCACGTCCTTGTCAATACGGTGTAGATTCACCGTCATACTGTCGAGCAGCTCAGCCTAAACAGCACAAAGTCACAGCTCTTTGAGTTTCCTCTGCAATTCATTTAGATCATTGCGAGTCAGGTTCATTAATGTTAACATCTGTAGTGTGTGAATAGTTTAAGCAATACTTTTGTTGAAACCATCAAAAGAATTGACAATGATCATATCAGTTAACTTGCGAAAGTGTGAACAGCCGTATGCTGTAACATATAGAATGCACCAACTGTAACATATAGAATGCACCAACTGTAACATAGAATGCACCAACTGGGGTAGGAAAAGGATAAGGTGGTATGGTATATAGAGGCGGGCCACTTTTGACCTGTTTTTGCTGAGTTTGGGTTAGGTCAAACCTGAATTAATTTAGTAGTCTATCCAATGATTTCATCAAAACTAAATAACACATTTGTACAAACGAGCTTGCGTGTCATAGTCGATACTAGATAGGCTTGATTTAGAGTGAAATAAGTCTGAGATAAGTGAAAAATCGAACTGAGAAGGCAGCTTTAAAGTTTGATAGTAAGTAAGGTCCAACTGTACATCTAGCATGATTGCAATCCAACAGGTGATTTACATAACAGAGACATACATCATGTGTACATATATGAAAGAACTGAGCCTTCCCGAAATAACCTGTGGCGCCTCTGGTGCACAATGTAACACTAATACAAAGGTGAAATAACCTGTGCTGCCTCTGGTGCACAATGTAACACTAATACAAAGGTGAAATAACCTGTGCTGCCTCTGGTGTACAATGTAACACTAATACAAAGGTGAAATAACCTGTGCTGCCTCTGGTGCACAATATAACACTAATACAAAAGTGAAATAACCTGTGCTGCCTCTGGTGCACAATGTAACACTAATACAAAGGTGAAATAACCTGTGCTGCCTCTGGTGCACAATGTAACACTAATACAAAGGTGAAAACGCGTGAGATTGTCAACAGGATTACAACATGTAATTCATGCAGATCTATTGCAGAGCACTGAAACAATCACCTATCTAAGCCAACGTATGCTCAATTGCATTTGAAGTTATTCAAATGTCAGATCAGCTGATTTGTGGCGTTCTGATGCTAGCGTTGTGATTTTTTTATTAGCATCAGTCAGCGTTATTGTTGGTATGATGTATTCTTTGTTGAAACAGTAATTCTTTAATTATTTGCGTTCTTGTCGTTGTCATGGATACATCATTGTTCCAACTCTCTAGTTTAAGGTACACAATTACGTGTTGTACTTCCGTCGATACTCAATCCCACGATGCATTGTGTTTATATTCTCAACCGTGACTGAAGAGAAATGTTTGTGCTTACGGAATAGACACCGCCATTGGACGCAACAGAGGCTGGGGACGGAGGGAGAACGAGACTCTCCTTCGACGCATGAAGCTGGTCTACAGTATATAATCACAATAACATTATGAATTAATTAAGATTAATAACAGAAGTACCCGTATTAATCAGTGTTAATACCATTCATTCATTCAGTTGTATCCTCATGCGAGGCGAGGAGGTTAGTAGAATTGAGTAAGCCATGTTGTGTATTTTGTTAATTAATGAACAATAATGATGTAGTAATCAATAGTTACAGTATATTACTACTGCTGATTATTAGCAATAACAACAATGATGTACTTAACAATTATTAAGATAACTACCTACTGATTACAATTAGTGATGAATGCTTTATATTTTTACAATAATAATATTGATAATAACGGTAACTGATCATAAAACAAGACCATTAAATTTTTTTATTTTGGTTCAAGAAAATTGCACACACTAATAAACTGAGAGAAAAAAGTGTACTAATAGTAATAGTAATAATAATAATAAAAGTGTACTACTAATAATAAAAGTGTGCTAATAATAATAAAAAAGTGTACTAATAGTAATAGTAATAATAAAAGTAAAAGTGTACTACTAATAATAAAAGTGTGCTAATAATAATAAAAATGTATTAATAATAATAGTAAAAATAAAAGAGTACTACTGCTACTAATAATAAAAAGTGTACTAATAATAAAAATAAGTGTACTAATAACAGTAAGTGTACTAATAATAATAAAAGTGTACTACTACTAATAATAATAAAAGTGTACTAATAATAATAAAAGTGTACTACTACTAATAATAATAAAAGTGTACTAATAATAATAAAAGTGTACTACTACTAATAATAGTAAAAGTGTACTAATGGTACCGTAAAATGAATGTCTGTAAAAACAAGTTTTGAAACAACCCCTCAAACTGACCTCCTTCATCTGACATCAGCCGTTCCTTCTCGCACCCTACTGTCACCTTCTTCCCTGTTTCTCCCAGATCTTCTCCATCTTCCCAACCATGATCTTCCACATCAACAGTCGCACTCGTCACAATAATATTTTTCTGCTTCGCCATATCCATACAGGTGGCACTGTCATCGCTCTCCGACTTGAACGAGCTCAAATTGCGGTCCGTGTTGGAACTGTCACTGCGTTTAGAGTCCGACACAGAGCTTGGTGCTTGTGCAATCGAGTCACCAAGCCCCTCGTCCGACACCGACTTTGTGTGTTTCCCGTCCCCTGTACCGTTCAACTCCCCCTCTTGGACGAAACTTCCCCTGGTGACGACATCGATTACTGAGTTGGCAGCATCACCATCTGGTGATGACGTCGCATTCGAGCTCTCCTCGGGGAGAGTCTCCGGAGGTACGTAATCATCTGATTCGACGCTCATGAACACATCGTTGCTGAGATTCGAGTCTTTGCGCACCAACGGAATGTGGCCGTCTTGACTTCCTTGTGACACTTTCACGAGATTGGCTGCCGTTGCTTCTTTGTCACGCTGTCTGACAATTGCCTCAACAGCCATCCACTCAGACATTGTCTGTTCGTACTGACATCGCTGAGTCTTGTTGGTGTCATGTCGTTCAGCTGCTGTCGTGCCAAACTTGTAGTGGCCCAGTAGGTATGGCCACACCTACAAGAGATGATGACAGCTCATTTGGTAATCATGAAATTATTTACAACTGCTGCCAATGTGTACATTACCATATACTGCATGGTATGACATTTAAAAAATGTTTTAATTATATTTAGTAAGAATTTAGTAAGAATTATGTTACCCAATGTTAGTTAATGTAAGATAGTTTTGTTCTGTTAGTATTAATTGGTTGTGGTAAAGCTAGTGTGATATAGAGCTAGTAGTTATTTATATCGGTATTTCTACTTATTTATTACTTTGTAACTGTTTTCTTGAATTCCACACCTTTTCTCTACTGTGTAATACATAGCTTACACTATATTTTAATGTTGAATTTACTATTATTTATAATATAAGTATTAGTTGGTAAGTTAATGAATTATCTTTATGTAATTGTCATGGTGGCCTGTATGTCAGCGATCTTCTAGGTCTTTGTTTACTATCAATTATCATGTATTATAAATGCACTATTAGTTTCATGGTTGATCTGAATAAATCTCTCTCTCTCCCCCTCCTCTCCCTCTCTCCCCCTCCCTACCCCTTTCTCTCTCCCTCTCTCTCCATCTCTCCCTCCCTCTATCTCTCTCTCTCTTCCCCCTCTCTCTCCCCCTCTCCTTCCCTCCCTCCCTCCCTCTCTCACACATAATGATGTTATCTATGCCAATGCCTTCATTCAAACATTCCACATCATTTGATGTACAAAACAGCAAATGTTCTTTAAAAACTATTGTGTTTTTGTGCTCTGTTTTGGTCCAAGTAACGCTGTGCTGCACCAACGTCTTCAGCAGTCAGCGTCAGTAGCTAATATACGGGGCGCTATTTAGACCGCAAAACTTTGCAAAAACACATTATTTTTTAAAGAATATATGTCATTTTATATGTGGAATGATTTAATGAATGCATTGGCATAGAAGAATGTTGTTTAGTGACATAAATAATTTAGGCCAATCAACTTCATGTTCACCGATCATTGTCTATAACAATATTCTCATACACCATCACATGGCTACATTGTATTCAGCAATGGATAATTCAGAGTCATACAGGATTATCTCAAAACATCGATGTACGACAATATGCAAAATTAGTTTAACTGAGGAAGGGGAGTTAGCAAATGTTTTGTCATACATCAATGTATTTGTCCCCAAAAAACACTGGGTGCTGACTTTGAGAGCGTCCAGGCTGTATTGCATTATGACTACTGAATATGTCGATAGTTGTTTGCGAGTCTACTGAATGCAAAGGCTGAGATTTATAAACACATAATGGTAAAATAATTTTTTTTCTTCATTGAAACACATTTGGATGGTCAAGATGTTGGTATAATTTATACTATTTTTAAAATTCAATCGCTATAAATACAAATAAAGATTTCATGAAAAATTCTAGGTGCTGCGCGGTGTCTCAGTGGTTAAAACACAGGACTCTCAATTGAGGAAATCCAGCTTCGAATCCGCTTGCTTCTGTTTCGAAGCCTGGGTAATTTCGCTTCAGTTGACTCATCCATAAAAATGAGTACCTGGCTATAGGCAGTGGTGGATATGTGAACAATTAGACTTTGTGCAGTAACTGCAGCATGGCTGAATGCTTCCCAGGGAAATCAATTTGGTGATAGAATGAACAGGCCTGCCAGGGGGTGAAATGTAAAGCATTTGAGCAGTCATATGGACTGGATATTGTGCCATATAAGAACGTACCTTAGCTCTTTTAAATGGCAAACTGTTCTACAGAACAGGCCGAGATACTTAAACATGAAGAAATAGCAATTTTATTTTAAAATAAAATTATCACAAGTTGTACATTTAAATAAAAAAATTAATACGTAACATGAATCCAACATTGTCCTTACCTGTATCCTCGCCTCGTGCACACAGCCACCGTAGTAGACGAGTCTGTACAGCTCCTGAGACTCTGTCACCTACAACACCACAGAGTCTGAGTCAGGACCATTCAAGACTATTCTGACTAAGGCAATCCTGTTCATCCTTGCCACCAGGGTGTTCTGACTACATCAGTACCCATGGCAGATCTACCCTTGCCACCAGGGTGTTCTGACTACATCAGTACCCATGGCAGATCTGCCCTTGCCACCAGGGTCTTCTGACTACATCAGCACACCTGGCAGATCTACCCTTGCCACCGGGGTCTTCTGACTACATCAGCACCCATGGCAGATCTACCCTTGCCACCAGGGTCTTCTGACTACACCAGCACCCATGGCAGATCTACCCTTGCCACCAGGGTCTTTTGACTACATCAGCACCCATGGCAGATCTACCCTTGCCACCAGGGTCTTCTGACTACACCAGCACCCATGGCAGATCTACCCTTGCCACCAGGGTCTTTTGACTACATCAGAACCCCTGGCAGATCTACCCTTGCCACCAGGGTCTTCTGACTACATCAGCACCCATGGCAGATCTACCCTTGCCACCAGGGTCTTCTGACTACATCAGCACCCCTGGCAGATCTACCATTGCCGCCAGGGTGTTCTGACTACATCAGTATCCCTGGCAGATCTACCCTTGCCACCAGGGTGTTCTGACTACATCAGCACCCATGGCAGATCTACCCTTGCCACCAGGGTGTTCTGACTACATCAGTATCCCTGGCAGATCTACCCTTGCCACCAGGGTCTTCTGACTACATCAGCACCCATGGCAGATCTACCCTTGCCACCAGGGTGTTCTGACTACATCAGTACCCCTGGCAGATCTACCCTTGCCACCAGGGTCTTCTGACTACATCAGCACCCATGGCAGATCTACCCTTGCCACCAGGGTGTTCTGACTACATCAGTACCCATGGCAGATCTACCCTTGCCACTGGGGTCTTCTGACTACATCAGTACCCATGGCAGATCTACCCTTGCCACCAGGGTCTTCTGACTACATCAGCACCCCTGGCAGATCTACCCTTGCCACCAGGGTCTTCTGACAACATCAGCACCCCTGGCAGATCTACCCTTGCCACCAGGGTGTTCTGACTACATCAGTACCCCTGGCAGATCTACCCTTGCCACCAGGGTCTTCTGACTACATCAGCACCCATGGCAGATCTACCCTTGCCACCAGGGTCTTCTGACTACATCAGCACCCATGGCAGATCTACCCTTGCCACCAGGGGGTTCTGACTACATCAGTACCCATGGCAGATCTACCCTTGCCACCAGGGTCTTCTGACTACATCAGTACCCATGGCAGATCTACCCTTGCCACCAGGGTCTTCTGACTAAGGCAATCCTGTTCATCCTTGCCACCAGGGTCTTCTGACTACATCAGAACCCCTGGCAGATCTACCCTTGCCACCAGGGTCTTCTGACTACATCAGCACCCATGGCAGATCTACCCTTGCCACCAGGGTCTTCTGACTACATCAGCACCCCTAGCAGATCTACCCTTGCCACCAGGGTCTTCTGACTACATCAGCACCCCTGGCAGATCTACCCTTGCCACCAGGGTCTTCTGACTACATCAGCACCCCTGGCAGATCTACCCTCACCACCAGGGTGTTCCGATTACATCAGTACCCCTGGCAGATCTACACAGTACAACACTGTATTTATTGACGATTATTTTGTACTTTAATTTCAGAGAGTTTGATTTGTTGATAAACCATGTCACGTAATCTACACCACAATGAAAACTTGTACTGTCTTAACTTCTAAAACATCAAAGGACACATAAAACATCTTCATTTCACAAAACAAAAATTTTGTCAACCTTAAGACATATTTGCCCTCTGGCAATAAAAAGTATGCTATTTTCAGGTAGCTTTTGTTAAAAAACAAATTAGCAAATCAAGTTTTCATAAAAAATTTATTCAAATTAATATATCCAACTTATAGACATACCACACCATTTTGATTCATCTCATTCCACAGTTCCATCGTGAGACCCTTAGATGCATCACGAGGCTCATCAACCAACATGATGGTCGCATTAACGAGGCCTGACAGGTGAGTGCGCACTGTCTTGAGGTGACGGCAATGTGACAGCCCTGGGACAACAGAACAGTGTCACCTCAATCTGTCGATAATAATAATATAGTAATAGAGAGAATTGTCTGCCATAACTGTAGACATTGCTTTGGCCTTTGTAAGACATATTTACAATATAAAAACATTGACAATTTTTTATAATTAATACATATTAAAACATTTAAATAATAAATAAATAAACACATAAGATCTAATATCAAAATAAAAAATAGCAAAAGTTAAAAAGTCAATACTTTAACTTAAAAAGGAATATTAAAATTAATGTTAAAAAGGTACATTAAAAAGGAATATTAAAATTGATGTTAAAAAGGTACCTTAACATGAAAAGTAACAAATTAATATGAATGAGTGATTTATGACAGAAGGGTCATTCTATCTGCCTATGTCACTGTTATGCCTATGTCACCCTTCAAGGGTACCATAGGCAATAGAAGAGTTTAGTAAATAATACATAATCTACTGGTGACATCTGGGAACAGTTGATGACATTACAATTTACAATTTGTAAGTTCTGATTGTAAACTGTGTAGCTACTTTCAAATAGTAATAGTGCAATTTTAACATAGAGCATTAGACTGAGTATTCAAAGCACTGATCAAGCTGTGACGACGTAGAACAATAATAACAAACACTTCTATCATTCCTAAATCCTCGGACAACCAAGCTCAGAGGCTCATTAAAACAACAATGATTTAGAAAATATCATAGAGAGTAGAAACAAATACAAACAACATTTAAGATGGGAAGACTGCATTAATTTGAGAAAGACAAAGGAGTATAACAACTGGAGGAAGATGGCTGCCGATAGGGAGAGGTAGAAAGGGATAACAGCTGGGGCGGTGCAGCAGTACATCAACTAGTCTCACCCCTTTATAAAGGGAGCAAGGAAAGAGATAACAGCTGGGGCGGTGCAGCAGTGCATAAACTAGCCTCAGCCCTTTATAAAGGAAGCAAGGAAAGAGATAACAGCTGGGACGGTGCAGCAGTACATGAACTAGCCTCAGCCCTTTATAAAGGAAGCAAGGAAAGAGATAACAGCTGGGACGGTGCAGCAGTACATGAACTAGCCTCAGCCCTTTGTAAAGGAAGCAAGGAAAGAGATAACAGCTGGGACGGTGCAGCAGTACATGAACTAGCCTCAGCCCTTTGTAAAGGGAGCAAGGAAAGAGATAACAGCTGGGGCGGTGCAGCAGTACATAAACTAGCCTCAGGCCTTTGTAAAGGGAGCAAGGAAAGAGATAACAGCTGGGGCGGTGCAGCAGTACATCAACTAGCCTCACCCCTTTGTAAAGGAAGCAAGGAAAGAGATAACAGCTGGGGCGGTGCAGAAGTACATCAACTAGCCTCAGGCCTTTGTAAAGGGAGCAAGGAAAGAGATAACAGCTGGGGCGGTGCAGCAGTACATCAACTAGCCTCAACCCTTTATAAAGGAAGCAAGGAAAGAGATAACAGCTGGGGCGGTGCAGCAGTACATCAACTAGCCTCACCCCTTTATAAAGGGAGCAAGGAAAGAGATAACAGCTAGGGCGGTGCAGCAGTACATCAACTAGCCTCAACCCTTTGTAAAGGGAGCAAGGAAAGAGATAACAGCTGGGACGGTGCAGCAGTACATGAACTAGCCTCACACCTTTATAAAGGGAGCAAGGAAAGGGATAACAGCTGGGGCGGTGCAGCAGTACATGAACTAGCCTCACCCCTTTGTAAAGGAAGCAAGGAAAGGGATAACAGCTGGGACGGTGCAGCAGTACATGAACTAGCCTCAGCCCTTTGTAAAGGGAGCAAGGAAAGAGATAACAGCTGGGACGGTGCAGCAGTACATGAACTAGCCTCAGCCCTTTGTAAAGGGAGCAAGGAAAGAGATAACAGCTGGGACGGTGCAGCAGTACATGAACTAGCCTCAGCCCTTTGTAAAGGGAGCAAGGAAAGAGATAACAGCTGGGACGGTGCAGCAGTACATCAACTAGCCTCAACCCTTTGTAAAGGGAGCAAGGAAAGAGATAACAGCTGGGACGGTGCAGCAGTACATCAACTAGCCTCAACCCTTTGTAAAGGGAGCAAGGAAAGAGATAACAGCTGGGACGGTGCAGCAGTACATCAACTAGCCTCAACCCTTTGTAAAGGGAGCAAGGAAAGAGATAACAGCTGGGACGGTGCAGCAGTACATGAACTAGCCTCAGGCCTTTGTAAAGGGAGCAAGGAAAGAGATAACAGCTAGGGCGGTGCAGCAGTACATCAACTAGCCTCAGGCCTTTGTAAAGGGAGCAAGGAAAGAGATAACAGCTAGTGCGGTGCAGCAGTACATGAACTACCCTCACCCCTTTATAAAGGGAGCAAGGAAAGAGATAACAGTTGGGGCTTTGCAGCAGTAGAAGAACTAGCCCCACCCCTAACAGCTGGGGCAGAACATGAACTAGCTGGCGGTGCAGCAGTACATGGACTAGTCTCACCCCTTGATGAAGGGAGCAAGGAAAGGGATAACAGCTGGGACGGTGCAGCAGTACATGAACTAGTCTCACCCCATATAAAGGGAGCAAGGAAAGAGATAACAGCTGGGCGGTGCAGCAGTACATGGACTAGTCTCACCCCTTGATGAAGGGAGCAAGGAAAGAGATAACAGCTGGGGCGGTGCAGCAGTACATGAACTAGTCTCACCCCATATAAAGGGAGCAAGGAAAGAGATAACAGCTGGGGCGGTGCAGCAGTACATGGACTAGTCTCACCCCTTTATAGAGGGAGCAAGGAAAGAGATAACAGCTGGGACGGTGCAGCAGTACATGAACTAGTCTCACCCCTTTATAGAGGGAGCAAGGAAAGGGATAACAGCTGGGGTGGTGCAGCAGTACATGAACTAGTCTCACCCCTTTATAAAGGGAGCAAGGAAAGATAACAGCTGGGGTGGTGCAGCAGTACATGAACTAGTCTCACCCCTTTATAAAGGGAGCAAGGAAAGAGATAACAGCTGGGGTGGTGCAGCAGTACATGAACTAGTCTCACCCCTTTATAAAGGGAGCAAGGAAAGAGATAACAGCTGGGGCGGTGTAGCAGTACATGAACTAGTCTCACCCCTTTATAAAGGGAGCAAGGAAAGAGATAACAGCTGGGGCGGTGCAGCAGTACATGAACTAGTCTCACTCCTTTATAAAGGGAGCAAGGAAAGAGATAACAGCTGGGGCGGTGCAGCAGTACATGAACTAGTCTCACTCCTTTATAAAGGGAGCAAGGAAAGAGATAACAGCTGGGGCGGTGTAGCAGTACATGAACTAGTCTCACCCCTTTATAAAGGGAGCAAGGAAAGAGATAACAGCTGGGGCGGTGCAGCAGTACATGAACTAGTCTCACCCCTTTATAAAGGGAGCAAGGAAAGAGATAACAGCTGGGGCGGTGTAGCAGTACATGAACTAGCCTCACCCCTTTATAAAGGGAGCAAGGAAAGGGATAACAGCTGGGGCGGTGTAGCAGTGCATGAACTAGTCTCACCCCTTTATAAAGGGAGCAAGGAAAGAGATAACAGCTGGGGCGGTGCAGTAGTGCATGAACTAGTCTCACCCCGTTGTAAAGGGAGCAAGGAAAGAGATAACAGCTGGGGCGGTGCAGCAGTACATGAACTAGTCTCACCCCTTCATAAAGGGAGCAAGGAAAGAGATAACTGCTGGGGTTGTGCAGCATAACATGAACTATCCCCACCCCTTTATAAAGGGAGCAAGGAAAGGGATAACAGTTGGGGCTTTGCAGCAGTAGAAGAACTAGCCCCACCCCTAACAGCTGGGGCAGAACATGAACTAGCTTCACTCCTTTATAAAGGGAGCATCAAGGACGAGAGGCAGGACGTGGAGACTTACATCCGTAGAAGGCGCGGCTGCGGATCTGCTTGGTCATTGTGTCACACAGCTGCTTCACAGCTGACCGGTGTCCAGTGCGACAGATACACGAGTAGTTGAACTCCTGCTGTGTCCGAGCATATGATTGGATGCTACTGGATGCTGGTGGCTGAACAGTGGTGGCCGGAGGCTCGGCTGTCTCCCGGGTTGGCCAAAGGTAGCCCCCGATTCGGCCACTGGTCAAGCCGAGGTGACCTTTTCCTTTCGGATCCAGCATCTCTGTTGCTGTGAAAATGGGATTAATGCAGTGTGTGTGTGTGTGTGCGTGCATGCGTGCGTGCGTGCGTGCGTGCGTGCGTGCGTGCGTGCGTGTGTGCGTATGTGTAAGGTGTCAACCGAGGACATTGGCCAGAATACACACCTTCTAACCGAGGTCCTACCGCCAAACGAGGACGTCCTCGGTTGGAAATAGTATTCAATCCTAGTCCAGGCACGTTTTTAAACGCCTACTTGCATCTTGGGAAAATCTTGAGGAGAACACGGGATTGAATTTGGTGGATTTTATATTTGTCTAAAGCGTGGAATATGGATCGGATAAGTTTTATTATTGCGTGTATATTAAACATAAACTTACAAGAGTCCTTGTTTAGTCAACAGTTGCTGTTAAAATTTAGCTATAGAAGTAATTTAGGGTAGTTTATATCGTAGGTCTCCGAGGACTCGGTAGCGCGAGCGATAATTAAGGGTTGTTGTTTTCAGTTGATTGGGTACATAATACGAGACATAATATTCTTGTAAATAATTTAGTACATATTAAATATTGAAAACCTGAATATTTTGTTTTAGCAACATTTATTGTTAAAAGTTAGCCATAGGTAGTATTTCAGTGTTATTTAAATAAGGTCACTGAAATTTCGTTAGCGCGAGTGATATTACGTTTTGTTAGTCAGCTGTTACAGACAAAATAAGTTGCAAGGCAGTAGCTGTAAATTTAATTAAGACATAAGTAACATACTATAAAGTGTGTATTACAACACAAAAACAGTCTTTGTGAAGACTACCTAGTATAAATTGATTATAAACGGATTATAAACAAATACAAATTTAATTTCTAACATGGCGCCGTGCAAACGCCAAGTAAAGGCGAAACGTAATTTGATATGTTCTAGCTGCGACAGCTGGATAGACTTTGCAAAGTCCGGGTGTGTAAATTCGTGGGCGGAGGTGCAGGCGGATGATTTCCATTTCGTGTGTAGGGGGTGTACTACAGTGAAATATCTGCAGGAGCAGGTGATTGAGCTAAGGTGTATGATTTTGATGATGACAGGGCAGGGTGAGACAGAAGTGAACAGAGGTGGTGAGAATGATGAGAGCAGAGGTGGTGAGACCGAGGAGAGCAGAGGTGGTGAGACCGAGGAGAGCAGAGGTGGTGAGACCGAGGAGAGCAGAGGTGGTATGACCGAGGAGAACAAGGAGAGCAGTGGCAATGTGAGGGAGAAAGCTGGTAAGAAGAAGAAAGATGACAGAAGGCAAAGAATGCAACAAAAGAGAGGTAAGCGGGTGAGTGGAGAGGGATTGCCAGGTGGTAAGACGGTAAAGGTTGATGATAGGAGAGAAAGGGGGCATACTAGTAGTGTGCAACAGGAAAGGAGCTTTGCCGATGTAGTATCACAGGGGAAAGCGAGGAAAGCCCGGGTATTTATGGGGGATTCCATCATTAGGAAAGTGGATAAAATTGTAAATAGAGGAGATGACATAACAGTATGACTACCAGGGGTAAAAGTAGAGGATATAGCAGAGAAGGCAGGACAGGTCATGGGTGGTGGCACGGGAGGTGCTGTTCTCGTGCATGTGGGAACGAACAGTGCAGATAAGGAGGGAACGTCAGCCATCATTGGTAAGTACAGGAGGTTGATCAAGACACTTAAAGAGGCACGAGTTGGGCAGATCGTATTGTCGGGGATATTACCTACAATGGGAGGCAGGGGTGAGGAATATAGGAACTGTAGAAGGATGGCGATCAACACACAGGTACAGAAGGTATGTATGGAGGAGGGAGTAGGCTTCGTAGACATATGGTTAAACTTTGTGGGAAGAGGTTACTTTTTCATGAGAGATGGACTTCATCTGACAGGGAAGGGCGCTGCAGTTCTTGTGTGTGAGTTTGTCAGAGTTGTCGACGAGGGCACAGGTACCATAAATTATTTAAACTAGATGCGCAGGGGGAACTGACAGAGAAAACTCAAAGGAGTACTACTACAAAGACACATCCAAAGAAATGTTCACCAATAATTTCAGACAATGAACTTAAATGTGTATGCTTAAATGCCAGGAGCATAGTAAATAAAAAAAGTGAGTTAGACATTATGGTAGCAGATATTGATCCTCATGTAATAGGCATCACAGAATCATGGGCAAATGAAGATATAGTAGATGCTGAGTTAGCACTGACAGGCTGTGTAATGTTTAGGAAGGATAGACGAGAAAGAAGGGGAGGTGGAGTAATTTTGTATATTAAAAAATCTATCCAAGCATATGAAATTACACTGAAAAGTGAAGCAGATAGTGTGGAAGCAATTTGGTGTAACATAGTTACCAGGAACTCAACATTAACAATAGGAGTAGTTTATCGTAGTCCTAACATAGGACAAGAGGAAGATGTAAAATTACAAAAGGCGATAAGGGAGGTGAGCAAGGGAGAATGTGTTATAATGGGTGATTTTAACCATGGCCATATACAATGGGAATCATTAGAGAGTGCTGGAGGTGACGACCATCAGTTTCTACTTCTAACACAGGATTGTTTCCTTACTCAACATGTCTTGGAACCAACCAGAGGTGGGAATGTGTTAGATTTAATTTTGTCTTCTCAAAATGAATTAGTTGACAATGTTAAAGTACACGAACCTTTGGGTTCAAGTGACCATAACCAAATCCATTTTAATATAAAATATAAAAACAGGGAATACATATAAAAAACAATGGAGGAGGAACTTCAACAAAGGCAGATATAAAGTGATGAGAACATATCTAGCAAATATAGATTGGAATAATTTGCTGAAGAACAAGACAGCAACAGAATGCTGGACTTGTTTAAAATATGAGATTGAGGGCATTATTGAGAAATTTATTCCATTAAGAAAACAAGGGAAAAGATCCAGGAAAAAACACCTGTCAAAAGAAGCTATTAGAAAAATTGCTCACAAACAGATGTTGTGGAAGGTCTATAAACACACTGGAAATGTAGAAGACTACACAAACTACAAAGAGGCACTTAACCTAGCTACTACTGAAATTAGAAAATCTAAAAGAACCTTTGAACAAAATTGGCAGGTAATATAAAAAATGACAGCAAGAGTTTCTATGCTTATGTAAGGAGTAAACAGAAAGTTCGAGATAAGGTCGGACCACTGGAAAGCAACAGTGAAAACATAATTTCAGATGGGTTCCAAATGGCAGAGGTCCTGAATGAGTATTTCAGCTCAGTTTTACCACAGAAGATATCAGCTCACTTCCAGTTCCATTGACTAAATTTGAGGGCAATACATCAGAATATTTAGGGCAGTTATTTGTAACTCCTGAAATGATAGCAAAGAAAATTAAGATGATGAAAGATAATAAATCACCTGGAGTTGATGGGATACCACCAAAACTGCTAAAGGAAATTGTTGATCAAATTAGTACACCACTTGCAAACTTATTTAACTTGTCACTAGAAGAAGGAATAGTTCCTTCAGAATGGAAAGAAGCAAACATTACGCCGTTGTTTAAGAAGGGATCGAGGAAGAAGCCAGAAAATTACAGACCAGTGAGTTTAACATCAGTTGTATGTAAATTACTTGAAACATTAATTAGAGACCACATGGTGGAATTCCTCATAAAACATAAATTAATAAATACATCTCAACATGGATTCCTAAAAGCAAGGTCATGTCTAACCAATCTCTTATGTTTTTTAGAAGAAATTACAAAGTGGGTAGATCACGGGTCACCAGTGGATGTTGTCTACTTAGATTTTCAGAAAGCTTTCGATAAAGT
Organism: Lamellibrachia satsuma; assembly: GCA_033239005.1. Lineage (NCBI taxonomy): Eukaryota > Metazoa > Annelida > Polychaeta > Sabellida > Siboglinidae > Lamellibrachia > Lamellibrachia satsuma. The sequence goes on along the minus strand of BSQZ01000038.1, from coordinate 2,788,792 downwards.
GCCACATCAAAGATTGTTATTTAAACTAAAAGCCCATGGTATAGGTAATGATGTAATCAACTGGATAGAAAAGTGGCTTACACACAGAAGACAGAGAGTAATAGTAGATGGTAAGATTTCAAACTGGAAATCTGTTTTGAGTGGGGTACAACAGGGATCAGTGTTAGGCCCTATACTGTTTTTAATATATATAAATGATTTGGAGGATTACATATCTAGCAAAGTACTCAAATTTGCAGATGACACAAAAGTATTCAGAAAGGTTACTAATGATACAGATAAACAAAGTTTACAGGATGATCTAGAAAAATTAGTTAAATGGTCAGAAAAATGGCAAATGTTATTCAATTTTGGGAAGTGTAAATGTATACACATAGGACATGGAAATATGGACGAGGAATATAAAATGGGGGATGCTGTACTAGGTAGAACCACACAAGAAAAGGATTTAGGAGTAACATTTAATGCTGACATGAAAGTTTCAGAGCAATGTGGGATTGCTGCTTCGAAAGGAAATCAAATTCTAGGGCTAATTAGGAGAACTATCACATATAAGGAGAAACATCTAATTGCACCCCTGTACAAAGCAATAGTTAGACCACATTTGGAATACTGTATTCAAGCATGGAGGCCGTATCGTAAGAAAGACATAGATAAGCTAGAAAGAATACAACGAAGAGCAATTAAGATGATTCCAGAATTAAGAGACCTTAGTTACGAAAGTCGCTTATTACAATTTGTGGTTTGACAACACTAGAGACCAGGAGACTAAGAGGAGACCAAATAGAAGTGTTTAAAATAGTGAACAGTTATGAGGATGTTGATAGGAATATGTTCTTCAAACTTAAAGAAGGCAGTAGAACCAGAGGACACAAAGCAGCATTAGTTAAGGAGCAGTGTAGGTTGGACATGAGAAAGTACTCATTCTCACAGAGGGTGATAAATGAATGGAACAAACTGCCAAACGATTGTGTTAATGCTAGTAGTGTGAATATGTTTAAAAATAGAATTGACAGATATCTGATAAGGGCGGGCTACACATAGATGAGAAAATTGTTGGACTCTCGATAAGCCAATGGCTTCCTTGTCCACTTGCCATCTGGAACTTGTTGTTCGAGATGGCAATCTTGTTAAATCTTATTAAATCTACTAGTGGTTTCCTGTGTTAATTTGATGTAGACCTCGGTTAGCCGTTCAGAGCCTGTTTTTGTGTGAACTGTGTGTAAAACTCTCGAGTCGTTGAAATATGTCTTCACACATTCGATTTGACGCACGTCCTCGGTTCTACGGTGAATATTCTGGTCCAAACCGTTGCTGGGCAACGTCGTCATTTCATTGTCTGCGCGACACCCACATCCCGTAATTATTTTTTTATACTGCCATGACAAATTTACGAATGTCAGATAAAGCTATATCAGATAGTTATTTGACGCTATTTGGTATTACGTACTTACGATCTTCCACAAAATACTATATTCATGTCACCGACGTAATATTCGGCTAGCGTCGGTATGTAAATATGTATTCGAAGAGAGACAGTACTTAACATGAAATCCCACAAGATACTTCATTGACATGCCCGATATTAAGATGGCATTGTTTAGACTCGTTGTTCTCACTATCTATGTATGTTTTCCATTAAAATAACACTGTTTATTAATGTATTGAAAGTTCAATATGTACGCATCATTTGTTTAACGAACGTTTAATACATTGTTTATTAATTCACTACAAATAAAAATCTTCAACAACACTGAGCAAAAAAATATATGCTTTAGATCTGACCGATTCAATATTTCTTACTACACTGTGCATTCGTATATACGCAAAACGTAAAAGGTGTCAATCGAGGACATTGACCAGAATACACACCTTCTAACCTATCGCCTATTTGATGTAAACCACGGTTGGCCGTTCAGAGCCTGGTTTTGTGTGAATTGTGTAGGTATACATGACTCTCGATTCGGCAAAATCTTTCTTCAAACAATCGCTTTGACTCACGTCACGAAGCAGTTGCATCTGTCCGATTTCTTTTAGATCTGAATAATTTATTCCACAAGACAAGTAACATATAAAGAAATTCAGAGTACTACGAATTAATACAAAATGTATGAATTTATAACTCACGTCCCGCAATTTTTATCAGGAGCTTCTCTGATACTGCCATGGCACATTTACGAATATTGGATAGAGCTTTTTGGTATTGCGCATCCGTTTTTTTAATGAAGTGTCAGCAAAGATCTTCCACAAAATGCTATATTCACGTCACCGACGTAATATTCGGCTGACGTCGGTATGCAAATATGAATTCGGAGAGAGGCAATACTCAACATGAAATCCGATAAGATACTTCATTGACATGCCCAATATTAAGATGGCATCCGCTACGCATTGTTTCGACTCGAAGCTGTTGGCATGTTCTTAATATCAATGTACTTTTTCCATTAACATAACAATATTTATCAATATATAAATTGTGTACTTAAAGTTCAATATGTATGCATCATTTGTTTGACGAAATTTTGATAAATTATTTATTAATGAACTACAAATTAACATCTTCAACGGTGCAGCAAATGGCAAAATGTATGCCTCAGATCTGACTGATTAAATATTTCTTGTTACACTTTGCTTTCATGTATACGCAAAACGTAAAAGGTGTCAACTGAGGACATTGGCCAGAATACACATCTGCTAACCGAGGTCCTACCGCCTATTTGATATATAAGGAAATTCAGTGTACCACGTATTAATACAAAATGTGTGAATTTATAACATAAGTCCTATAATTTTTATCAGGAGCGACTCTGATACTGCCATGACATATTTACGCATCTTGGATAGCGACGTTTTTTGGTATTACGTATTCGTCTTGTGAATGAAGTGTCAGCAAAGATATTCCACAAAATACCATATTCACTTCACGGCTGGCATAGGTATGCAAATATGAATTCGGAGAGAGGCAATACTTAACATGAAATCCCACAAGGTGCTTCATTGACATGCCAAATACAAAGAAGGCGCTCGCTACGCATTGATTAGACTCGAAGCTTTTGGCATGTTCTCAGTATCAATGTATTTTTGTCATTAACATAACAATTTAAATGTATGTATACATTGTGTAATGAAATTCCAATATGTGCGTATCATTTGTTTAATGAACGTTTAATACGTTATTTATTAATTCATTACAAATTAACATCTTCAACAGTGCACCACAGGGCAAAACATATGCCTCACATCTGACAGATTCAATATTTCTTATTACACTGTGTTTTCATACATACGCAAAACGTAAAACGTGTCAACCGAGGACACTGGCCAGAATACACACCGGTTAACCGAGTTCGTACGACCTATTTAATGTAGACCACGGTGAGCCGTTCCGAGCCTGGTTTTGTGTGAACTTTGTAGGTATATATGACTCTCTAGTCGGCAAAATCTCTCTTCAAACACTTGCTTTGACGCGCATCACAATGCAGTTGCATCTGACCGATTCCTTTAGATCTGACCGATGCAGATGCTTCTGAACTGCAGTTGTATCTGAACTGCAGTTGTATCTGAACTGCAGTTGTATCTGAACTGCAGTTGTATCTGAACTGCAGTTGTATCTGAACTGCAGTTGTATCTGAATAGTTTATTCGACAAGACAAGTAACATATAAGGAAAGTCAGTGTACTACGAATTGATACAAAATGTGTGAATTTATAACCCACGTCCGGTAATTTTATCAGGAGCGATTCTGATACTGCCATGACACATTTACGAATCTTGGATACAGCGCCGTTATTCGACGCTTTTTGGTATTAAGTATTTGTCTTATGAATGAAGTGTCAGCAAACATCTACAAAATAATATATTTATGTCACCGACGTAATTTTCGGCTGGCGTCGGTATGCAGATATGAATTCGGAGAGAGGCAGTATTTAACATGAAATCCCACAAGGTGATTCATTGACATGCCAAATATTAATATGGCGTCAGGTAGGCATTGTTTAGACTCGAAGCTTTTGGCATGTTCTCAGTATCAATGTATGTTTGCCATTAATAAAACAATACTAATGTACTAAAAGTTATATTATATACGTATCATTTGTTTAATACATTATTTATTATTTCGTTACAAATTAACATCTTCAACGGTGCAGCACAGTGCAAAATTTATGCCTCAGACAGATTCAATATTTCTTATTACACTGTGCTTTCATATATACGCAAACATAAAATGTGTCAACCGAGGACATTGGCCAGAATACAGGCCTGCTAGCCGAGATCCTACAGCCTATTTGATGTAGACCACGGTTAGCCGTTCAGAACATGGTTTTTTTTTAACTGTGTAGGTATATGTGACTCTCGAGTCAGCAAAATGTGTCTTCAAACATTCGCTTTGACGCACGTCCCAAAGCAGTTGTATCTGACCGATTCCCTTTAGATCTGGCCGATAGATTTGCATCTGAACTGCAGTTTTATCTGATTAGTTTATTCGATAAGACAAGCAACATATAAGGAAATTCAATGTATGAATTTATAAAAAAATTCTGGTCCGAACCGTTGTTCAGCAGCATCACCATTTCAGTGTTGCACGACAAGGAAGAATGCACAACACGCACGTCTCGTAATTTTCTATCTAAGAATTATACACAAAGCGACACGTCACGATGCAGTTGCAAATGACCGATGCCTTTTGGATCTGACCGATGCAGTTGCATCTGCACTGCATCTTTCTGGATCGGGAGTCAGGTATTGTTTATTCGAAAAATCAAGTAACAAGGAAATTCAGTGTACGACGAATTAACACAAAATGTGTGAATCAGGAGCGACTCTGGTACTGCCATGACACATTTACGACGGAGCAAGAACTGTGAACTACATGAAATGCAGTAAATTAAAGCGATAATCAAGTGTTGTCAGGTCTTATCTGGCTGCTAATGGCATCCCTGGTGTGCAATGTAGGCTGAATACCATCGGCTGGTCACTGGAAGGTGCAATAAAATTAACCAGGCTAGTTGATAGATTCTGGGGATTTGATGCTGATGGGAGTATTTAAATGTACAATAGTACTAAGTTTACTCTCTGAGGGGAGGGAGGCAAGGGTCTCAACCTTCCTCTTTCCTATGAAGGGAAGGAGGCAATGATCTCAACCTTCAACTTTCCTCTGAGGGGAGGGAGGCAAGCGTCTCAACCTTCCTCTTTCTTCTGAAGGGAAGGAAGCAAGGATCTCAACCTTCAACTTTCCTCTGAGGGGAGGGAAGCAAGGGTCTCAACCTTCCTCTTTCCTCTGAAGGGAAGGAGGCAAGGATCTCAACCTTCAACTTTCCTCTGAGGGGAGGGAGGCAAGGGTCTCAACCTTCCCCTTTCCTCTGAAGGGAAGGAGGCAAGGATCTCAACCTTCAACTTTCCTCTGAGGGGAGGGAGGCAAGGGTCTCAACCTTCCCCTTTCCTCTGAAGGGAAGGAGGCAAGGATCTCAACCTTCAACTTTCCTCTGAGGGGAGGGAGGCAAGGGTCTCAACCTTCCACTTTCCTCTGATGGGAGGGAGGCAAGGGCCTCAACCTCCCACTCTCCTCTGAGGGAGGGAGGCAAGGTTCTCAACCTCCCACTCTCCTCTGAGGGAGGGAGGCAAGGTTCTCAACCTCCCACTCTCCTCTGAGGGGAGAGAGGCAAGGGTCTCAACCTCCCACTCTCCTCTGAGGGGAGGGAGGCAAGGGTCTCAACCTACTACTCTCCTCTGAGGGGAGGGAGGCAAGGGTCTCAACATACCACTCTCCTCTGAGTGGATGGAGGCAAGGGTCTCAACCTCCCATTCTCCTCTGAGAGGAGGGAGGCAAGGGTCTCAACCTCCCATTCTCCTCTGAGAGGAGGGAGGCAAGGGTCTCAACATACCACTCTCCTCTGAGGGGAGGGAGGCAAGGGTCTCAACCTCCCACTCTCCTCTGAGGGGAGGGAGGCAAGGGTCTCAACCTACTACTCTCCTCTGAGGGGAGGGAGGCAAGGGTCTCAACATACCACTCTCCTCTGAGTGGTTGGAGGCAAGGGTCTCAACCTCCCATTCTCCTCTGAGAGGAGGGAGGCAAGGGTCTCAACATACCACTCTCCTCTGAGGGGAGGGGGGCAAGGGTCTCAACCTCCCATTCTCCTCTGAGAGGAGGGAGGCAAGGGTCTCGATCTTCCACTTCTCGTGAGTGGATGGAGGCAAGGGTCTCAACATCCCACTTTCCTCTGAGGGGAGGGAGGCAAGGGTCTCAGCCTGCCAGTCTCATCTGAGTGGATGGAGGCAAGGGTCTCAACATCCCACTTTCCTCTGAGGGGAGGGAGGCAAGGGTCTCAGCCTGCCAGTCTCATCTGAGTGGAGGGAGGCAAGGGTCTCAACCTACTACTCTCCTCTGAGGGGAGGGAGGCAAGGGTCTCAACATACCACTCTCCTCTGAGAAGAGGGAGGCAAGGGTCTCAACCTTCAACTTTCCTCTGAGAAGAGGGAGTCAAGGGTCTCAACCTTCAACTTTCCTCTGAGAAGAGGGAGGCAAGGGTCTCAACTTTCCGTGACTAAGACTAAGATATGCCATGTATTATATTGCCTGATATTATATAAAATTAAATTTACGTTCTTGTTTTGTAAAATCATGAAGTTTTTCTTACGAAACTTGATGCCCGTTGGTGAAATCTCCCGGATGCAATGTTCAAAAGGTTGGGATGCATGCCACATTGCTATGATACTCCAGGCTGCAGTTACATGGAAAATAAATAAAGACTGAAGACAGAAGCTGCGTGTATGCTCCTTTTTAAGACGTCTAGAGTCTTATGGCAACAGAACACACCGAATCCGCATGTTGGAGGGGAAACCCACCTCCCGAGCCCTCCCCGCGCGGCGTTGTCACATATTTCCTGCTACTTTTGCTTTTACAAATGGTTGCATGCATGCAATTACACAAAATAATAAGTTAATTAGTAATAGTTAGTTACTCCTTACAGACATTGGATGGGAAAACCCCGTTAACAAGAACAGTCAGCAGATTCTGCATATTATATAAGATGGGACACACCTTGATAGATATGTAGATATATTAATACACCAAACACACTACTAGATGTTCGTGAAAGCATACCAATAAGTTTCTCCAAATTAGACATCAACACAATTGGAAATAGTTTCTTTTTCCATAGGAGTGAAATACCCATTTCCTCTTCTCCATGCTGAATCTTTATATACCTAAGCAAATTGCTTGTTTAGCAATTTGGGAAGAATGTAAGGGGTAGGGTTTGGTTTTGGTTGACGCCTGGTCGTGGTTTTTCGATTTAGGTTACATGATTACCTATGTGATAATCAATGAATTTAATTTTGAATCTCTTGAAGTATTACTCTCGTTCGATGGTATATTTTGCTATCAACATATTCTCTTACAATGACAATGTATGTTACAATGCTGCCAGCGACATTGACACTAAACATGTGCATTAATACGGTTAACAAAGGCAAGTATATAACTCAACTGTGTCATATTCAGTTAACCAATTTTAACATACATGTGACAATTTTGTTTTAAATTGCGGCTAAGAATGTTTCCTTATACTTCCTGTGATCTTTACGATAAGAAGATTGTCTTAGCAAATTACGCATTTAATGGCACACCTAACGCCCTCCTAAGTGTTACCCCAACCCCCATGGAGTAACTCAGTTGCATCTGACCAATGCATTTGTAATCTGATATGCGTGCGCATTCCGACAAAGCACTTATTATACTCACGTGCCTGACCGACGACAGTTCGAGATCACATTCCACTCTCTCGTCCGGTGATTAAAACAGACCTGTCACATTTGTTTGGTTAAAATCGGTATTTTATCTTCAAATTGTGTATAAATCTGTACAGCATTTTCATTGCTTTACCGCCCTTAGGAAAATATACCATCGTATTCCATGTTAAAATACCATATTGTTTTGTAAAAGGTAAACCATGGTATACCATGCAATTACAATACACAACATATAAAAAACATGGTCTACCACAGTTTACCATGTAATGTCATGGTATACCACGGTATTACATGCAATACCATGTAATATCATGGTATACCATGCATTCCTACTCCAACTGAGTGTCAACATTGATGAGAATACAAAATATACCTACATAAGAAAACTCTGCTAGGTTTTGTCCAAAATCTGCCTAGAATCAAACGTATTTGCTCTTTCACCGCTACTGTAAGTTTATCATTGCATGTTAAAATAAATGTAAGTTAGCTATATACTAAAGAGTAGCATGTCTTCCTCTTAGGTTAGAATAACTTCTTAAATATAAGGCAAAACAGAAATTATTCATCGTGAGCAATCACGCAAATGTTGATAGCCTATACATTCAATTGTATTTATACAATGTGATCCTGTACAATATATATCTCTCAACTGGCAATATGTATGACAGGTTCATACAAAGGTTCATATAAATTGGGAATACCCATACTTCTTGATTGCTGCTGGTTTGCACAAATGCTAAACTACACAGCCTTTACGTCTTTACGCCTACATTTCGTAGCCATAGCAAGTAACTGGTTGGCACATATTGTTTTTAATACATACCATTAATCATGGTCCACAAAACGTGGCCAAATTATTGTAGGCCCTACTTGACCTTTCAGCCAACTCTCTGCGTTCCCCGGGAAAAACTCTCGCTTATCCGGGGCTACGCGTACTCCAGGTTGGGAACCGCTGGTTCACAACATAAAGCCAAAACGTTACCAGTTTGTTATTTCTACTCAAGATTACTGTGCACTACCAACGAACTTCCGAGTCTAAACTGCGTCTGACTGGCACCATCTTATTATAGGGAGTGTCTCTGAAATTATGCATTGTGGGATTGAAATTAAGTATCCCCTCTCCCCGAGTTCATATTTGCATACCGACAACTGAATGTAACGTCAGTCGCGTGTCAGACTTTATTCATAAGATGATGACACAATATCAAGTAGGCGTCGCATTATAAATACTCGCATACGAAAAAAAACGGTGCTATACAGGATTTCTAAACTTGTCTCGGCAGTATCAGGACCACTCCACTGTGTACGGCATTGAAGAAAATCACGGGACACAGGTGTTGCTCAGTCTTTAGTGTTACGCGACAAAAGTAAACGCAAGTGTATCGCGAAATCGCGTCCTGCATGGCTCAAACCCTGTTATCGATCTAATTTAAGCAACGTCATGACCATTTCCCCGATAAAGCTACTGGACTGAATATTCCAACAATTGGTGCAATTATAAATACACTGTCCAATACAACTAATTCCTGCATAACATATTTTGTGAACGGTGTGCCGTGCATCAACCTATATATATATATATATATATATATATATATATATATATATATATATATATATATATATATATATATATACACAAGTCCGCATATGGATAGTAACCAACACAGACTGTGTGTATGGTGTGCGTCCTCGTTCTGAATGTACAGAGTTCGGTGATTAAAAATCATGATTTATTATAAAATTACACTGTTTTTCAAATCACTAACATGAGTGCTTACATATGATAACCCTATAACTACGTCGGTCTGTTATTAACGAAGTCCCCGGTTGGCGGGATCTACTCCGGTGTCCTCGGTTGGCACCATAAACGTGTGTGCGTGTGTGTGCGTGCGTGCGTGCGTGTGTGTACATGTTTGCATGCATGCCTTGTTAATGTGTATGCTTGCCACGTTTATTGTTGTGTACGCTGTATGTGTGGATGTATGCATGCATGCACACGTGGGCACACACACATGTACACACAGACACATAAAACTACGGCCCTAAAATCTTTTGGTGGCTAAACAAAACTCACTTAGTAGGAAATTGTATTAACCAAACACTGTTTTTGGATTGATCATCTGCTATTCATTCACATTCACATCTTCAACAACACCTGAAAACTCACGAATGTTGTCGGGTCGGAAGGTAGTGATGATGCGAAACACATAGTCCGTCGTTTCGTCCTCGTCGGTCTGTAGTGACGAGTCATCAATGGAGACACTGCTGCTACTATCAGAAGTCTGACTGCCAGAGCTGAGGTTTGACAAGCGACTTCCCTTGCGTCGTAGCTTTGGAAAGACTTTTCCTGCAGAGAGAGACGTCACTGAGTAAGAAATATTTTCTTAATTCAAGATACAAATGTCTAGCATTAAGAATATTTATTTCAAATTTTTCTCGAGCAAGAAATATTTTCTTAATGCAAGAAAATTTTCTTATTTATTCACATATGTAGAACTTGTTAAGAACAAATGTGTACACCTTTTCTTAATTTTGTTTTTAAAGGAAATGTTCTTATTTCAAGAAAAATTTTTTGGCAGCAAACCGTTTATAGGTTTGTACATTTGCCACGCTGCTATATTAATCTTCTGTGAATCTGATTTTCTGAGAGATCACTATTTGTTTTTCCACTGATGGTTTTTTATTATAGTAGCAAATTTGTATTTTGAAATTTCAGAAAACTTGATATGTTCGTAACATTCTTTCATCAACTTGCTGATAAAATTTCCAGATCTTGTCATTTATTTCTGGAAAATAACCGTAACAGATATATATTCCCTGTAATGTTTTTTTTTGGCCAAAATAACCAATAACTTCTAGAAATAACCAATAACTGCTAGACATTTAAGTCTACACACAGCATACCTAAGTGCCGTAGTCCTCACACGTTACCATATTCCTGTTCAAAAACTCATTTTCAGGAACAGAAAAATCTCATTTGTGTAACTTCAACTTTATCTATATTTGTTTACACTATCCATTGCTATGGCAACTTTGAGATAATAGTGTGGGTCCTATTCACAGCTACTTGTCTATTTATATAAAGTAGTTTGTGACTCTGTGTCTGTTCCCTCATATATCAGTTTCGCATGTCACTGTCATTGGCATTGCCCTACCACAATGGTACTGGGTAATGCAAGGAGTCATAAGTTCTGGCAGTGGTTTTCTCTCGTGCAACGCCGGGTAATTCAGCTAGTCTTTCATATTTTAAGACGTGTATCTGTCAAATATATGCACAGGAAAAGAACCATATCATCGGCATGCTGTTAACACTAACAATAAATCAAAACATTTAATTTTGTCAGACATGACTCTATTGTCCTTTTATGAAAATTTTTTTTTTTTATATATTATTCTTTCCTAAAATTTGATTTCGTTTTGACTTATAAGATTCTAACATAACACATACCAAGTCAAACGCTGTCTATATTGATATGAACATGTCAATATTTAAAAATTTTACATTACAGTATTAACAACACATAACTGCCAACATTTTGTGGAAACATTTCATCCCCCATTTTCACCCTATAAACGTGTATACATTCTCACCTTTCCCACGCTGGGTCCACAGTGGGGGGTCCAGTTGACCATGGGGCAGCAGTCCGTTCTCCAGGCAGGACAGGAAGGCCAGTAGGTGTCCACCTTTGGGGAAGTGTATCGGGGGGCGTTGCACCCCATCCTGCCCCACAAGTACAATTGTACCCCCTCGATCCGCTGGCAACAGTCATAATCAGCTAGTTACTGCCAGCCACATGAACGTTGAAAACCTCTCAATGATGTTATAAAAAATACAGTATAGTCAAATGCATACAGTAGACATTGAACAGAGCCTGTGGCTCCTCTGGTGCATAAAATAATATAATAAATTGCGTGAGATTGTTGACGGAAGTAAACATTTTGCTGATCGCTGAAACAATCGCGTATCTACACCTATTATGGGGAGAAAATGTCTGTCATGGAGAAGTTCAACCGTGGACAGGCGGCATAAACCCAGTTAGGTAAAGACACCTTGTACTTCAAAAAGTGTTATAAATTAGTTTCTTGTTAAAAGATGTACTTCTTACACTAAAATCGTCAAATGAGCTGTCTCCTGTCTACTGCAAGGAACCAACTGCCCCTCATTGTGCAATGATTGGGCTGTCAAGACTCGTCTCTTTCAGAAATTTTTTATGCTGTGCTGTCAACAACATCAACACTCACGTTGCTGGTGACAATGCAGGTAGACTATCTCATCCAGGTACACAGTGACAGCGTAGTCCCAGTACAGACTGCAAACAGACAGACATCCTACTTAAACGCACATGGTTCTCTCTCATATCAACACTTTATACACAACTGAGCAGTTTAATCAAATTCCATCATATTTGCAGGCAAAATTGTTGGAGTAAAAAAATTGGTCAGATTCATAACTCAGCGAATTTACATTAATGCCATTTATGAACATACTGTCACATTGGTGACATTCGTAACTCAAGAAGTTTACATTAATGCCATTTATGAATATGCTGTCAGATTGGTGACATTCATAACTCAAGAAGTTTACATCAATGCCATTTATGAATATGCTGTCAGATTGGTGACATTCGTAACTCAAGAAGTTTACATCAATACCATTCATGAACATGCTGTCACATTGGTGACATTTGTAACTCAAGAAGTTTACATCAATGCCATTCATGAACATGCTGTCACATTGGTGACATTTGTAACTCAAGAAATTTACATCAATGCCATTCATGAACATGCTGTCACATTGGTGACATTCGTAACTCAAGAAGTTTACATTAATAACATTCATGAACATGCTGTCACATTGGTCACATTCGTAACTCAAGAAGTTTACATTAATGCCATTTATGAATATGCTGTCAGATTGGTGACATTCGTAACTCAAGAAGTTTACATCAATGCCATTCATGAACATGCTGTCACATTGGTGACATTTGTAACTCAAAAAATTTACATCAATGCCATTTATGAATATGCTGTCAGACTGGTGACATTCGTAACTCAAGAAGTTTACATCAATGCCATTCATGAACATGCTGTCACATTGGTGACATTTGTAACTCAAGAAATTTACATCAATGCCATTCATGAACATGCCGTCACATTGGTGACATTCGTAACTCAATAAGTTTACACCAATGCCTTTCATGAACATGCTGTCAAAATATTATAAATCATAAGGAAAGAAGAACAAATAATTTAATAAAAATTATACACAACATATAAAATGTATTTTAATTATTTTAGCTACATATCATACACATGCATACAATAAAAATAACTAATTATGGTTTTAATGCTAAAATGATGTTACTGTTATTCAATTTGGTCTCAAGAAATTAGTAAGAAGAAATATATACTGATTTGCACTGCATTAGAAAATATGGCACTTTTTGTGAATTTTGCCCAAATGAATCAACAATGTAAACACTGGGTTGATTGTGCACAAAGACAGCAGACAAATTTCAACCAATAATAAAAAGAAATGTTTCAGCTGCAGGACTTCGACATGGTGGTACTACGCTGTGACTATGTTTAAAAACATATTTCATGGAACAGATGACCAACTGTTGGACGTATTCAATAAACATGTTGCCCACCGATATATCACAATAAATTTTCTTTGAAATTCATGATGTGCTGCTATTTAAACAGTCAGCAGATAATTTGTTCAGATCAAACATCCTCTGTGAGAATCAGTACTTCTTATATCCATCCCACATCCGCAAAACTACTTCATACATTTTTTATTTATTTTTTGTTGTTGTTGAAAATTTGTATCGATATCTTCATTCAATATTTAAAAAACGGAAATTTTTTCTTCTCTTAATGTCCCAGCCTACTTGATGCCCGATTCAGCCCATGGCATGGTAAATAAGTCATGCATTAGCTCATCATGCGGGCTGACATGTTGCTGCTACACCTACAATAAAAGCCACTATGCCATCTTAAATGACCAAACTACAGCTTGGTATCACTTTCTAGAACCACATATTGTAGCTACTACAAGCGATAACACAAGTTCATTATTCACACCTCCACACATACACAAGAACCTTGTTTCACAGTACAGTTGTTAATCCGTAACCATAACAACCTTCACCATGTAGTGTCAGATTAATGAAGTTGCGTTGACTGAACACTGTCTATCCTAAGAAACTGTTGTCTATCCTAAGGGACTGCTGTCTATCCTGAGGGACTGCTGTCTATCCTGAGGGATTACTGTCTATCCTGAGGGACTTTTATCTATCCTGAGGGACTGCTGTCTATCTGAAGGGACTGTTGTTTATACTGAATGACTGTTGTCTATCCTGAGGGACTGCTGTCTATCCTGAAGGACTGTTGTCTATCCTGAGGGACTGCTGGCTATCCTGAGGGACTGCCATCTATCTGAAGGGATTGCTGTCTATCCTGAGGGACTGCTGTCTATTCTGAGGGACTTCCATCTATCTGAAGGGATTGCTGTCTATCCTGAGGGATGGCCTTCTATCTGAAGGGATGGCTGTCTATCCAAAAAGACGGCTGTCTATCCTGAGGGACTGCTGTCTATCTGAAGGACTGCTGTCAATCAGGAGGGAGTGCTGTCTATCTGAAGGGACTGCTGTCTATCTGAAGGGACTGCTATCTATCCTGTGGGATTGTTGTCTATCTGAAGGGACTGTTGTCTATTCTGAATGACTGTTGTCTACCCTGAGGGACTGCTGTCTATCCTGAAGAACTGTTATCTATCCTGAATGACTGTTGTCTATCATGCAGGACTGTTTTCTATCCTAGAGCCTACAGTTATGTTATATTGGGTTTGCAGTTTAATTATATTCACCACAACCTGAACCCACACCTGTGTATTAGACATGTTTGCTGTTGAACAAACAGGGTAGCTAAGTGGGTAACATGAGTGTAATCTGCAGCCTGGGGTGAATTACATTTTCTTTGCATTTTCAAGTGTTTATAACATGTACTGTGATTATGTGTTCTATTATAATACATTTAAAGACAAAAAAAGTTATATTTATGTAGGGATTTTTTCATGTACATTAAAAATACTTTCAAGATATTACAATAATTTCTTCTAGTTTCTTTCATTGAAAGATGGTGTTTAAAAAAAAACTTATTATATTGTTGTAACTTCTGCCATACATAAGGTAACCAACACAGCTCTTTGTATCATACACACTAATTTATGATGCAAAAAACTATACATACATAAAAAGTGGTTAATTTGTGAAATAATTTATATAATTTCTATTTACAAACATTTACATATTCAAATTTACATACTTTTCGCAGTATAGTTGGGGCGAACTAGGACACCCCTAGTGGCCAAACATAGTAATCATCCTTTGATGCAGAAGAAGCCTTAACAATGGGAATAAAAAGTTTTTAAAATGTTTCAAAGAATTTAAAAACACAGTGTGGACAATTATAAACATTTGTATGTAAATACTTCTTTCAAATGTATTTCACTCCAGGTGTGTGTAGCATTGGGTGATGTCAGTGGGCTAGTTGGTGTCAGTGTGTTGGGCCAGTTGGTGTCAGTGTGTTAGGCCAGTTGGTGTCAGTGTGTACTCACAGCTTGCTGCGCTGGTTGCCATTGCGATGTACACAACCAAAGTATCTAGCATAAATAGGTCTAAAACCAAAAGAACAGCTACAGATTAAGATGGTGAGCTGCACATTGGCCTAGAACCGAAACAATAGCTACACATTACAATGGTCAGCTGCATATTTGTCTAAAAGCAAGACGACAGCTAGACATTGCAGTGGTGAGCTGCGTATTGGTCCAAAACTGAAACGACAGCTACACATTACAATGCTAAGTGTTTACTGGTCCAAAACTGAAACGACAGCTACACATTACAATGGTAAGTGTGTATTGGTCCTAAACTGAAACGACAGCTACACATTACAATGGTAAGTGTCTACTGGTCCAAAACTTAAACGACAGCTACACATTACAATGGTAAGCTGTGTGTTGGTCCAAAACCGAAACGACAGCTACACATTGCAATGGTAAGCTGCATATTGGTCCAAAACTGAAACGACAGTTACACAGTACAATGGTAAGCTGCATATTGATCCAAAACTGAAACAACAGCTACACATTATAATGGTAAGCTGTGTATTGGTCCAAAACTGAAACAACAGCTACACATTACAATGGTAAGCTGTGTTTTGGTCCAAAACTTAAACGACAGCTAAACAATACAATGGTAAGCTGTGTATTGGTCCAAAACTGAAACGACAGCTACACATTACAATGGTAAGCTGGGTATTGATCAAAAACTGAAACGACAGCTACACATTACAATGGTAAGCTATCTATTGATCTAAAACTGAAACGACAGCTGCATATTATGCTGGTGAGCTGTGTACTGGCAACACAGGCCAACCAGCTTCATGTGAATTAACACAAAATCAGAACACATTGGAAAGTGATATAACAATACATTCTAATACTGCATTTTGTCACATTATCACCCACCTAAATTAACACTTAATTAACAGTAATATTGGTCATCTCTTCCTCGACAGATGTTATTGCCTTGGTAATATATATTTGCATATTAATAGTTTCTGCATTGTCAATAAAATACACATTTTCTCTAGTGTTAATACTCCTAAATGATAACATGGCATAATGCAGTAAATAATTTCACATACATAAAAAAATTGAAAACTAAATATAGGAAACATTAAACTTTAAAAAGGAAAAACAGAAAAAGCACAACAAGTATGTTTTAAATGGGTAATGTTTATAAAAAAGCATGCTAACGACACGGTATCTTAAACAAAGAAATCAAGAAAAATGGTTTAAATATATAATTAATAGCCAATCCATTTGTAGCAGGAAGTAAATACCTTCGATCAATAGTTTGTTCGTCCTCTTCTTCACAGCAACCGTTCATCAGCTGATTGGGCGTCCATTTTAGACACAGACCATCGAACCCCTGGTGGAGGGACAAGTAACCAGCCAGTGGCTCGACATCCTCTTTCTGCAATATTAAATCAACCAATGAGGTTGTGGCAGGCAGACATATATATTTCAGAAACATAAAATGGGACATTTCAGTAAAGGACGTTTCAGCAACAGTGGCAGGGCAACATTTGAGCCAGTAACATTAAGTGTGGGTGCAACATTTTTAGCAACACAAAATCACAAGGGAACATTTCAGTATGGCCACATCAGGAATACACAAAATGGCAGGCAACATTTTGGCCATGGATATTTCAGAACAGAAGATGTCAGGCAACATTTTGGCAATGGACAATTTATTAACACAAATGGCAGGCAACATTTTGGCAATGGACAATTTTTCAACACAAATGGCAGACAACATTTTGGCAATGGACAATTTATCAACACAAATTGCAGGCAACATTTTGGCAATGGACAATTTATCAACACAAATGGCAGACAACATTTTGGCAATGGACAATTTATCAACACAAACGGCAGGCAACATTTTGGCAATGGACAATTTATCAACACAAATGGCAGGCAACATTTTGGCAATGGACAATTTATCAACACAAATGGCAGGCAACATTTTGGCAATGGACAATTTATCAACACAAATGGCAGGTGACATTTTGGCAATTGACAATTTATTAACACAAATGGCAGGCAACATTTTGGCAATGGACAATTTATCAACACAAATGGCAGGCAACATTTTGGCAATGGACAATTTATCAACACAAATGGCAGGCAACATTTTGGCAATGGACAATTTATCAACACCAGTGGCAGGCAACATTTTGGCAATGGACAATTTATCAACATAAATGGCAGGCAACATTTTGGCAATGGACAATTTATCAAAACAAATGGCAGGCAACATTTTGGCAATGGACAATTTATCAACACAAAATGGCAGGTAACATTTTTGGCAATGGTACTATCAGTTACACGCAGTGGGAAGAAGAACACAGATACAGTGATGAAGTTATGAGTGTGGTCAGCTTACCGGCTGCACAATGACGTTGTTCTTGCCGTAGAGTAGTGTAGACTTGCAGTTCTGGTGGAGTGACTCTACATAATCCTTGGCTGAGAGTGGCCCTGTACGGAGACTGTCCTCGCTACTAGAGCTTGTCTGGCTCTTCACCTGATGACAACACGTCAGAACTCAGCAATATCTTACTGCACATTAAAGGCACAATACCACCAATGGTGTGGGTCAGGTTCTATCGTCATCAGCTGAGACAAGTCATCGGCATCGTATACCCTCATCGAATCTCTAACAACATCCTCTACTGCAAATGTCTGTGCAACCCACTGAGCTCGTCTGCCATCAAAGTTTGGTGGAGTCTGTTTGGACATGTGCCTTGCTTGCCATGTGAAGCCCTTGCACAGCTAGCCATAGACCACTATTCCACTCTAGCTGGCCGGCGAGAGAGACCTCGAATGACACTAATAACAGCCCTTGACAAAGATCTGCAGGAAGTCGACAAGCGTGTTTGAAGGCAGTGAGACTTAGAGTGGCTGAGGTCACTTGACCAAAGTCAATGGCACAGCCTTAGTCTGGGCATACTGAAAACGACACATGTGAAACTGTTCTCGCCATTTGCAGTGAGGTAGTGACGCGAAAGTGCGATTACACACTGTGGCAATAAGTATGAGTTTTATTGCCAGTGTTAACTCAAACATGCAGCATGGCATGTTTAGTATGTGAATGTGGTTCAGTCAAACATGTAGCATGGCATGTTTAGTATGTGAATGTGGTTCAGTCAAACATGCAGCATGACATGTTTAGTGTGTGAATGTGGTTCAGTCAAACATGCAGCATTGCATGTTTAGTGTGTGAATGTGGTTCAGTCAAACATGCAGCATGGCATGTTTAGTGTGTGAATGTGGTTCAGTCAAACATGCAGCATGGCATGTTTAGTATGTGAATGTGGTTCAGTCAAACATGCAGCATGGCATGTTTAGTGTGTGAATGTGGTTCAGTCAAACATGCAGCATGACATGTTTAGTGTGTGAATGTGGTTCAGTCAAACATGCAGCATTGCATGTTTAGTGTGTGAATGTGGTTCAGTCAAACATGCAGCATGGCATGTTTAGTGTGTGAATGTGGTTCAGTCAAACATGCAGCATGGCATGTTTAGTATGTGAATGTGGTTCAGTCAAACATGCAGCATGGCATGTTTAGTGTGTGAATGTGGTTCAGTCAAACATGCAGCATGGCATGTTTAGTGTGTGAATGTGGTTCAGTCAAACATGCAGCATGGTACGTTTAGTGTGTGAATGTGGCAGGACACCTTGTGTTACATTCACTTTCTGGCTACCAATTAAAAATACACTACTTTGAACAGCCAATATTACTGTGACAATTCTCATTGAACCAAATCCGTGAATATTTATCACTGCCTCACCTGCACTTGGAGTCCCGGTCGCTTGGGGGACGTGGCCCGGATGTGGTGGTTTGTGCTGCTGTGAATGCGATGTCGCTGGACAAGTTCGTCGGCTGGAGGGTCAGTCCAGTAGTGGTCAGGAGTTTTCATCTTCGTGTACTCCAGCGCGCATGGACCAACTGTGGTGCCAGAGAGGGTACCTTTATTAATTCTTTTGATATATCTATACAATAACATAGTTTGTGACTCTGTATGTCTGTGTGTTCCCTCGTATCTTCATCAGTTTTGCACGTATGGGGCTGAACTTGCATGCACAGGGGCCATTGGACAGCTCGTACATAAAAATATTTTAAATTCCCCGGGGGGTATTACGTTGAAGGAACCCATGTGGATGTTTGACATAAATAATGTAACTCAGAACAATAGTTATATACAATTGTTAGCAACGTTATGCATGTTTCAACCATTGTTACGTGATCTACGTCAATCATCTACTGAACGCTTAATGAAACCGGCAGTTGTACGTGATTTTTGTGGCACAAAGTTGTCATTGCATTAGCATTGCCCTACCAACACTTGACTGGGGCATGCAAGGCGTCATAAGCTCTTGCAGCGGCTGCCTTTTATCCCATGCAACGCTGGGCAACTTGGCTAGTATTAGATATTACAATGGCAATGCTCGTGCTGAATAAAAAGGTTCTATGGAAAAGTATGAGTAAACGGATGAAAGCGAAGATGCTATGAACCTGCAAATTCCCATTAGCTACATATGGTTGCAAAGCATGAGTACTAAGATAATTGAATACCAAAACTCTGAGAAATTAAGTGCCTCTGAGATAACATGCTACTGCAAGATATTGCATATAACCTGGGTAGCGAGTATTGAGTGAACTTCATGTACTGCAAAAGTAGTGCAAATTTGTCAATTAAAAAACGTAAATATTTTGGAAACATTAAGAGGCACAATGGATTAGAAAAACCACTGCTGGAGGGAACGGTGGTAAGCTACGACAAATATGGGAGAGGGTCACCACAGACATCTTTAGAATGGTGACAGCGGCTGGTAGAATAATTGGAGATTCAGAAAGATTTCACAGGAAGCTTTGAGCCGTGATGTCCTTGACAGGATATGCAAATTGGAGATTAAGATATTATACATTAATCACTTTTATCATGAGCCTGGTAAGCTGAAGAAAAACTGAATGTTCCAGCATTCCGTTTCGTGAAGAAGAAATCGTCCAATGGTCCTTGAGGTGAGAAAAATAAGAAAATGTCATTTACCAGAGGTAATCACTTCCCCACCAACTTGATGAACATTTCACCAATATAATATCACCAATTCAGAAACAAAATATACTGAAAGTGCATGGTAGGGACAATCTCAGTTGTATTGTATGTCAGCCCCTCTCTTTTTCATACTTCCTCCAGATGTTTTCATAAATAATGTACTTTATATATGTTAAAGGTGGAAATAAACTATTTGAATTGAACACAAGAAAGCATACTGTGACATATTGTGACATATTTCCATAAATTCAATAATAAATAAACAATAGGATATGCCCACATGATTCCGAAAATTCATATTGATGATAAATTTAGCAGAAACCAAATTTGGGCGTGCCAGATTTCTGTGATTAGATGCCACGTAATGATTACCTGGAGGCAACTGCCTGCTATGCCATCAACAATGTTTACCTGTCACAAAATGCTGCACGATTTCCAGGTAACATGCAACATGATAGCAATCAGTGGATGCTGAGAATGCAATTAGTGTTTGCCCATTTAATCAACGCTGTTAATGGAGATTGTCAGACACATGGAAGAAGATGGACGCCTCAGGTCTGTGCTGACAGACCTTCACTGCCATATCTTGCCAGTATCTCTTCACTCCTGATGTCTGGCAGGAGGCTGGCAGGAGGCTGGCAGGAGGCTGGCAGGAGGCTGGCAACGATAATCGTCATTGATTTTTATTTACTTCTTCGTCACTGATGCCGTTTCACTGCCGTCTCCACCAACTGTTTCCACTCCTCCTATCCCTTGCACTCATTCTCCAATCCCCTCCTACTCCCACTAAACCTCTCTTCACGCAGTCCTCCCGTCTCAGTCTTCCTCTTCTCCTTCTACCCTCCACTGTGTGTGCATCCGTTCTGTTCATCAACTGTTCCCCTTCCATTTGTTCCACATGTTCAGCCCACTTTAGCCAGCTGCTCACCAGCTTCTTCCTGAGACTCTCCCTCACACCCACCTCCTCCCTCAGCTCCTCCATTCTTTGCTTATCTATTCTTTTCACTCCCGCAATTCTTCTCAGCCAGTTATTTTCACAAACTTGTAATTTCTCTTGTTGTTCAACAAGGTGAGTGGTATACCACCATAATATCTCATATATTACCAGGTGTTAATTCTTATGGTTTATCCAAAAGTCTTCTTCCAGATTTTCTTAAATTTGACATTCTTATGGGCATAGGAGACATTCCTTACAATTTTTTGCAGATCATCGTGTGAATAACAGATCATCGTGTGAATAACAGATCATCGTGTAAATAACAGATCATCGTGTGAATAACTGATCATTGTGTGAATAACAGATCATCATGTGAATAACAGATCACTGTGTGAATAACAGAACACCAATTCAAAACACATCCAAAGAGTAACTCTTGAAATTATTTTAGATCCTTTTGGGCATGCATGGCAAACAAGCAGACATAGATAATCAAATGAGTTCTTTTGCAGTCTTACGAATTTCTGCTACCAGTTTTACAGGTGTGCACCAGGCAGAGTTGGCACCTGTGGATTATGCACCCTGAAAGTGTGAAAATGTGATTGAACAACAGGTGATGTTTATGATGAACTTGAAGATATGGCCCCAAGGGTATATTTATGTGTGCATGTGAAGGGCTCCAGGTGGTGTTATGAGGTGATCTAACTGGTACTTAGACAACTATGGCTATGACACACATTAATGACACTGTTGACAGTCACACAACACTGATGGCCGCCACAGTTTGACGTCAAGCAAGAGTTGTTTGTACTGGTTTCAAAGATGGTCATGCACAGTGATCGTCATTGTGTGGAATCGGTTGCGGACAGTGAAGACACTGCCACAGTATAGATAACTTTTTTGAAAAAGCATCTTTTTAATATAAAGTAGCCTTTTTATGATATGCTGATGTGAAAATTTTTATATGCATTTAGCATTATTCTATTATTACAAATATACATATTTTTTTATTATTATATATTATTTATGGTGGGACTATTCATGGATTACCCAGGTATATCTAAGAATGATCATTGTTGGTATTGTTTTTGTTACAATTGTATGTTATGATTACATGTTCATAAAGCGCCTGAGAGCTATCTCAATTGATCGGGTGCTATATAAGTACTTTTATTATTATTATTATTATTATTACTATTATTTCTATTTCCAAGAAACTACCGAAAGTTACGTACAAACAGCCTTAGATTCTGAACAGTAATTGCTATTTTTAGATTACTGTTTTAAAGGTTGAAGTGCCACCTCAACTTCATAAACATTACATATATATATACTTAATACCAAAACTGCTGCTGGCTGGAATATTAGGAAAAGTTTAATAGTTCAATTTGCTGGCATTTACTTGCAGGGAATTTGATAAAATTTACTCACAGGGCATTCATTTGCTGATATTTATCCACAGGGTATTTGCTCACATTAGCTCACAGGGCATTTGCTGACATTTACCCACAGAGAAATTTGTTGACATTTACTCACAGGGCATGTGCTGACATTTCCTAACAGGCCATTTGCTAACATTTACTCACAGGGCAGTTGCTCATAGTACATTTGCTTGTCTGTCTATAGCTAGATACTCATCTATACCACTGAGTGAACTAAAGCAATGTGGAGTAAACAAAATTACAAAAACAGCAGCGAGAGGAATCAAAACTGGGTTCGCATGATTGAGAGTCCAATGTTCTAACCACAACGCCACTGCACTCCACATTAGTACTTCCTAGCACTGGCACAGTTCCAGTATTTACCGGTCTGTACGGGTCTCGGTTCTCAATGACAATTTATTCACGGTACGGGTCTGCTGCGGGTCCAACCTGGGAGACCGGGAGTTGTCTATTCTTGAAAGAGGGAAGAGAGAAAAACTCCTAAAGTTGTTAAATACACCAACAGAGAGCTACAATAGGTCAATCCTAAGCAACAACTACACAACTAAAAAACTTAAGTAATACAGAATTTGAGCCAGCCTCATCAGGCTGTGGTCAACACATGCAAGTGGACAATGGACGTTAGACATAGGTGAGAATACAAAGAATTTGTGGCTTTATCACTGATGACTAGTGTAGTGATGGTTCCAGGTCTGTGAGGGGGTATAACCGAGACCCGCGGAACCTACTGAGAATGTGATTTTGGTTCCAGACTCGGCACCGCAACAGCATTAATACTTCCTGATTGATTCACCTAACAGTGATGCCAGTATGGGCCCATGCACTGGGTCTGACAAGAGGGCGTCCTTCTCGTAATATTTGTGTGCACTCTGCACGAGGTACTCGATGATTTCGGCGAGGTCCTTCTCGAAGAGAGCAAGGCGAATCCACAGGTAGCGTGGGTTGACACTAGTGCCGGTCCAACCCGTCCGCAGAGACAGGTTACGATTGCTGTCAAACGACTTTCTACAAACAAACAATCATCATTTCATTGTCATCATTTATTTGTTTCCTACATTTTTACATGTAATAAAAAATCTGGAAATGAGGAAGCTGAAGTAATACAACTTATAATTGCTCCCATCAAACATCTTTAGCAATAACAAATATTTTCATGCGTCATACTATCTATGATATATCATGATGACAGTATGACTACAATTACATAATGCAGTGAACATTTTTAATAACTATGCTGTGCATATTGTAAAACAGTAAGACATATTATGAGTGTTAAGCCTGGATAATACATAAATCAATATCTAAGCATATTTTATTTTCAAATGTTTTTTTGGGGGGAAACTTGTCCAACGTTTAAACGGAGTTAGAGGGTTTTGCTGCTTCAAAATACCCCAGTGACACTGTCTGTTTTAGTGCAAACCTGTTAGGTAAATTCATTTATGCAATAACCAACGCAAGTATGATGTAGAACTTAAAAGGGCCAAATAAATGACGTTTTTTTTATTACAAAGTGGACTGCTTATCACGCAGCCACTTTGGGAAGAACATTAACAGGAATGTGAGCTCTTCAAAACAAACCAGACAGGAACTGAACACATGTACAGCCCTGTCTAGCAAGACATTCCACCACCAATACACAAATCTGATTACAAACAGGTGGGGCCATTTCGCTAACCTATATAAACATAAGCCAAGAATACCGATGAAGAAACAGGAAGCCTGTCTGCGCAGAAAACCCCATCAACACCAACTACTAGGGGACAAACCACTGTGTTCATCTAATATAAAGCCAAAAGTGGGGAAAGCAGTTTCGACATCTTCCATCTTCCATCTACCTATTTCATCAACGATGTACAATCGCATTTTAAGCTAAACATTAAAAATAAGGAAGAAAGGTGGGGAGGAGGGCGGATTTTGAAAAACAGTTTGACACAACTTCACAATGCAGAGACTGGAGCAGGAGTGAATGTTTCAAGCTACTGGCTCTGGTTTGAACTGGTTTCCGCTATGCCGTGATTGGCTGGCTAGGGCGGAGTAATACAATTTATTTGGCCAAATAGGGCAAGTTTAGCGAAGACTTGCCTTGGTTATTTTATAAAATTTTTTATGCATCTGTTTTTCTTTAAATTCCTTTCAATTTATTATTACCCAGGGATGAGTTAGAAAAGTCTCTGTAACTGTGTGTAGGATGTGTACTGAATGATTTATTGTTTAATTGTAAAATATATTCATCCGATTGTCTGTATTGGTTATGGCTACAGTATCTGATTACAATTACAAACTGTAATCATACCCAACCCTGGGTAGTATCAGCTTGCAAAACAAATCATGTAATAAACTATGTCTAAATTTTGATTCCAGATGTAAAAACTAAACTCCAATATTTTTCACACCCTCAATTTCTATCCCCCTGACCCCCATGATGAAATTAATTGTTTATAATCAACACTAGCCAGGTTGCCCAACATTGCACAGGAGGCAGCCACAGCAAGAGCCTATGACTCCCTGCACTACCCAGTCACTCCCTGCACTACCCAGTCACCCCCTGCACTACCCAGTCACTCCTTGAACTACCCAGTCACTCCTTGCACTACCCAGTCACTCCTTGCACTACCCAGTCACTCCCTGCACTACCCAGTCACTCCTTGAACTACACAGTCACTCCCTGCACTACCCAGTCACTCCCTGCACTACCCAGTCACTCCCTGCACTACCCAGTCACTCTTTGCACTCCCCAGTCACTCCTTGAACTACCCAGTCACTCTTTGTACTACCCAGTCACTCCCTGCACTACCCAGTCACTCCCTGCACTACCCAGTCACTCCTTGAACTACCCAGTCACTCCTTGAACTACCCAGTCACTCTATGTACTACCCAGTCACTCCCTGCACTACCCAGTCACTCCTAGTACTACCCAGTCACTCCTTGCACTACCCAGTCACTCCCTGCAGTACCCAGTCACTTGTTGCACTACCCAGTCACTCCTAGCACTACCCAGTTACTCCTTGCACTACCCAGTCACTCCCTGCACTACCCAGTCACTCCTTGCACTACCCAGTCACTCCCTGCACTGCCCAGTCACTCCCTGCACTGCCCAGTCACTCCTTGCACTACCCTGTCACTCCTTGCACTACCCAGTCACTCCGTGCACTACCCAGTCACTTCGTGCACTACCCAGTCACTCCTTGCACTACCCAGTCACTCCCTGCACTACCCAGTCACTCCTTGCACTACCCAGTCACTCCTTGCACTACCCAGTCATTCCGTGCACTACCCAGTCACTTCGTGCACTACCCAGTCACTCCTTGCACTACCCAGTCACTCCTTGCACACCCAAGTCAAGTGTTGGTAGGGCAATGCCAATGGCAATGGCAACTTCATGTGCCACAAATCATGTACAACTGCCGGTGTCATGTCGCATTTGTACCGTATGAAGTAACGTTCATGCTGTATGAAGGAATTGATGCGGACAGTTGACGACTTGACGTTGATTGTGTAACTCAGAGAACAATTGTAGAAAACATACACAGCGTTGCTAACAACTGTAATTACAAACTCCTATTGTCCTGAGTTACGTAATCTATGTCAAATGTCCACATAAGTTCCTTCGTAATATCCCCACTACCAGGGGAATTTTTTAATTTGCTTAATATATAAACCATCACCACTGACCCTTGAGTATGCAAAAAAATTTCAGCCCTGTACATGCAAAACTGACGAGGGAACAGACAGACGGACAGACGGACAGACAGACACAACCACAAGCTACTTTATAGTATAGAGATTACTGTTCCTCAACTCCCACCCTTCCACTCTAGTTGTCCCTCAAGACGGCAGCATTTCTGCAGCCTCTCCACAAAATGCTAACCACTCAGAAGGACATTTAACAGAGTGCATTGGCTTATACGCACGCACTGCATCGTTAAAACAGCTTCAGGTCACATAACCACGCGTAATGGACTATGTGTTGTCATGGAAACACATTTTCAATACCATTGTGATCAATAGTAATGGCATCACTGATGAATCTTGATTAATGCTGAATTTATCTGCATAAATCGCCAATCACCTGCTTCGAGCGGCACTGCTTTAGTGCTGTGTTGCTAGACCCCAGCATCCAATACGTGCCTGCCACATTTTAGCCGGATAATAATAAAAAGCAATTTCACACAATGCCAACATTCGGACGGTCTAATGTACACACAGTGGCTTGATAGGGCCACTTACGGCGTGTGGCAGGAACACTGTCGACAAGCCGCTCCTGAGTGGTTGCAATAAAACACTGCAACACTGCGGGAGAGAAGTGCAACAGCACCGTTTCATAGCAACTGCATTTCTTTAGAGTGATGTTGTTACACATTTAACACACACACTGATGACCGAGCGGTCAGGCCCTCACCACTGTAGGGATATTGCATTTCCAGCAATTTCATTATACTGCATTGTCTATGGCGGTATACTGGGAAATCTTTAAAAATGTGTCCTGTGTTTCATACTGCAGTATAATATTTTTTATGGACTCAGAAAATAAATATATATGTGTGTAATATATATAGTACATATATATATATATATATATATATATATATATATATATATGTATACGCATACGCATATATATATATATATATATATATTATATATAGATGTGTGTGTGTGTGCATACGTGTGTGTATGTATGCATGCATGCGTGCTTGTGTGTGTTCCATATTCATAACAACAGGGTGACAGACAGTCAGATGGCAGACAAACATAATGAGTCCTGGATACAAAAAGCATTTTAATGTGAATAAACCTAATGGCAGCAGGTCAAAGTGAATAAACCTAATGGCAGCAGGTCAAAGTGAATAAACCTAATGGCAGCAGGTCAAAGTGAATAAACCTAATGGCAGCAGGTCAAAGTGAATAAACCTAATGGCAGCAGGTCAAAGTTAATAAACCTAATGGCAGCAGGTCAAAGTGAATAAACCTAATGGCAGCAGGTCAAAGTGAATAAACCTAATGGCAGCAGGTCAAAGTGAATAAACCTAATGGCAGCAGGTCAAAGTGAATAAACCTAATGGCAGCAAGTCAAAGTGAATAAACCTAATGGCAGCAGGTCAAAGTGGCACCAGTAGAAGAGCCATCTGTCCTGCCAGGGGATAGAGACACAGATGTCATTGTGGATGATATGACTTAAAGTAGCCTGGGACATTGCCGTGATGAAGACAGAGAGACCTATTACAGATCACAACAGTGGTTAGGATGTCAAACACAGGAACCTAATTACAAGTCTGAATTCCCCCTCTGTCTACAGCAGCAACTGCTATATAAATCTTTCATGAAAATAGAATAATAATAATACAATTCTATAGCGCCTACATCTTCAGGAACGTCAGAGGTGCAACAACCAGAACCATTCAGCATTATCATGAACAGAGATGCACAAAATTCATTATGAGAAGAAGGGACCACCAATGATTTACGGTGGGTTTGTGTCTTCTTTATTACAACGTCATAAAGGTTTATTGCCTGTGCATGTTTAAATTGCGTAATAAAGCTCTGAAAACCTCAAAGTCTTTGAAATAGTATTTTATTCCATCCGTCAATTGTGTCGAGGGAAATGACAATTATTATACAACGAGATGAGACAGAGTGTAAATGACACTGGATGAACAACATTGCTGCATAATAAAACTGCTTCTACAATTCATTTAACCCATCATGAATCAGGTTTGTTGACGTTCAAATCTGCAGTGTCAGTGAGCGAGTAGGTTAAGCATTATGCATTGTCAGTTTATTAAAACAGTGCATACTTTTTTGGGATAAAAACCATTGAAAATATTGACTTTGATCATAAGGTTGGGTAAGTTGAGAAAGGTTGAATAGCCATATGCTGGAACACATAGAGGCAGGCTATATACATCGCAACTTTTGTTGCCATTTTGTCGCCGAACTTTGTTTCAGCCAAACCAAAATTAATTTAATTGTTTTTTTGTCAGTACTAGATGGATCAAATGAGCTAGCATGTGTCAGTCAGTACTAGATGGATCATATGAGCTAGCATGTGTCAGTCAGTACTAGATGGATCAAATGAGCTAGCATGTGTCAGTCAGTACTAGATGGATCATATGAGCTAGCATGTGTCAGTCAGTACTAGGTGGATCAAATGAGCTAGAATGTGTCAGTCAGTACTAGATGGATCAAATGAGCTAGCATGTGTCAGTCAGTACTAGATGGATCAAATGAGCTAGAATGTGTCAGTCAGTACTAGGTGGATCAAATGAGCTAGCATGTGTCAGTCAGTACTAGGTGGATCAAATGAGCTAGAATGTGTCAGTCAGTACTAGATGGATCAAATGAGCTAGCATGTGTCAGTCAGTACTAGGTGGATTAAATGTTTGCAATTTCAGTTTGAAATGAGACGAGCAAAAAATGTAAGAGCTAAGTCTCTGTAAAAATCCAAGCATGCTGACATCTGTAGGGTGAGTAGCACAGAGGGTAGGGTAAGTGTCACAGAGGGTAGGGTAAGTAGCACAGAGGATAGGGTGCAGTAGCACAGAGGGTAGGGTAAGTAGCACAGAGGGTAGGGTAAGTAGTACAGAGGGTAGGGTGAGTAGCACAGAGGGTAGGGTGCAGTAGCACAGAGGGTAGGGTAAGTAGCACAGAGGGTAGGGTAAGTAGCACAGAGGGTAGGGTAAGTAGCACAGAGGGTAGGGTAAGTAGCACAGAGGGTAGGGAAAGTAGCACAGAGGATAGGGTGAGTAGCAGAGGGTAGGGTGCAGTAGCACAGAGGGTAGGGTAAGTAGCAGAGAGGGTAGGGTAAGTAGTACAGAGGGTAGGGTGAGTAGCAGAGAGGGTAGTGTAAGTAGCACAGAGGATAGGGTGAGTAGCACAGAGGGTAGGGTGCAGTAGCACAGAGGGTAGGGTGCAGTAGCACAGAGGGTAGAGTGCAGTAGCACAGAGGGTAGGGTAAGTAGTACGTAGGGTAGGGTGAGTAGCACAGAGGGTAGGGTGCAGTAGCACAGAGGGTAGGGTGCAGTAGCACAGAGGGTAGGGTGAGTAGCACAGAGGGTAGGGTGCAGTAGCACAGAGGGTAGGGTGAGTAGCACAGAGGGTAGGGTAAGTAGCACAGAGGATAGGGTGAGTAGCACAGAGGGTAGGGTGCAGTAGCACAGAGGGTAGGGTGAGTAGCACAGAGGGTAGGGTAAGTAGCACAGAGGATAGGGTGAGTAGCACAGAGGGTAGGGTGCAGTAGCACAGAGGGTAATGTATCAAATTCTCAGTAAAATGGGTTTAACATCCACTTGTTGCCATAGAAACACTAGGCAACAGTATTCACTCCAAGTTGCCCTAGGTCACCCAGCTGTAGCAATGACCCTGTTCTTGGAGGGCTAACCAACAGTGTTCACTCCACATTGCCCTAGGTCACCCAGCTGTAGCAATGACCCTGTTCTTGAGGGCTAACCAACAGTATTCACTCCAAGTTGCCCTAGGTCACCCAGCTGTAGCAATGACCCTGTTCTTGGAGGGCTAACCAACAGTGTTCACTCCAAGTTGCCCTAGATCACCCAGCTGTAGCAATGACCCTGTTCTTGAGGGCTAACCAACAGTATTCACTCCAAGTTGCCCTAGGTCACCCAGCTGTAACAATGACCCTGTTCTTGGGGGCTAACCAACAGTATTCACTCCAAGTTGCCCTAGGTCACCCAGCTGTAGCAATGACCCTGTTCTTGAGGGCTAACCAACAGTATTCACTCCAAGTTGCCCTAGGTCACCCAGCTGTAGCAATGACCCTGTTCTTGAGGGCTAACCAACAGTGTTCACTCCAAGTTGCCCTAGTTCACCCAGCTGTAGCAATGACACTGTTCTTGGGGGCTAACCAACAGTATTCACTCCAAGTTGCCCTAGGTCACCCAGCTGTAGCAATGACCCTGTTCTTGGAGGGCTAACCAACAGTGTTCACTCCAAGTTGCCCTAGATCACCCAGCTGTAGCAATGACCCTGTTCTTGAGGGCTAACCAACAGTATTCACTCCAAGTTGCCCTAGGTCACCCAGCTGTAGCAATGACCCTGTTCTTGGGGGCTAACCAACAGTATTCACTCCAAGTTGCCCTAGGTCACCCAGCTGTAGCAATGACCCTGTTCTTGGGGGCTAACCAACAGTATTCCCTCCAAGTATTCCTCATGCCCTAGATCACCCAGCTGTAGCAATGACCCTGTTCTTGGGGGGCTAACCAACAGTATTCACTCCAAGTTGCCCTAGGTCATCCAGCTGTAGCAATGACCCTGTTCTTGGGGGCTAACCAACAGTATTCACTCCAAGTTGCCCTAGGTCACCCAGCTGTAGCAATGACCCTGTTCTTGGGGGGCTAACCAACAGTGTTCACTCCAAGTTGCCCTAGGTCACCCAGCTGTAGCAATGACCCTGTTCTTGGGGGCTAACCAACAGTATTCACTCCAAGTTGCCCTCGGTCACCCAGCTGTAGCAATGACCCTGTTCTTGGGGGGCTAACCAACAGTGTTCACTCCAAGTTGCCCTAGGTCACCCAGCTGTAGCAATGACCCTGTTCTTGGGGGGCTAACCAACAGTGTTCACTCCAAGTTGCCCTAGGTCACCCAGCTGTAGCAATGACCCTGTTCTTGGGGGGCTAACCAACAGTATTCACTCCAAGTTGCCCTAGGTCACCCAGCTGTAGCAATGACCCTGTTTTTGGGGGGCTAACCAACAGTATTCACTCCACATTGCCCTAGGTCACCCAGCTGTAGCAATGACCCTGTTCCTGGGGGGACTAACCAACAGTATTCACTCCACATTGCCCTAGTTCACCCAGCTGTAGCAATGACCCTGTTCCTGGGGGCTAACCAACAGTATTCACTCCACATTGCCCTAGTTCACCCAGCTGTAGCAATGACCCTGTTCCTGGGGGACTAACCAACAGTATTCACTCCACATTGCCCTAGTTCACTCAGCTGTAGCAATGACCCTGTTCCTGGGGGGCTAACCAACAGTATTCACTCCACATTGCCCTAGTTCACCCAGCTGTAGCAATGACCCTGTTCCTGGGGGACTAACCAACAATATTCACTCCACATTGCCCTAGTTCACTCAGCTGTAGCAATGACCCTGTTCCTGGGGGGCTAACCAATGATACAATGGAATTGAAATATTACATATTAATAAACTTTATTCACGCACTCATATCCTGATAAGATCATGTTTACATTTGACTAAAATGTGAAGACTAAAGACAATAATACTGACTAATTGAGCTACTAAGAATTACAGTCTAATACTGACTTTTTAAGACTGTTACTGGGCTGAGCACTGACTGTTACTGGGCTGAGCACTGAAGAACACAATCTGGAAGGCACAAGGAAATGTATCTGTAAATCCTCATACATGGAAACTGTATCAGGAAAAATATAAAATATTTATCCCCCCCCATGATCAATTATGTGTTCTTAGAGGGGTTGGGTAGTTCTGCTTTGTTAAGTCAGAAGAATGCCTTTTTGCAAAGTCGCTGTTTATTTTAAATAAGTTCCAACTACATAGTGCTTAAATTAAGCACTATGTAGGTACCACATTTGACAGAGGGGGTGACTATTCCATTATGAAATGCAAACCGTAGGGTGAGACATTCACCTGGGGATGACTATTTAGAGGGGTGAAAATATAATCTTGCACTGGACGAGAAAGAATTTAACACTGACATATATAAATAGTTAGGTAACATATAATATTGATCAAGCTGGATGTTGGATATGCAGTAAACAGCCAACAACAGGGGTGATCAATATTGTACAAAGTCAGCAACCTGTTGGTAATTACTACTTCAGAGCTATCGTGTGACACTGGCTTTACCACTGTATCGCCTCAGAATCTAATGATTGATCTCCATAGGATATATTAGGCGTCAGGGTGATGAAAGGCTCAACGCTGGCAAATGATGCAAATCTTGTGGCTGTGCTACAGCAACACATTAAGTAACACCTGAAGTATGAAATGTGCATCATTGGAGGTGTAGCATCAAGGAAAGGATGGAGCCGGCCAAGTGATGGGCCACTATTTATTTTCCCATGGGCAGCAATGTTATCGCTTTTAATGTTCCCCATCAAATGGCATCCAAAACAGTTACATTATGTTTTCATGTGTAAGGGATCCTACAGTCACTGACATAAGGGATCCTACAGTCACTGACACAAGGGATCCTACAGTCACTGACACAAGGGATCCTACAGTCACTGACACAAGGGATCCTACAGTCTCTGACACAAGGGATCCTACAGTCACTGACATAAGGGATCTTACAGTCACTGACACAAGGGATCCTACAGTCACTGACACAAGGGATCCTATAGTCACTGACACAAGGAAAGGGAAAGGGAGAGAGAGGTAGAAGGAAAGGAAGAGAGAGGTAGTGGGAAAGGGAGAGAGAGGTAGAGGGAAAGGGAGAGAGAGGTAGAGGGAAAGGAAGAGAGAGGTAGTGGGAAAGGGAGAGAGGGGTAGTGGGAAAGGGAGAGAGAGGAAGAGGGAAAGGAAGAGAGAGGTAGTGGGAAAGGGAGAGAGAGGTAGTGGGAAAGGGAGAGAGAGGTAGAAGGAAAGGAAGAGAGAGGTAGTGGGAAAGGGAGAGAGAGGTAGTGGGAAAGGGAGAGAGGTAGAGGGAAAGGGAGAGAGAGGTAGAAGGAAAAGAAGAGAGAGGTAGTGGGAGAGGGAGAGAGAGGAAGATGGAAAGGGACAGAACAGTAGAGGAAAAGATAGCTCAAGAAAGTGAGTGGGAGAGATATGGAGAAAGAGGGAGAAATGGCAAGAGAGGGGAGACAAAGGGGGAAATGGAGAAAGATGGAGAGACAGAGGGAGAAATCTAAACGAATGAGACACATACAGAGAAGACAGAGACACAAAGAGCTAGAAAGACAGACACACACTACAATAGCATTTACTGTCCACACCTGTTTGTTATTTTCACACTACATAAACAAACAAAGCACCGTAGGCCCTACAAACTACAGTTAACAACTGCACTGGTTGAAGCTCAGAATAGTTAATGCACATCAACCCTAAGTGCATAACACACTCAAAGGTCTTAGTGCCTGGGAACTTTCCCATAAACAGCCAGATCAAAGACGCTGTATATTAATTATTTACATGACATTTGCCATAGAAAAATCCAGTTCACGATGACACGGCAATATGTTTGGCAGCTGGGTTTCAAAATGCAATAAGACAATAACTAGGTCAATATCATCTGTTGATTCATAGGACATATAAAATTACATCTTACCCACAAATGTGACATCATCAAAAAGGTTCTTTGACACAAACTTTAACCATTAGTCAAAAAGCACTCTTTGATCATTACAACAGCAGACACCAATAAAGCTTTTCGGGCCAGATAACAAAATTAACCTTCAGAAATCATACCAAACAAAAATATGATTACACAAGGGAAATTTTATTTAGAAAACACTGGACACGTGAATTAGATCTGGGACTCACATTAATTAAGAATAGTGTATATGCAACCTGCTGTTTTCCTGTTTTGGCAACCTTCGGGATTTTTAACTCCAAGGAAATGTTTCAGTTTAGGATCTCTTATGCATGAATATTCTCTGTTCATACTAGTGGCATATATATATGCATTAAGTTGTTTGTCTATCCATATCTGGGATTTGTAACTTCAAGAAAATAGGGTCTACTACACACAGATATTCTCTGTTCACAGTAGTAGCATTTTCACATTAAGTTTCCTGGCCATTTAAAATTTGCAAACTCAAAGAAATGTGGGAGTTTAGGGCCTGATACACGCAAATATTATTTGTTCATAGCAATTATACATTAGTTAATCTCAGTGTCAACCAAATGTAAAGGTAAAGATAGGCTCTTATACAGCACGTTATCCCGTCCTTGGGACTGTCCAAAGCACTTTACACGTCATCCCCTTGGCAGACCTGTTCATTCCAACACCATTTTTACTTCTCTGGGAAGCTCTCAGCCACACTCCAATTACTGCATGAAGACTATTCGTTCAAATATGCACCTCTGTCTATAGCTAGGTACTCATTTATACAGCCGAGAGAACATTGGTTGAATGAAATTGCGAAAGTTTTGAAACTGCAGCAAGAGGATTTGATTGAGAGTCCGACATTCTATTACTGTTAGACCACCGTGCCCCACATTCTGTTACTGGTAGGCCACCGTGCCCCACATTCTATTACTGTCAGGCCACCGTGCCCCACATTCTATTACTGTTAGGCCACCGTGCCCCACATTCTATTACTGTTAGGCCACCGTGCCCCACATTCTATTACTGTCAGGCCACCGTGCCCCACATTCTATTACTGTCAGGCCACCGTGCCCCACATTCTGTTACTGTTAGGCCACCGTGCCCCACATTCTATTACTGTCAGGCCACCGTGCCCCACATTCTATTACTGTCAGGCCACCGTGCCCCACATTCTATTACTGTTAGGCTACCGTGCCACACATTCTATTCCTCCTAGGCCACCGTGCCCCACATTCTGTTACTGTCAGGCCACCGTGCCCCACATTCTGTTACTGTCAGGCCACCGTGCCCCACATTCTGTTACTGTTAGGCCACCGTGCCCCACATTCTATTACTGTTAGGCCACCGTGCCCCACATTCTGTTACTGTTAGGCCACCGTGCCCCACATTCTATTACTGTCAGGCCACCGTGCCCCACATTCTATTACTGTCAGGCCACCGTGCCCCACATTCTATTACTGTCAGGCCACCATGCCCCACATTATGTTACTGTTAGGTCACCATGCCCCACATTCTATTACTGTTAGGCCACCGTGCCCCACATTCTATTACTGTCAGGCCACCGTGCCCCACATTCTATTACTGTTAGGCCACCATGCCCCACATTCTATTACTGTCAGGCCACCGTGCCCCACATTATATTACTGTCAGGCCACTGTGCCCCACATGAGCAGCAATGAGCTATAATTCATACATACTTGTTCTCCTGGTTGTTCTCGATGTCTGAGACAAGTTTGACGATGTGTGCTGCCGGCTCGAATGATTTGCTCACTTTCTGCAGCAAGGCCATCGTGGTGCTGTTCTTGAACAGGCCTAGGGCTCGCTTCTTGAGTCCATTGTGAAGACATTCCTCCACAATGGCTGAAACGGCACAAGACTTTTGTAAAGTAATTGTGTTGCCTAAAGCCACATATATTTTTAAACATATTCACACATTCACATTCACACATTCACATTCACACATTCACATTCACACATTCATAGTCACACATTCACATTCACACATTTACATTCACACATTAACACAATCATTTGAAAGTTTGTTCCATTCATTTATCACCCTCTGTGAGATTCTGAGAATGAGTACTTTCTCATGTCCAGCCCAAACTGTTTCTTAACTAATGCTGCTTTGTGCCTTCTGGTTCAACTTCCTTCTTTATGTTTGAAGAACATATTCCTATCAATATTCTCATAACCATTCTCTATTTACAAAACTTCTGTTTGGTCTCCTCTTAGTCTCCCGGTCTCTAGTGTTGTCAAACCACATTTTATTCATAAGTAAGTGAAGTAGTAGTGAAAGCACAATGATCAAAACATGGGTATATGACTTCAATGAGGGAACGTAACTAAACTGCCTGCAATAGACATATGACTCCACACTGCTTGGACAGTCACATGATCTCTGTCACTGGACACAGGATTGGATGCTGCTATGTTTGTAATAACAACAGAACTACCGGGTAAGCAGATTTTCTTGGTAACAGACAGCGATACACTTGTAAGGAATCATGGTATTCATCAATTCATCCATGGTGTTAGTGGTGAGAGTATCTGCCTCTGTGTGCGTGCGACCAACAGCAATCCACATGAGGCTGATTAAACGTTGGTGGGTTTTACAGAGTCTGGTGAATTTTACCTGCCACTTGACATTTCCATATTTTAACCTTCCCCTCATTCA
This sequence comes from Lamellibrachia satsuma, assembly GCA_033239005.1. NCBI lineage: Eukaryota > Metazoa > Annelida > Polychaeta > Sabellida > Siboglinidae > Lamellibrachia > Lamellibrachia satsuma. The sequence continues at coordinate 2,752,027 of BSQZ01000038.1, read as the reverse complement.
CTGCTATTGATGTTTTATGTGCGGGTTCATGGGTCAAAACCCCATCAATCAATCAATCCTTTATTCCCACACACACTTACGATACAATAAATGACAACAAGTTACTAACAAAATGTGCAAAAAATAGTGAATGAGTTGTTGAAGAAAACACCTACTGTTAAAACCCCACTGGTGAAAACAACAATTGTCCAGTGTATTGACTATTATTTACCTTACTGATACACTGTACTATAATAAATGTATTGATCCATTAAATTGCTAAAAAAACTAACCTTTTATTTTATCATCAGCTCATAGAACAAAACTCTTGGTTACGGTCAATACTGCTAGTATTGAATAAGTGCATGCCTATTTCTCTATCAATATATTTTCTTAATTGGAACTGGTGTTTCAATTCCTATTACAATGAACTCTAATTGACCTGCCTGGCTTTGCCAATGGTTGCTTTGACCAATGAGAGTTTGTCATGTGGGTGTGACATCCAACACTCACCCAACAGTTGTTATCTGGTTAATTATCACACTAACATTTCTATACTGGTGTCCAGAGATCGAATTCATGAAACCACTGCCTATTCAGAAGCCACTGCATCATTGACGACTAATTAATTACGGCTTATGCCATTGGCAAATTCATGGGATGGCCACCATATTTAAAGGTCTCCCCAATATCATAATATGCATGTCTTAGGAAATGATGCCTCAGTTAGACTTCCTGGTGTGTTATAGACGAATGTACAGCATAGTAAGTTTGGATACAGGAAGTTAGAAAAAAATTATATGATCTGACATAAGTGCATTTGTGCAGGGACATTGCCAGGTTTGCTGGTGGAAGCTGTTGAGATGAAATGGTAGATTTTTAGATAATCTGAATAGGCGGAAGGATATTTGGGATTTTTTGTGTGTCGTAACTCCTTCACATATTGGTAAACATTGATGGTATTGCACATACAGGCATCTTGCAACAGCTGGAAATGTCTAATTTTGACTAAACTCAATCAGCGTGTCAATGAGATGATGACAACAGCATATAAAAAGTTTCCGAAATTTTGATGGCCACGTTTTTATAATCAACATGGCCACCAACGGGGAAATCAACCGTGGTCCGACCCCATAATAACAGACTTAATATTAGCTGAATGTGTAACCAGTCAAGGACTCACAGATCTGGTGGGGTCCGTCTCTAATCCACCTAGCTCGACAAAACTATAGTCACAGAATATATACACATGACTAATTAATACAAACACCTGTATTCGTGAGCTATAATTGAAGAAGGGTTTAAAAGTGTGTGCCTCTCTAATATAGGCTCAACTATGTTAGTATTACTTCTGAAGAATATGCCGCCCCACGTATAAAGCGATTAAAATGAAAATTTAGTCTTATCCTTCTAAATCAATAATAATTAATAACTGTTAGCATAGCATCATCAATATAATGACACATTACCTTCAAAATTTATTAACGTTATACAAATAAGTTTATGTGATGTGATCATGTCATCAAACCAAAGAATTTTATTTTAAAATCCTAGACACATGTAACAATTCTTGTGTTTTTGTTGAATATATATAATTATATGTGTAAATGACATTTACGTAGGCTTTAATGCATGTAAACTGTATTAATTACCCCATAGTTTGCTGAAGAATACCTTTTATTTTATAATTAATTTTTATTATAAGGCACAAATAGCATACAACCCAAACAAAATTCCTAGAAAATCCCTTAAGAGGTAATTTAATACATTAGCCATCCAGATATGAATATATGGGAGCCAGATATACTTTTAATTGTAATAATAAAACCAGTTTCTAGTTTCTGGTTGTTTCCACCACTCGGCAACATTCTATTAACTAACTAGTCTGTATGTTGTGGTTACTACAATTGTCTGGTGTTTCGAGGTCTCATTCAACTAACCAGCCTTTCTCAAAACATTATCCCCAAGCCGCCATTTCTATGCTGGCATTGAGGGTGGCCACTGCCAGGGTGCATATCGTCCTCAATGGTTCTTTTATGTCCCTAATTAAATGAGACGGGACCAATATTAATGTGATCATCCGAGTCATGAGGGACACAGTCCCCAATGTTGAGAGTTTTTTCACCAAACATACCAATGCCTGGTCTGGGTCTTGAACCCAGAACTCGAGCATGTGAAGCGGATGTGCTTAACCACTACACTACAGCGCCAGGTTGAGCTTAGCTTTAGGAACAAAAAGTTGTTGTTAGATAAATGACACAGCTGCCTGGAATATTTGAAAGACACAGGAGATTAGCCAGAAATAATGGCTGTTGTGTAGATAGAGCATGATATAAGATACTTTTATTCATAATATGAGTGATGCTGCCAGTATGCTCATGTACCAAATATTATTATTATTTAAAAAAGTGTTATTGTGGATTGCCGTGGGATATTGAAAACATGCCCCCCATCCCGACATATACATATATTTCTGGAATAGCCATTAGTCAATCCCATGAAAATTCTGACAGTTTTTCATCAACATCTATAATATAAAGTAGTTTGTGACTCTGCATGTTCCTCCATATCTCTGTCTATTTCACATGTATGGGGCTGGCATTTTTAAGGCATTCCTGGGGGGCCTGTGAGGATGTATATATATATATATATATATATATATTTATATATATATATATATATATATATATGTATATGTACAGGCTGTATATACATATTATAATAAAGTGTATAAAATAATAAAGTGTAAGTGTATAGCCATGTATATATATATATATATATATATATATATATATATATATATATACATATATATATATATATATATATATATATATATATATATATATATATATATATATATATATATATATATATATATATATACATACATATACATATATCCCTTGGTCGTAATAATATTTAAGTCTTGTATGACTTGCTATTTCTGCATAGCACCTAAATATAATGATGAGGACAGAGTGAACACTCTTATATTACACAACTCTTGAACCGTTATGCTATATATATATATATATATATATATATATATATATATATATATATAAAGCATACAACATGGCTATACACTTTATTATTTTATACACTTTATTATACTATGTATATACAGCCTGTACATATACGTAATATATATATATATATATATATATATATAATATATTCTATTTTTAGAGATATGCAGTGTAAAATAAATTTTATTTCAGTTGGGAGTGACTGGGTAGTGCACGGAGTGACTGGGTAGTGCAAGGAGTGACTGGGTAGTGCAAGGAGTGACTGTGTAGTGCAAGGAGTGACTGGGTAGTGCAAGAAGTGACTGGGTAGTGCAAGAAGTGACTGGGTAGTGCAAGGAGTGACTGTGTAGTGCAAGGAGTGACTGGGTAGTGCAAGAAGTGACTGGGTAGTGCAAGGAGTGACTGGGTAGTGCAAGGAGCATAAGCTCTTGCGGTGGATGCTTTTGTAAATTGGTTAGTTAAGTAATACTAATAATACCCTAGAGTAACACTTATTTGCTGCCTTGACAATTTTGACTGTTTTTTTATTAACATTGACTAAGTAATAATACATCCTGGTATAAATAACAAAAAACCCACAATTTACCCTTTAACAGTACAACCAAAATAGACATAGGTCTTGCTTGCTACATGTAGGTTGTAAATTTTACAGGCGGTTCGTGAAACGACCCCCAAAGGTACTTTCGGAGTACTAAGGAAAAACCTGACATTTTAGTTGGCCTTTTCCACATGCCGATACATCAACAAAGTGTTTGTTTATAATGAAACACAAAATGTCAGATGTCAGTACTGGTCGAAGGGGAACCTGTACTTCACACAGACACACACTAGCAGTCTACTCATGTTCTGCAGTCAGACGGTCAAAAGCGTCTCAACGTAGGCAATAAAGCTATCATTGTCCATAAGGCTGAGTCAACTTACACAACAACAAGGCAGTTTTTACTGCTCCACATATCTGCTGTGACACTGACTTCTTTTTGGGACCATGGCTGAGGTTGATAGATGACCCTATCTTTGCCAATTAACCTGTCTTGGATAAATGTCAAAAGTGGGACCTGTGACAAAATGTCACAAGAAACAAGCCATCTCTTTGGCATACAATCTACATCATCCTGAACTTACAGATGGCGAGATGGCCATCAAGTGGTCTGTGTTTATTGGATCACAATGACTATATTAATTACATGTATAGTGGTCCATCCCTTATAAGGCCTTTCTCATGAGTCATGAGAGGCCTCCCCCTCACCAGAAGCCACCTTGCCATGTGGCAAATAAGGCTTTCCCATGACAATTCCCCTTATGGAAGTGGTAGTCTTATGAGAAGGGTGGTAAATATTGTATCTACCAGAATATCCACATCAGATTGTTTTCACAGGCAGATATTTTACCCACTTTGACAGGAACCAAGTTGAACCAAGTTTTATTCTCCATCATTTACAACCAAATGAAAGAGATACTAATAATAACTTCTGACCGTTCTGAGTGGCAACTGTTAATAATAATAGTAAGTAACATTGGGACGGAAAAGCGCCCTTGGACCCACCGCAGAGAGACGTGATGCTACTGCTTTCTTCGTGAACAAACTTCCTCGTGACAGCCTCCTCCATGATCTGCTTCACCTGCACACAAGTCACATGTCATACTTTACATATCTTACATGTATTTCTCATATATATATATATATATATATATATATATATATATATATATATATATATATATATATATATATATATATATATATATATATATAATATATATATATATATATATATATATACACACACACACTTCACAGGCGTCACACATCACAGACGTCACACCTCACAGATGTCACACTTAGCAAATGTCACACATCACAGATGTCACACATCACAGATGTCACACACTCATCCCATGTCATATATACCTTGCAGGTGACAGAGTTCCTATATCACACTGGTCTCATGTCACATGTCTGGTATCATCACATATATAATTTGTTTGTGTCACTATATCTTTTTTGGCTCATACACCGTGTTATATATGTCTGCAAGCAATATCACAAATGTCATAGAAAATAATGGTTATATATATATATATATATATATATATATATATATATATATATATATATAGGCATCTACATGTCACATGTGTGCTGGAATGATGGTAATGGAAATGTTTATGCTTACAAGAAATACCCTAACTGTATCAGACTGGGAGCACAATGCTACAAAAAAGCCTAAGATGTAGTAGTAATAATCTATTTCTACCAACGTAGTAGAAACAACTATAACATTTGGTAATTTACTTGTAAATGTTAGAACAGTTGTTTAATCTGTATATATGTGGTAATGGCTTTTTTTGTAACCACAAATTCTGAATTTAAATGTAATTTTTTTTTTAAATAGCAATTGTTTGTGGTTGAACACCATGACAGAAATAAAATGTACACACAAGGGAAACAAGATGGGGAAACATGGGATGAATAAAGGAAGAGACTCCAAGATAAGAACAAGGGATGGGATACAAGGGACAGTGATCCAAGGGAACAATGGAAGGGGGATGAAACTGGAACAATGGAAGGAGATCCAAGGGAACAAGGGAAGGGGATCCAAGGGAACAATGGAAGGAGATCCAAGGGAACAAGGGACAGGGATCCAAGGGAACAAAGGAAGGGGATCCAAGGGAACATGGGACAGGGATCCAAGGGAATAAAGGAAGGGGATCCAAGGGAACAAGAGAAGGGCGATCCAACGGAATAAAGGAAGGGGATCCAAGGAACAAGGAAGGAGATCCAGGGGAACAATGGACAGGGATCCAAGGGAACAAAGCAAGGGGATCCAAGGAACAAGGAAGGGTATCCATGGAAACAATGGACAGGGATTCAAGGGAACATGGAAAGGGGAATCCAAGGAACAATAGAAGGGGTCCAAGGGAACAAGGAAAGGGGGATTCAAGGGAACAAGGGACAGGGATCCATGAGAACAAGAGAAGGGGTTCAAATGGAACATGGGTAGGGGGAACCAAGGGAACAAGGGAAGGGGATCCAATGAAACAATAGACAGGGATCCAAGGGAGTAAAGGAAAGGGATACAAGGGGACAAAAAAGGGGGATTCAAGGGAACAAGGGAAAGGGTTCAAGGGAACAAGGTACAATGGAACAAGGGAAGGGGTACAAGGGAACAAGGGAAGGGGTACAAGGGAACAAGGTACAATGGAACAAGGGAAGGGGTACAAGGGAACAACTGAAGGGGTGCAAGGGACAAGGGAAGGGGAATCCAAGGAAAGAAGGGATCACAGAGAAGGAGATGGACTGACAATGTCACAGGAATGACATGATTAACATGGTTAAGTGATGTAGAATGATGAAATCTCAGCATTGACAGGACACCTCTAATAATCAATGGTGAGCAGACTGCCACTGTCTACTGATACATGGCACACACATGTGGCCTTACAGACCATTTCACCAAGTCTCTCAGGTATACAGGTAAATCTTTTACTACACCAGGTGGATAAAATCTTGGTCTTACACAGTGCAGTTTCCAATTGTTCAGCCTATTTAGATTGCCTTATACTTAAAACTCTGACTGTTTAGTATGTTTACAATCTGCAACGATATTTGGACAAAATGCCAAGTTTTTTAAACAATATATCACCAGACAATATCTGAAAACTTGTGCAATAAATTTCACCATTTACAGTTTCATATTACATTTTAAAGAATTTAACCTAACCATATGATAATGACCCTGAAATGAATGCCATCAATACAGCCTATAATGATATTTTTTCATAGCAATGACTTGTTTGGCTAGGCATTTGTAAAAAGTTTTAATTATTATAATCTAGTTATTAGTATTATCTTGTATTATTTTTAGATTGTCTTGAATAACAGTTATTTCACTTATAAACTCATTTACTTGTCCAATGCTGCTCTCCTTCTCCATAACTAGCACAAAAGTAATTTTTTCAAAGGAAATTGCCTTAAAATATGCGAGCAGTGGCTCCAGGGAAGTAAAGTAACAGCGCACATTGTATTATGATTTATGGTCCAGACTCTATCAATGTACCATTTGTGATTTTATGATGCCGCACTTGACATTTACTGTATTTTATGCTATCCTGTAACATATACAGAATCGTAGCACCAAGCTGTGGTTCCGCAAAAAAAAACTTAATGACAAGACAACGTGGCAGTTTCTTACCTCTTTCTTCACTGCACCTATCAATTTTTCCTTCTCATTTCTCACAACAGATTCTGAAAAAGAATGATAATACTGATCAACAGCTAGTTCAGCTGTTTTGAAGGCAGATCATATTTACGTATGGTAATCACATTTATGCTGGGTAAACATTTACCAATCTTTATACATCTTGTACAGAGCAAACTCGATGTTTACTAGCCATTTAAACTGTACATATGAAAGCTTATCTATGAGAATGCATAAATATCAACTGAAGAGCACTGGTACAGGTGAATGATATTCGTATATTATTGACTTTAAACCCCCAATTTTTTTCTAAGTCAGGCAGAAAAGTCAACGTAAATGGGTGGACAAATACCTCCATGTTGGTTGTTCTCATGGTCACACAACATAAATGGGTGGACAAATACTTCCATGTTGGTTGCTCTCATGGTCACACAACATAAATGGGTAGACAAATACCTCCATGTTTGTTACTCTCAGGGTCACACAACATAAATGGGTGGACAAATACTTCCATATTGGTTACTCTCATGGTCACACAACATAAATGGGTAGACAAATACCTCCATGTTGGTTACTCTCATGGTCACACAACATAAATGGGTGGACAAATACTTCCATATTGGTTACTCTCATGGTCACACAACATAAATGGGTAGACAAATACCTCCATGTTTGTTACTCTCAGGGTCACACAACATAAATGGGTAGACAAAAACCTCCATGTGTGTTACTCTCAGGGTCACACAACATAAATGGGTGGACAAATACCTCCATTTGTGTTACTCTCAGGGTCACACAACATAAATGGGTAGACAAAAACCTCCATGTGTGTTACTCTCAGGGTCACACAACATAAATGGGTGGACAAATACCTCCATGTTTGTTACTCTCAGGGTCACACAACATAAATGGGTGGACAAATACCTCCATGTTTATTACTCTCATGGTCACACAACATAAATGGGTGGACAAATACCTCCATGTTTGTTACTCTCATGGTCACACAACATAAATGGGTGGACAAATACCTCCATGTTTGTTACTCTCAGGGTCACACAACATAAATGGGTGGACAAATACCTCCATGTTTGTTACTCTCAGGGTCACACAACATAAATGGGTGGACAAATACCTCCATGTTGGTTGCTCTCAGGGTCACACAACATAAATGGGTGGACAAATACCTCCATGTTTGTTACTCTCAGGGTCACACAACATAAATGGGTGGACAAATACCTCCATGTTTGTTACTCTCATGGTCACACAACATAAATGGGTGGACAAATACCTCCATGTTTGTTACTCTCAGGGTCACACAACATAAATGGGTGGACAAATACCTCCATGTTTGTTACTCTCAGGGTCACACAACATAAATGGGTGGACAAATACCTCCATGTTTGTTACTCTCAGGGTCACACAACATAAATGGGTGGACAAATACCTCCATGTTTGTTACTCTCAGGGTCACACAACATAAATGGGTGGACAAATACCTCCATGTTGGTTGCTCTCAGGGTCACACAACATAAATGGGTGGACAAATACCTCCATGTTTGTTACTCTCAGGGTCACACAACATAAATGGGTGGACAAATACCTCCATGTTTATTACTCTCATGGTCACACAACATAAATGGGTGGACAAATACCTCCATGTTTGTTACTCTCAGGGTCACACAACATAAATGGGTGGACAAATACCTCCATGTTGGTTGCTCTCAGGGTCACACAACATAAATGGGTGGACAAATACCTCCATGTGTGTTACTCTCATGGTCACACAACATAAATGGGTGGACAAATACCTCCATGTTTATTACTCTCATGGTCACACAACATAAATGGGTGGACAAATACCTCCATGTTTGTTACTCTCAGGGTCACACAACATAAATGGGTGGACAAATACCTCCATGTTTATTACTCTCATGGTCACACAACATAAATGGGTGGACAAATACCTCCATGTTTGTTACTCTCAGGGTCACACAACATAAATGGGTGGACAAATACCTCCATGTTGGTTGCTCTCAGGGTCACACAACATAAATGGGTGGACAAATACCTCCATGTTTGTTACTCTCAGGGTCACACAACATAAATGGGTGGACAAATACCTCCATGTTTGTTACTCTCATGGTCACACAACATAAATGGGTGGACAAATACCTCCATGTTTGTTACTCTCAGGGTCACACAACATAAATGGGTGGACAAATACCTCCATGTTTGTTACTCTCAGGGTCACACAACATAAATGGGTGGACAAATACCTCCATGTTGGTTGCTCTCAGGGTCACACAACATAAATGGGTGGACAAATACCTCCATGTTTGTTACTCTCAGGGTCACACAACATAAATGGGTGGACAAATACCTCCATGTTTGTTACTCTCAGGGTCACACAACATAAATGGGTGGACAAATACCTCCATGTTTGTTACTCTCAGGGTCACACAACATAAATGGGTGGACAAATACCTCCATGTTTGTTACTCTCAGGGTCACACAACATAAATGGGTGGACAAATACCTCCATGTTTGTTACTCTCAGGGTCACACAACTGAAATGGGTGGACAAATACCTCCATATTGGTTGCTCTCAGGGTCACACAACATAAATGGGTGGACAAATACCTCCATGTTTGTTACTCTCATGGTCACACAACATAAATGGGTGGACAAATACCTCCATGTTTGTTACTCTCAGGGTCACACAACATAAATGGGTGGACAAATACCTCCATGTTTGTTACTCTCATGGTCACACAACATAAATGGGTGGACAAATACCTCCATATTGGTTGCTCTCAGGGTCACACAACTTAAATTGCCAGATTTAAGTAATTTTGTTAAATGTTACAAAATAGTTTCTCAGCAAGATAATATTATGTGTCACAGATATGCTGCAACACACGAACAGATTTAACATTAAATGTTGCTACTGTCAGCATGTCGAGGAATAGTTCTAAGGGAAATTTGCAATGCCAGAGCAGTCAGATATGAATCACAAATGAGCAAAATAATTGAATTTAGGAAGAACCTTTAAAATATACTGGTTGAATGTCAACAACATATGTGTGTAACATATTCTAGTTGTTGGTTGTGTACACCTCTCATGTACACATCTTGTGTACACCACTTTCATGCACATATACATCTCATCAAACATCATTTGTGTAAACCCATCTTGTACATAGTATAATTTATGTTGTGTAAACATCTTCCGGTTAACCAGACTGTGTGAAGTGGTGATATCACCAGTGATTGTCATGTTAGGAATCCCCTGTTTGAGTTCTTGTGAGAACTGAATAAATCATGTAGTTTAGAACACGCAGTAACACACAAATCATATATTATATACTGTTGTGTCTGCCTGTCAACATCCGTTGTCAGTATAACTAGCTATCTAATTACATCACAGGCCATCAAAGATGGCTGGTTAACACTACGAGTGCTTAAGCCTTTTAGGCATAGATCCCATGTCTTACTCAATAGTTACTGTCATGTGCTGACAGTACTCACTTGGAGACTGAATCTAATATATATGATATGTAGGCCCACAGTAAAATAGTACCTCAAAGACTCTAGGATTCAGCCTACAGTTACATTTCCCATTGGTGGTCACGTTAACGTTTTGCATAATTATAAGAAAACGTGACCATCAAAAATTCTAAAAGTTTTTACCAGCCGCTGTCATCATCCTACTGACATGCTGGTCGAGTTTTATCAAAATTAGACTTTCTAACTCTTGTAATATGTATGTATGTATGTGCGATAACCCTCAATGTTTACCAATATTGGCATAAATTATGATGCACATGTGTCTAGTGGCAAAAAAAATCACAAATATCCTTCCACCTATTAAAATCATCTAAATATCCACAATTTCACTCTCAACAGCTTCCACGAGCAAACCTGGTAATGTCCCTGCACAAATGCACTTACGTCAGAACGTGTGAATTTTTTTAATGTCATGTATCCAAACTTACTATGCCCTACATTTGTGCGTAACACACCAGGAAGTCTAACTGAGGCATGTCACCTCTATGGAAATGAGTGCTTGTGGCTTTTTGGGTCATCCTTATATTTTAATGTACTCTGCATTCATATTTGAATGTCTTGAATACTTGAGGTATGTACAATTTACATTTTTTATATATTGAATGCATCTATCAAAATCAACAAGGCCACGCCCCCTTTACTGCTTTATCATTTATGACTTTTAGACCGAGTTTCTAATAATGTTGCAACACGGTCGGATAAAATTAACTGGGTTACGGCAATTGGTGCAAACCTACCCGGTGTTGTGGCCATCTTGGCGTTTGATCCTTCAGGAAGGACCGCGGTGCCTTGTCCGACAGCCGGCAATCGATCGTGTCGCGAACCTCTGTTGACGGTAGCTGTCAAGTCGGGCGAAATACACCAGCGACGTAATACAGGTTAACGCTGGTTACCTGTGGTACACTGATCTTCAACACTATTCATGTAGCAACATTTGAAAATGGTATAACGTCCACAAGCCAACTGTCATTGCCATACACAACATGTTTACTCCTACTTCGACATGATTTTCATAAATATTGATAATTCACAAATGAAGGTGAAGGCCGCTTGACAATGATTGGTTAAAATTATGTTAATATTGTATAACTATTTTATAGCAGTATTAAGAATTACAACATTTCGTAATGTATGTAATTTAAATAAATATGTCGGTGTACAAAATAATTATAGTTTTCTTATTCATTACGGAAATGTTTACTTATATATATTGATCGCAGTCCCGCACTTATATAGCGATGGCTTCCCACTTAGCTAGTGGAAGGATTAATCTTGCAGTTTTACGTGAATCCTATCGGCGTGAATTGTTAGAATGTTTGGACAGGTGCACAGGAAGTAAGGTAGCACTAATGGGTTTAGCTTGCATTTCCACATGTAAAGGTATTGTGGTAGGATCCGTTTATTCCAGTGGGAATGCATGGGCGATAATTGAATGTGTTATAATACTTGATAGTAAAAACTGTGACGATGTTGGGATTGATCATTGCTTTACTCCCGAACAAAGTACTAGTGATGTTGAGACGGTACCCCCTTTCGATTATTTTTGGCACCCTGACAAAATAGCTTCTGAACAGGGCGTTCTTCTTCCTCATTGTCATTGACATTTCTGACGGCCAGGCCCAACTTACTAATACTAGACACTGATACCGGTGATAACGCAGGGGAATTGGCCACCAAATAAAAATAATTCAATGAATATTCTGTGCATTTTAAATAGCTGTTCTGTTATGCATACAGGGTCATGATTTATAGTTTATGGAGGTCATGTCTGTTTTAACATTACTTAGCTACACTGTTTTTGTTTATCGTAATTCAGGTTGAAGGAATGATACAATTATTTTGTTGAAGGCACTGGTTTGGGATGAGGCACTTACCGGCCCATTCAGTCTGATTGCAGAGTACTCGCTGCTGAAGGTAATGAGTTGTTGGTCTAGCCAGGTCCAGCTACACAGTATCAACTCAATTACAGTTTCAGTTACTTTTCATTACAATTACTCTTACACTAACAAAATGTCCAGACAATTACACAATTACATATCCTTTATGTTTGTTCCAAAATAATTTATTCAGGATTTGTTAATTATATGTTATGAATATTCCTTTGATTATGTATTATAATTAAATCGTTACTTTCTTCTTGTGTGAAATAGTAATTTTGATAGTTTTTCAGGTAAAGTTTGTAATATGAAAAGACTAATTAATCACAACTGATGCATCCTCGCCGCCAGGGGGACTGTCGAGTACAACAGTACCTTGGGCAGATAACCCTGTTGAAGTGTGGAACTTAGTGTTGCTGCGTTAACCAATGGGTACATCCCTATGACTATTGGGCATTTTAGATGTGGCTATTTGTGGTTCATGTTACATCACATACATGTAATATTTGGTAAATAACTTAACTTTAATTGGCAATGGACCGTTGGTCGGACAGGTAATTTCTTGAAACTCTTTTAAATTTTGGCGGAGTGTGTCTAGTTCCCAGAAAGACATCAACCAAGACCAGGAAGTGGGATGAAGTACAAACGATTCAGCCTACATTCACGCATGGCATGAGAAAAACATTTCGACAGATTTATCTGCCAGGGGTAGTGCAGTACTACTACCACCCGTGGTTAGCGAGGATGAATTCATGTAATTGTTGCAATTACATGAAATAAAGCATTTACAGTTATGGAATGTTTTAAAACCAAAATTAAATACAGTCTTACCTAACCAATTACAATGACGTCATTTTTTAAACTTAGAGTGATTTTAAAATGATCAATGTTTGAGTATTTGGCAAGTTGCTATGAATATGTTGTTCTTTTTTCCAGTGAAATTTCCCAAATTAAGATAGCATGGAGAAGTGTTTGGAAAGAAATTATGAATGTCAGAATAGACTTGGAAGCTTATAAATAACATTGTATCATTGATTTTTATTTGACAGGAACATGGTGTCGACAAGATGTACCCTCTTGCACCCGGACAGTTGCCACGGAACAGTGTCGCAAATATTATCTTCATCTGTCGGCCAAAACTGTCGCTGATGGACAGTGTGGCACAAAATGTTCACAGGTAAGCAAATATTATCTTCATCTGTCGGCCAAAACTGTCGCTGATGGACAATGTGGCACAGAATGTTCACAGGTAAGCAAATATTATCTTCATCTGTCGGCTAAAACTGTCACTGATGGACAATATGGCACAGAATATTCACAGGTAAGCAAATATATGTTGTACGTTTTTCAAGTCCGTGATTATTTTTCCACATAAAGTCATTTGTCACTTAGAAAGGTGTGCTTCATAAATATGTAGTCGTGCATAACAAGCACGTATGTACTCATGAAAAATCTGTACATGATTTCTAAGAATATTTCTGCTAGAAATGTGTACCGCGTAGCATTTGAGGATGTTCTCTTTTAATTAAGACATGTTAGGGGTTTCTGAATTGATAGTTTCTTTAGTAATCAGTGGGTTGATAATGTTGTATCATATATCTTGCATGTAATGTCGTATATAATGCTATTATTGCAAGCAATGCTATGCAGCTACTTTCCAGAAAGTTCTACTCATAAACCTGCAGCCACTCCTGATAGATATAATCGTGTTTTTACAAATATTTTGAAATTTTTCCAGAGAGGAAGAGGCAGTTGGCTGCTTGAAAGAGTTCCACATTTTCTTTGTGCCGAGAAAGAGTATGCTGTGTGAAAATAAACTTAAGGTTGGTTGCATATGCTCTAAATTACACAGACACAAACATATATATATATATATATATATATATATATATATATATATATATATATATATATATATATATTCTATCATAATGATTGCCCAAATGTGTTTTAATAAACCACAGTTTTTTTTATAAATTGATGATTATCAGCCAATATATATAATATATATATACTTATGGAACAAAAAACAATAATAGACATGTGAATAAAAACAACATATACATTTATAAAATGTCTTTATGTCTACATCATTCTTTGTAATTGCAATGTAAACATACAGCACAACTTACGCATTTGTACACTGCATTTTTGACAGATATTCTATGTTATAATGTTTGTTAACTGTTTGAAGCATCATGAAACATTGTTTAGAGTTTGTCTTATGAAAATTGTCTTGTCTTTGCAGGAACTTGGGGTGCATGGATGTTTCACAAATATTGACGAATATTGCCTCAACTTGATTCCTTTTGACTATGATCTTCTCTCTATGGAGATGGAGTCGTCATTTAAGGTATTTAAATACCTTATGGTAAGGTATTTAAAATATTGTAATGTTGTTGCTTTAAAAAATTCCACAACAATTTGCCTTGTTTTAATCTCATCAGTTGTAATATTTTATTTAGATTTATTAAACAATTTTGAAGATGCCCATCAGATTGTATTGTTTCACCATTTAGTGTGGACAAGTCAAATCATTGGTGGTTGTATTTTGGCAGCTCCATTTTAATTGTGGTCATGTTGTAACCGTTGAGTGCCACATCATTCAAGGTGGTCTTGTTAGACTGGAGTATTAATAATTTAGTAGACACTGATATCAAGAGGATCTCACAAATCCTGTTCACGTTCTTGATAAATCTTAATAAAGTTCTGTAGACACATATACATCTTATAAACTGCCACACTGTGTTTGTATGTAGTTTCGTGTTTGTAGTTTCATTGTAAAGTTAAAACAAATGTCATGGTTTTGGGCCTATGCATCTTTAAGAGTTACTAAAGCATAACCATTTGCAATTATAATTAAGAACATCATGACAATGCTTTGTTGAACACACAGCATCTTAATTTCATGGGCCGCGCTATGCTGTTAGATAACTCTACATCATGGGTGCCATATTCTGGTAATATTCGCTCGCCAAATGAAAATATGTTTGTATGCACCTACTCCAATGCTTGCCAATAATATATGGCCGTGCTGTTTGTGTCCAAACTGACGTAACACATTTGGGCCTTTTTTCTAGTCCTCTTTCTGAAACAAATGGGATATTTAGTCCTCTTTCTGACATAACATCCCATATGTTTGAGACTCATTGGTTCTGTGTATACTGGAAGGTCTTAATACGTCACAAGGTAGTCTAGGTTACTTAATTTCATAGAACTGTGCATGCAGGTTAACTTGTCAGCCCTCGGTTAACCAAAGAAATGACCAGAATCTCCCACTTTTAGAATACTTTCTGAATAAACCATTGTCATAATATTCTTGATTTTGGTTGCACTTTTTTAGTTTTTAATATCTCTTAGGTGCATAACCCCCAATTTTTTTTTATTAAATTGTACCAACAGCGCATTTCTGTGGACAGGAATGTTACCTGCAGAATGACGAGACGTCCTTGTTCTACACAGTGCAAGCCCTCATGACTTTACAGACTTTATATGGTGTTATACCCAACATCTATGGCAAGGGTGAATTGGCAAAGGTCAGTACTTTTTGCCCTAGTTATACTGGAAGTATCCTTGTCATATTTTTGCGTAACTTAAATTTTGTTGCTCTTTGCCATAATCATAACGATTTTCATTAATTTAAATAGAATGTATAGAATATGCAGCTACATTGTATCATCTATTTTAGACAAAAGTAGTTCAATCAGATATTTGGTAATATCATCTAAATATACCAAGTCGAGTAAACATGCTAGTTTTGTGTTTTTGTGTTATCTTTTATAGCATGTTGTTGACATGATGTATTTTGTAACATGTTGGTGACATTTTTTTGTAGCATGTTGTTGACATGAAGCTGTTTTTTTGCAGCATGTTGTCGACATGATACACTTGTATCGTCTTTTGTAGCACGTTGTCGACATGACGCTGTCTTTTTTAGCAGGTTGTCAACATGATACACTTGTATTGTCTTTTGTAGCATGTTGTCAACATGATGCTTTCTTTTGTAGCATGTTATCGACATGAAGCTGTTTATTGTAGCATGTTGTCGACATGAAGCTGTTTATTGTAGCATGTTGTCGACATGAAGCTGTTTATTGTAGCATGTTGTCGACATGAAGCTGTTTATTGTAGCATGTTGTCAACATGATGCTGTCTTTTGTAGCATGTTGTCGACATGATGCTGTCTTTTGTAGCATGTTGTCGACACGAAGCTGTTTATTGTAGCATGTTGTCAACATGAAGCTGTTTATTGTAGCATGTTGTCTACATGAAGCTGTTTATTGTAGCATGTTGTCTACATGAAGCTGTTTATTGTAGCATGTTGTCTACATGAAGCTGTTTATTGTAGCATGTTGTCGACATGATGCTGTTTATTGTAGCATGTTGTCGACATGATGCTGTTTATTGTAGCATGCTATTGATATGATGCTGTTTATTGTAGCATGTTGTCGACATGATGCTGTCTTTTGTAGCATGTTGTCGACATGATGTTGCGAATGCGTCGAGAGACGGTGAGCACCGAACAACAGATTACTCCACAGATTGACAACCTGCTCATCCTTGACCGCATGGTTGACCCCTTGACCCCACTTCTGTCACAACTTACTTACGAAGGACTCATCGATGAGTTGTTCGGTATACAAAACAGTAAGTAGTGAAAGCGAGCTAATTTAATGTAAGGTGCAAGGTTTCGTAGCTTTTATTGTAAAATCATAATATTATATAGACTACTAGCTGAGTTACCCAGCCTTGCACAGGGAGAAAAGGCAGTCATATGTATTTTCCATTGATCTACATTATTATATAAGTCAGTGGTCTCTTCTTGTCTATGGACAGCTACAGTGTTACTACAGCTGTATAATGTAGCAAGTCTTCTAGTTAAAGCAGCTTCCTAGATAGCTACAATTTATGTTGCCTATGTATGTCATGTGTGTGTATATATATATATATATATATATATATATATATATATATATATATATATATATATATATATATATATATATATATATAGCTTTCTGCCCACAAACACCTATGGGGTAAAGACAAACTCTAATAACTTTAAAAGTATTCAAAATTGCTGCATACATCTAGCGACAAACATATAGTAGGCATAACTATTGTCTTTACAATGACACATGCAAAATAATACAGCCTTGTATTATTACTATTACATCAGCCTAAAATTAAAAATCTCTTCAAAATGCTTTCAGCTATGGTGAAATTGCCAGCTGAGAACCCGACAGCTGGTGATAGTTCTTGTGGCGGGTCACAAGAGGGCAGCAGTGAACCCAAGAAATTGGCCTTGAATTCGGGAGAGCAACTGTATGCAGAGTTGCGAGACAAGAACTTCAGCGCCATAGGAGCCCTGCTCAGCCGAAAAGCAAAGTTGATTTCGGCACAGTTTGATGTGAGTGCTTTTCTCTCATTCCAATCGTGGCCATGGCTGCCTATCATTACGGATTTTATGTAATCATTATGGAAGTTTAACGCAGATTATGGCATTATGGAAACTGCTGCCGTATTATGGAAATAAAATATCAGACTATGAAAAACACTGCCTGTGTCTGTTATCCAACGTTATCTAATGCAACACTAACTACAAATTCAGTTGAATTGTGTCCAGGTGCTATGCACTGTCTGAGAAATAGGTCAAGCCAATACCCTTTCTTGGAAATGCTGGCTGGCTGCCACCAGTTGGGTGGAAACACAGACAGCTGTGTGTGGGAAACCCAAAACAGACAGAACTAGCTTACCAGTTTTACATGAAACATCATAAAAACAATACTGCTCAAAATATTTTATTCATATTTGCTTTGTGTTATAAGTGGGGGCAGTAGGCAGCCCTGCATGCCAGATGTATATGTTTTAATTTACTTTAAGTGACTGGGGGTACCATTATTGCAGTTAATCCCTTGGGTCAGATAGCCAAGCTAATCTTACCCTTAAAAAAGCTATACCCGTAATCCCTTGCCACAACAGGAATTGTCATGCCAGGCAGACCGTTTCCATTTTGTTAGTTATTGGATAGTGGATAATTGACTGTATAGGGAGGGTCTGAGGTTAAGTTACTCTAGAGGGATGGTCTGAAGTTAAGTTACTCTAGAGGGAGGGTCTGAGGTTAAGTTACTCTAGAGGGAGGGTCTGAGGTTAAGTTACTCTAGAGGGATGGTTTGAAGTTAAGTTACTCTAGAGGGATGGTCTGAAGTTAAGTTACTCTAGAGGTATGGTCTGAAGTTAAGTTACTCTAGAGGGATGGTCTGAAGTTAAGTTACTCTAGAGGGATGGTCTGAAGTTAAGTTACTCTAGAGGGAGGGTCTGAAGTTAAGTTACTCTAGAGGGATGGTCTGAAGTTAAATTACTCTAGAGGGAGGGTCTGAAGTTAAGTTACTCTAGAGGGATGGTCTGAGGTTAAATTATTCTACAGGGAGTATCTGAGGTTAAATGACACTAGACTGGGGTATGAGGTTAAATGACTAGAGGGTGGTTCTGAGGTTAAATGATTATAGATGGTGGGTCTGAGGTTAAATTGCTCTAGAGGGTGGGTCTGAGATTAAGTCTCATGTAGTGTCATATATCAGTGTTTTGAGATAGCGTATAAATCATGCAGCCATATTCAAAATTAATTGGCAGTTGTTAAGTTGTGCAGCTAAGTAATGTGCATCTCCAGAATTATAACCACACTTATCCAACAAAACAAAACAACAGTTGACATGCATCGCCAGAATTCAGTTTGAATTTAGCAGCAGTTTTGGCAATCATCAAATCATGACTGATTTACTACTGATATAACTTTTTATTGAATGCCACATTTTTTTCTGTTCAGCATCAACAGTTTGTTGTTTTGTTGAATGCAGTGGTCTATTTAAGAAACATTTTCAGTTACCCCAACATGTGGGTCTATCAGCTTTTGTCACTGTATTATATAACTATAAATTAAGATGCTGATCAATGCCTTTTTATTTCAAAGGAAAGACATTCAGCCAAGACTGTCGGTGAAATCAAACAGTTTGTGTCTAAGTTGCCACACATGCAGGCTGCAAGAACGTCTTTATCCACACGTATGTCTTGATTTTTTCAAATTGAAATATGTTTCTGAATATAACTTGTTTTGAACACAACTGTTAAAGTTAACTCACTTCAGTGTTTTGGCAACCATCAATTGCCTTCTTCAGGAACTGAATTCTGGGACTTAGTTCTTCTTCTGCTCACCAGATGGTGTGGCAAGAATTAAGTCCCAGAATCCAGCTGCTGAAGTTAAACTTTAGTACATATAGTGTTAAAAGAAAATTAATCTTAATTTATTTCTTCCAACTTGATGAATATATTCACCAATAAAATATGTTTCCTTTCTAATTATTTGTTGTACTTTGTTATACAAAACATTTTGCCAGATTGTACAGTGTATGTTTATGTATAAACAATATGCTATTTAAATGTTAAAGTAGGCATGTTTCTTGATGCCAAACAACACAGGTAAACATAGTTTGTTAAACTAAAAATCATGTTTTATATGGTGTATTTGGATTCCAGTGTCAAACTATTTTGTAGATCGTGGTATTGTTTATTCATTGTGGGCTATGGGCAAGCAAAACACATTTATGAACTGTGACATTTCCAATTTTAGATATATCGATAGCACAAATGGTAAAAGAATTGAGTGGCACGGACGAATTCCTGGACGCACTACACACACAGCAAGGTACAGTATATGTAAGAATGGAAACCACGTTCAACATGGATGCCTCAAACAATATTAAGTGTATGAACATGGAAATAATGCTTTGTATGGTGACAATGACTCATGGTTAATCATGTCTTTACAGAATATTCATTACTATTTGTATTACAAATAGTTTTTAAGATGTTACCATTATTGAGCACTATTGACATTATCATTACATTTTAACCAGTGACAACACATGATGAAATAACCCCCTTGAAATATCAATAATTGTTTAATTGTGATTGTAATAGCTTACTAATATGCACATTTATAAGTTTTGATTTGTCATTATTGTTGTGTATGACCCATGTTTGACATATAATACCTATTGTTGAAGTGGCACACTATTGAGGTTTTTCTCTTGCATTCAAGATTTGTCTGTAGTTTTTGATTTGTCCATGCCTTCTGTGCAGAACGAAAAATCTTATTTGATTTTTGACCCAAGTTTAATTGCCTCATTTGTCACCTATGTGTACTGAGCGCTTTATCAGATATCTGTCAGTTTTATTTTCACAGCCACAAATTCCTTCATTGTCTGTTATATGAAAGCTATCAAGTTAAGGCTCATTAACTTCACCCAACACAGAAAAAATTGAGGGGACATATCCCATCTACACCTATATATTGTTGCTCTCCTCTTTATCCCTGAAGTCCGGGGTGAGGCTGGCATTGATATCGGTCGTCGATTTTTGTTTCCTTTTTTCATCACTGATCCCATTTCACTGCCATCTCCACCAACCATCTCCACTCCCCTCTTTCCCTCCAGTCTCCTCCCACTTCCGCCAAATCTCTCTTCGTGCAGTCCTTCTAGTCCTTCAGTCTCGGTCTTCTCCTTCGACCCACCCCACTATCTGCATCTACTCTCCTTGTATATATATTATGGAATATAAAATAAACTGGTGAACATTGTAGAAAGTGCTGTTCACCTTCGTATGTGGATTGCATTTCGTTGAAATACCTGTGATGTGTTTTTCTCTTAACTTTTTTCACACATTTCAAACATTTTTGCACACATTAAGGTCAATAGGACATAATTATCATTATGGATAGTTACAGAGAATCATTTCCATTATGGTAGGTTTGATTTTTTAGTATCGTTATTCCAACCTTGCATAATTGTTTTGGCTGGTAGCGAGTCATGTAGAAAATGAGGCATCATTTTCAAGATTTATTCATTATAGGTGTGCCAATAATGAACAGAATACTTAACAATGCATGTATTAGTAAGTGTATAAATGTTGCAGATTTCTTCAAAGGAACAGACACGGATAAACCCAGTGCCTACATAGAAGATTGCATAGCAAAGCAAGAGCCCATTTTGAAAGTAAGCAGACATGATGAATTTACTGTCACAATAACTGTTAAATATTTTATTTTCATGGAGTGTAAAAAAATTTTGTTACACTGAACAATTTGAAATAAATGGATGTACATAATATGTAACGTTATACTCCTTCACATATATGTTTTGATATATATATATATATATATATATATATAGTTATATATTATAGTGGTAAATTTTTGTATGGGAAAAAAATTCTTCAAACAACTGTGCATATGGGCTAAAACTGTGAGGTTTGATGGGAAGACAACTGTGTTAAAGTTTCAGAGCTATCCGTTCAGAGGATGTGACTGCTCACACGACACAAAGTTTACCATTATACATATATACAAATTAAACCCCAAAATTTAAATTTCTTTTTATAATGCAGTATCTCGAAAACTACTTAACCGGTTTTCATGAAAATGTTCACTGTGACCTATGCATTAGATACTGTTTATTCCCTGAAAAATTTAGCTCAATCAGCTGGTTATGGTTTGGGTTAGATATATAAGGTTTGCGTTAGAGAATCTTAATTGAGCTAACTTTATCAGTGAATAAACCTTGTCTGGTGAATAGGTCACAGGAAAATTATGAAAATTGGATCAGTAGTTTTCGAGATATTGCATCATGGATATTGAAATTTTGGGATTCAATTTGTATATACACAATGGTAAACTTTGTGTCATGGGAGCAGTCACTTCCTCTCAACAAATTGCTCTGACATTTGAACACAGTTGTCTCACTGATACCTGGTGTTGCTTCAGGTGCTGCGACTCGTATGTATACAGTGCATCAGCAACAACGGTTTCCGACAGAAGCTACTTGACTATTACAAGAGGGAAATCATTCAGGTCAGGACTGTATCAAAGAACCTTCCTTTCTGTTTTAAGGTGGATTTAGTCAAAATCTGTGTGTCTAGAAGAGAGTACCATTTACATTGCACAATGCTTTGCTGGAGCATCATTGAAATGGGAGAATGGTATTTACTTTGTAAATGCGCCAGTCATATTATTGGAAAACAGTCAGCCCTACACATGCATTGTCTAAACTGGAGGACATGGTCTCCAACATGGATTATCACAAGTATAATGGGCATAACAAATAAAATTGAACAATGTATCTAAAATAGAGTCTACTTAAAATTGGTGAATGTCACGAGAAGAAGAGAACAGATACTATTGCTAATCTTAATTTTGTTCATTGGCAATACTCGAGAGAGCATGAACTTAGTGAAAACCAGTGCAGGAAATAACTCACTTTAAATGGTTACATACTGGTGTATTGCTGCACCGGAGTGATAATTTTACAATAACATAAACAAATTTTGGCGAAATTATTTTAAAATGAGATGAGTACAAGCATTGACTTAAGGAGGAACCTGCGAATAATGTAAATGTAATGAAAAAAATATTTATAATATTTTATTTCAGTTACGATTGCTACATTCGCTGCTGTATGCGATATATAATAATAATTATTATTATTTTATGTAGCACTACATACATAAAGGTTGCCACATTGTACATAAAATTAATACATAAATAGTACCAACAAAACAAATTTCAATGTAAAAATAAATAAATTAAGACACTACACCTGTATAAACATCAGTAGATTAAAGCAAGTTAGCTTAAATGTTAAAATAAAGAAATTAGTTAATTAAGATAAATATCACCATCAATCAGCTAAAACTAATTAATCAATCTACAAAATAAATTCGAATAAATATAAACAAGAAGACGTTAAAAGTGAATAATAATAACAAACATATATATATATATATATATATATATATATATATATATATATATATATATATATATAAAAAAAATATATATATAATTACTTTGTGAAAACAATATTGCTTGGCTTTAAAAAATTAATTAAGATAGATATAAATATCAATAAATTAGGCTAAAATGTTGCGGCAGTAATTTAAGTAAACGAAATACTACAAAGGTGAGTCTTTGAAGCTGCCTTGATATATGCCTAATGTCTCAACATATGTTTTTTTTATCTTAGACGTATGGTTTCGAGCACATGATCACCCTCCAGAACCTGGAGGCGGCGGGCCTGCTGAAGAGGGAGGGACATCGCAGCTACCCCACCCTCCGTAAGACCCTCAAATTGATTGTGGAAGAGGTCAAAGAACAGGTGTGTAGCTGGTCATATGCTTTGTCAATTTATTTTAGGCTTAATGTACAATATTCACAACATATACTTCACCTATCGGTAATAGACAATATTCACAACATGTACTTCACCTATCGGTAATAGACAATATTCACAACATATACTTCACCTATCGGTAATAGACAATATTCACAACATGTACTACACCTATCGGTAATAGACAATATTCACAACATGTACTTCACCTATCGGTAATAGACAATATTCACAACATATACTTCACCTATCGGTAATAGACAATATTCACATGTACTACACCTATCGGTATTGACAATATTCACAACATGTACTTCACCTATCGGTAATTGACAATATTCACAACGTACTACACCTATTGATAATAGACAATATTCACATGTACTACACCTATTGGTAATAGACAATAGTCACAACATGTTCTACACCTATTGGTAATAGATGATATTCACAACATATACTACACCTATCGGTAATAGACAATATTCACAACGTACTTTACCTATTGGTAATAGACAATATTCACAACATGTACTTCACCTATCGGTAATAGACAATATTCACAACATGTACTACACCTACCGGTAATAGACAATATTCACATGTACTACACCTATTGGTAATAGACAATATTCACAACATGTACTACACCTATCGGTAATAGACAATATTCACAACATGTACTACACCTATCGGTAATAGACAATATTCACATGTACTACACCTATTGGTAATAGACGATATTCACAACATGTACTACACCTATAGGTAATAGACAATATTCACAACGTACTTTACCTATTGGTAATACACAATATTCACAACATGAACTTCACCTGTTGGCTAAGAATAAAACTATGGTTGCAATATGTTTGTGATGTCATTGTTATGTTTTTGACCTCAATGTGATATGTTTGTGACATTAATGCGATATGTTTTTGACGTCACTCCGATATGTTTGTGACAGCTCAGCAATGCCTGAAACTGGTAGATTTTGAAATTGGCCATAACAATATTTTTTATTATCATTTTCGAAAGCAGTTGTTTTACATAGGTAAATAGACATTATTTATAACATATACTACACCTTATCAGCAAAGAATAAAACTATGGTTGTGATATGTTTGTGATGTCATTGCTATGTTTTTTGACAATATGTTTGTGATGTCACAGCAACACCTGAAACTAGTAGATTTGGAAATTGGTCATAACAATATTTAGTATTTTTTTAATTATAACTTTCAAAAGCATTTGATTTACTTAGGTAAATGTTTATGCAGTCAGTTTTATTATCTGCTGTTATTCAATAGACATTATTTATAACATGTACGTCACCTGCTGGCTAAGAATGAAACCACGGTTGTTGGACATCAACAACAAATATTGTGCTAATGTGCTAATATAGTGCTAATGTACATGCATCGTGAATATCGTCTATGGCACAGTGGGAGAGTTTGGACGTGGTTCAGCTGACCAGGGTTCAAACCCTTTTGCTGCCATTCGAAGCCTGGTCCATGTGGTTTTTTCTTTCTTATTTTTCTCTTTCTTAGCACAACATGTTATATCAATAGAAGTTTATGGAGTCCTGTGATTATGTTGTAATAATACTAATACTGTATTTATAAAGCTCTATTTCCCACATTGTGGGTAGATGCACTGTACATCATATAATGAAACTGTAGGAACTTGGTTGTTAAATTCCTTTCAGAATCCGAGTGACATTGCGTATGTGTACAGTGGCTATGCGCCCCTGAGTGTGCGTCTAGCCCAGTTCCTCCATCGGCCGGGATGGAGGAGCATCACAGAGGTCCTATCCCTCCTCCCAGGACCCACCATAGAGGAGGTTCAACAGATCCCTATTGGGCTACGCAAGAGAAGTTAGTCAATGCCTTACTCGACTAATAGTGCACTAGTATTCATGTTGTAGTTTATACAACTATTTTTCGTTGTCGTTACTGGTCAGTTTATGGATAGCAGTTTTCGTAAAATATTATGATGGGGATGGACATATGATGTCTACATCTCCTCATGGAAATAGCACATGAAAAAGAGGAAACATCGTACTCCCTTCAATTGTTGTCGGTTTTTGTATTGTTTTTCAATCTTCAATTAATTTAGCCCATCACTTATCTGGTAGTGTGAAATTAAAATCTGTAGTGTGTGAATAGTTTAAGTAATATGCAGTCAGTTTGATAAAAGAGTGCGTACTCTTCCCCTAGAACATTTGGACTGTTTAATCTGCAGTTTGGCAGTGTCAATCATTTCCATGTATGCAGAAATGCATGTTGTAGTTTTGGCTAGAAACATTATCTAGTACAGTAACTGGTAGTTACTGTAGTGTAAATTTATGAAAAGTGCCACTTCAAATTATTTGAATTCCTTCATGATGTGTTTTTACTGCCATTTGTTCTACAACATAAGATTGTTTTGTTATGTGATGTCGTTGTCTAATTCCCTGTTTGTTTGGCAACATCAGATTGTTTTGTTATATGATGTCGTTGTCTAATTCCCTGTTTGTTTGGCAACATCAGATTGTTTTGTTATACGATGTCGTTGTCTAATTCCCTGTTTGTTCGGCAACATCAGATTGTTTTGTTATATGATGTCGTTGTCTAATTCCCTGTTTGTTCGGCAACATCAGATTGTTTTGTTATATGATGTCGTTGTCTAATTCCCTCTTTGTTCGGCAACATCAGATTGTTTTGTTATATGATGTCGTTGTCTAATTCCCCGTTTGTTCTACAACATCAGATTATTTTGTTATATGATGTGGTTGTCTAATTCCCTGTTGTGTAGTATTCTTGTCTTTTCTAAAGGGAGCTCCATCACTTCCATCCAGTCGGGTACAGTCGAACCAAAGGTCACCCTCGTCTTGTTTCTCGGTGGTGTCACATATGCCGAGATTTCAGCTCTACGGTTCTTGTCGCAGTTAGAAGATGGTATAGCCTTTCTTATTAATTTCTTTCGTATATATATACACACACGCACACACACACACATGCTTGCACGTACACACACACGCACACACACTCATATAATAGAATGTGATTTTATTATTGTACATATAAAACATATATAATAAAAAGCTAATACACGTAAAATAAATGTTGCACAAGTCGGCACAAATCCTCATGCGCATATATATACATAAAATATCCACATTGTATTATTTTCCAAAATGCAGCTATTTTCTATGCATTTTATAATTTAATTAATTTCTAATTATGATATACAACATATGCATGAATGGTTCTATTATTATGCATAATTACATTTATCCATGTAAATTATACAAACATTACAAATTGAATCATGTCATTTGATGTTGCATTGGTGAAGTTATTGAGATTTTACTGGGGTGGATTATCATCCATTTATGGTTACAGAACTCATTTTTATTGCATGTTTCATTTCATGTTACTGCTGATTTGTAAGTACAGTAGAACCTCACTATTAAGGTCACCCCAGGATAGGGCCAAAGTGGCCTGAATAATGAGGTGACTGTATTAGCGGGATTAATGTCCCATACTTTACTGTGATTTAATTAATTTGGGCCTGTCCCAGGACCGACCACAATGGTGAGGTAGCTGTATTAGTGAGGTGACAATAATGGCGAAGTAGCTGTATTAGTGAGGTGACCACAGTGGCGAGGTAGCTGTATTAGTGAGGTGACCATAATGGTGAGGTAGCTGTATTAGTGAGGTAACCATAATGGCGAGGTAGCTGTATTAGTGAGGTGACCATAATGGTGAGGTAGCTGTATTAGTGAGGTGACCATAATGGCGAGGTAGCTGTATTAGTGTGGTGATCATAATGGCAAGGTAGCTGTATTAGTGAGGTGATCATAATGGTGAGGTAGCTGTATTAGTGTGGTGATCATAATGGCAAGGTAGCTGTATTAGTGAGGTTACTGTAAAGCGAGGTTCAACTGTAATATCATCTTTGTGCTTCCGATGTTTGCTTCAGCACCTGCGGAGTATCTTGTTGCGACGACAAAACTCATCAATGGATCCAACTGGATAGAGTCAATCATGGAGACCCTTTCACCAAAACCAATGAATCCATTCTAAACGTTATTGTGGTCTGACTGAAACCTGTACTAGTGGCAACTAACACAATTATCAGAAAGCTCCAAGTATGCACCTCAATCCCCATTGTATTGTCTTAATAAAAGCTCACATTTTTAAAGAAATATTCACGATACTACAGGTGTATTATAAAATAACATCGTAAATAATATAAATAATAAAGACATTCAAATGTGGATTGTTTACACATTGGACATTTTTTCTCGAATTCCTCATAGTTTTCATAGGATAATCCATTAAGTATGCAATGATTACGTAATAATGATTATCATAACTGATTGTTGATGATGTAACAACTACAAGGGAGAAATCCCACTCTTTTAAAAAAAAATTGTGGTTACATTAGTTTTATAATTTAATCATTTTGGGTTGGTTAAGTCAATAATATTGTTAAGAATTGTTGACTTATTTGTAATATTGGTGTTTCTATAGCACCATTTTGTTGCCACCAGTACAGCTTGAAACCCAGAACTGTAAGCAAAATGTATTCATGTTTAATTTTCTTTCCACGAAATGAATATTTGTACAAAATAAAATGTATTTTAAATTTATTATATATTTAAGTGGTGATAAGTTTGTTTGTAAATTGGCTAGCATATAATAAATGATGTGATAAGTTACATTGCAGATCTTCATATGACCTGCAGATGTGTTGAAATAGTTGTGATTATGTGCTTATAATAGATCTTTTATCACTGCCAAAATAGCTTTGTGGATGTGCTTATTTGTGAATTTGAAATTACGATATGCATTCCATGCAATGTGATTTTAACTGGTTGTACAAAAGCAAGCTTCTCTGTTCAGTTCTCTACTATCTCAATCCAGATGTATTTTCTTGTACACTATTAACTTCCTTGTTCAGTTCTTGTACAATATTAGCTGTGTGCAGCATTACCTTGTACACTATTGGCTTCCCTGTTCAGTTATTGTACCATTTTAGCTGTGTACAATATTAGCTTGTACTATGTTGGATACTACTGTTCTTGTACCATAATATTACTGTGTGTAAATAAACCAGTTGATTTGTTGTAGACTTATATTATGGATGTGTGATTATTCTCGAAGAATACGGTTAAATATGGGGGATTGATTATATATCATGATAAATTTCTATTAGACTTGTATCTCCTGTGTTGTAGTGACGTATGGAGTAACCAGGCTTGACCAGTATGATGCAGTTATAACTGGTGGTGTAACAATATGTTTTGTTTATGATTTTTATATAATATTACTTGTGTGCATAAAATAGTTAATTTCTTATAGCTTTTTGATTTCATGTTGCCTTTGTGGTGTGTAAGACTCGTGCAATGTCTGTTTCTCCGTGTCTAATGATGAATTGTCAGCCAAAGCCAAGAATCTACAAAAGATAATTTAGTTGTTCAAAACAAGAAATATCACACCAAAATGTTAATCACTTCAGTTAATGTGGTTTTGCAATTAACTCAGCGCTTTAAAACATACTCTTGTGCGGCGATGTTTTTAAGCTTTTTCATACGGTCCCTCGCTTGAATTCTGTGGCTCCGTGATCGCAACCAGTATTCAGTATATTAATTTGTTTATAAAAGTGACAAATCTACAGTCCCTTCCTCAAAATATACGGTCCCAATTCTGAACAGAATATTGCCCATAACAAATTTCTGCTCCTGGTCTTGGCACCATTCTCACTACACCCTGTTAAAATGTAGGTGTGTTTGGTTTAATTAATAGGTACAGAAGTTGACATAGCGACTGTCCATTTCCACCAAAATATGATTATTGCAGTAGTAAAACACATTTAATCGAAAGATAAATGATGAGGGAAATGGTTGTACAGGGTGAGAGGTCCACCAAAAAAATTGTAAGATTCAAACCTCAAAGGGATGAGGAGTAAGACAAGAAAGATCATCTAACCAGAAAAACATTGTTAATACAAAGTATACACATAAACAATTAATATGTTTCTACACCAATGCTGATAGTCTAATTCATAAATTTACTGAGTTCAAAGCTCGAATCGAATCACATAAGTGTATGATGATTGCAATCACTGAGGTTAAACCGAAAAACCAAAAATTTCTATTAAACACAGCTGAACTGGGTTTGAGTGACTATGATTTATACCATAACATCGATAAGCAAGGACGAGGTGTTTGTATATACACCCACAAAACACTAAACGCAAAACCCTTCGTATCTTTAGGAACCAACTTTCAAGAATCGATATAGGTTGAGACAAAATTAAACAAAAAAGACACTTTTCTGATAGGATGTGTATATAAAAGCCCCGGCAGCTTTGGCACCAATAATGAACAATTAAATGAACTGATTAGTGAGGTAATGTGCTATAAACATTCACATCTCTTGCTTGGAGATTTTAACTACCCCAACATAGACTGGCTAAAATTGGTACACACTCTCAGAGAATACTACTAGCCCAGACACTAAATTCAAAGAAGGAATAAGAGATAATGTTCTCTTCAAACATGTCACACTCCCCACAAGGGGGCGATTAGGAAATAAATCAAACATTCTTGATTTAGTTTTCACCAATGAAAAAGTTATGATAGATAATATAGTGTATGAAAGCCCACTTGGTACGAGTGATCACTCTGTCCTCATCATTACATTTAGGTGCTAATGCAGAAATAGCAAGTCATACACGACTTAAATATTATTACGACCAAGGGGATTATAATAGTATGAAGACGAAACTAGACCACTCAGATTGGGGCGATATACTTGGCACGAGCACTATAAACCATCAGTGGTTAGGTTTTAAAGAATATGTTAAAAAGATAGAGGATGAATTCAGCCCTCATCGACTTGTGAGTAATATTAACAGACATAGAGGGAAAGTACCCCTAAACAAGGAATCAGTAAAAAAAATTAAGAAAAAAACACTATGAAAACGTTATATCGAAATGTTATATGGAGACAATAGAAGGAAAATACTATACTGAATATTGTAGGGCTAGAAATCAAGTCCATAAATCAACGAGGAGGATACAGAAGGAATTTCAGATGAAGCTAGCAGCAGAAGCTAAGACAAACCCAAAAGCAGTATGTAAATATATGAACTCCAAAACCAAGAATCGGGAAGGTGTTTCAGACCTGAACACAGACCCTAAAGATTTCAAGTGTTTTTACTACAGAGCCAGATGGTGATATATCTCATATTCCACCAGTGAAGTTAAGGCACACCATGGAAGAATTAACTATTGATGAAGAAATTATAAAACAAACTTGATAACCTTATGTGTAAATCAGTAGGGCCAGATGGTGTTCATCCTAGGTTGTTGAAAGAGCTATCTAATCATTTATGTAAACCACTAACTAGGCTATTTAATAATTCACTGGCTGTGGGTGAACTACCAAAGGAATGGAAACATGGAAGGACTTCAGGGAAATTTTAAGAAAGGTAATCGAAAAAACGCAGGAAATTATAGACCAGTCAGCTTAACAAGTATAATATGTAAATGTATGGAACAATGTGTCAAAAACCATATTGTTAAGCATATTATAAGAAATAAATTATTCAGTACGTAACAATTTGGTTTTATTAAAGTCGTTCTACGGTACTCTGACTACTAAATGTTATTGACTCATGGACCAAAGCTTTAGATAAACGAGAATCTATAGACGTAGTATATTTGGACTTCATGAAAACTTGCGACACCATCCCTCTTAAAAGATTGATAGACAAACTTAAATCGTATGGCATAGAGTATTACACACTAAGATGAATCCGGGCGTTCTTATCTGACCGTATACAGTATACATAAATGATCTTCCTGAGAATATAGTTTCGAATGTATATATGTTTGCGGACATATGACCAGCATACACTACAGAACGATTTAGATTATTTAACATCTTGGTCAAGTAAATGGTTATTAAGGTACCACCCAGATAAATGTAATTTAATGTACGTAGAGAAAACAATACAGCAAGAATATGCATATAACCTGAAGATAGATAATATTGCCCATGAATTAGGAGGAATAGAAGAACAAAAAGACATTGGGGTTATACTTGATTCAAACCTAAATTTTATAAATACATCAACCAAAAAATAAACAAAGCAAACACTATCATGGCTGTTATTAGAAGGTCCTTTACAACCCTAAATCAACATAATTGTGTGCCATTATATAAAGCTTTAGTTAGGAGTCATCTAGATTATGCAATATCAATATGGTCCCCTTATAAACAGAAATACAAAGATGCCATCGAAAATATGCAGAGACGCGCAACAAAGCAGTTTCCTTGTATGAAGAATATTCCTTATGAGGAAAGACTTGAGAGATTGAAACTTCCTACACTTGCATATAGACGAACTCGTGGTGATATGATTGAGGTATATAAACTGCTCCAAGGGAAATATGACAGTGATGTATCTAACATTGTCAACCTGCACAAAGACAGTGATACAAGGGAAGGAACAAGGGGTCATAGTTTGAAATTGTTTATAGAACGTGCTTGTACAAACGTTAGAAAAGAAAGCTTCTCACTTAGAGTTACCAGATTATGGAAAGATCTACCGGAAGTTGTTGTAACTGCCCCAAGTGTTAACTCATTTAAAAACCGTATAGATAGACACTGGAGTACGGAGGAGTTTCTCTACAACTACAAAGCAGCCTTGCCAGGAAGTCGTAGAGCATTGCAAGGGAAAGTTGAAGATCTGACCACCGAGGCAACCGCCTACGGTCAGGAAGAATCTAAGTAAAGCTAAGTAACTACAAATTGAACATGTTCAGTATCTACGACGATTCGTCTTTGACAGTCTCACATCGTATTACATCGTGTTGTAGTGTGCGGCACTGTGCGATCGTCGCCGACCAGTTGGCGACGGTCGTAGACTATTGGCCAATCATACACATGCGTTCAGTCATGTTACTTGCAGCCATACAAAATACAGCGCTAAAAATAAAGAGAGTAGACACGTGGTCAGAAGGAAAGGAAACTCAATTAATTGACCTTTAGCGTGAGCACCCCTGTCTATTTGATTGTTCGTCCAAATGTTATTCCAATAGGAACACCAACTTCAAAGTAATGGTGTTGTATAGTGGTTTTTTTTGCAATAGTTACCCATATTGTATATATGGTATTAACAAATCGTTCTATAGTTATATAAATCATATAGAGTAATCGCTGGAATACTAGATTAATTTAACAATGAGTAAATCGAAAATGCAAAGTAAGAAACACGACAGTTGACAAAGGACATGTTTAGTTATTACTGCCTTGACACGTTTTTGTGCTACTACCGAAACATGCAACATTATTAAACAGGTGGCTCACTATTTCCGTCAACATTTTTAAAAATAGTTTTTTATTTTTAAGTTCCGTTTTTGTTGGATGAGTTTGAGGGAAAACCGGTCGGGTCGTGTTAGATTCACGACGGGTTGACGAAGGGTCCACGACGAATCGTCGTGACATGTGCGGCAGCTCACGACGAAACAAGATTGTTAGAAATTGTTCAAGGTTGTTCCACAACGTCTTGATGCGTTGGTTTGCCTTCGCGTCGTGTAGTGTGAGACGGGTTAAAGCCGTACATGGCGACAATGAACGTTTGCTATATAGGCCCTACAAACGGGGCAGCAGTGATCTAGTCCAGTGTGGTTGCAGTTAGAGGCCGTTTCCGTGGCTGATACGTGGCATCGACCTACCAGACGATGACGGAATCGGTGGCTCAAACAAACAGCGGGAGATATTTCTCCACATGGGGTCTCATAGTGGGCGATTCTTCAGGTGGCTTAACTAATATTATTTTCCTTTTGTGACGCCACCTACCCAATTTATTTTACCAAACTTACGCGCGCGTCTTGATATGTTTCTACATATTAGATATGTTTCTACATATGTTTCTACGCCCGCAAAAAGACCACGAACGAGCAAATGAAACGATTTTCAGTTGTTTTTGCTTTGTTAAGTTTATTTACATACATAGCTCATTGTATCATACAATCATATGTAGATACACAAATCGCAAATTCAAATACGACAAAAAAGGGGGATTTTTGTTTAAAAGCCGGTGATGTTTGAAAAATTTCCAAAAAGTGGGAAATATCCCGCCATATCGGGAGACTTTGTAGTTCTGGGTCGGGTGCGGCTGCAGAAGCCGTTTCCGACTGTACATGACACAGAAATTTGTCACCAGGAACACACCACACGATCATGGCCCCAAGTACACGACACATACGTTTGTCACCAGGACACACCACACGATCATGACCCCGAGTACATGACACAGACGTTTGTCACCAGGAACACACCACACGATAAAGGCCCCGAGTAAATGATATAGTAGTTTGTCACCAGGAACACACCACACGATAATGGCCCCGACTAAATGACACAGAAGTATATCACCAGGAACACACCACACGGTAATGGCCCCGAGTAAATGATACAGAAATTTGTCACCAGGAACACTTCACTTCACTTTCCCATAACCCGTAAGGATCATTGGGGCACCACTGATGACTTTCTAACCAGCTCTCTCCACGTTTCCCTGTTCTCTACAACCCTCTGGGATTCAGCGAACTCCATTCCTGTCCACTCTTTGATGTTGTCTTCCCACCTCTTCTTCTGTCTACCTCTTCGTCTCCCCTCTCTTACGGTACCTTGCAAGATAGTCTTTGCAAGGCCAGATGATCGTGATACATGACCGTACCACTCAGTTTACGCTTCTTAACTGTTGTAAGAAGGTTGTCATATGGTCCGATGGCTTGTTTGATCTTGTTACGGACAGCATCGTCAGTAACATGGTCTTTGTATGATATGTGCAAGATCTTCCGGAAGCATCTCATTTCCATGGCTTGTATCCTCTTCTGTAGATCTGCTGAAAGGGTCCATGTTTCACAAGCGTACAGAAAGATGGACATGACAAGGGAGCGCATCAGCCTTATTTTCGAACTGACAGTGATGTTTCTGTCGTTCCATAAGGGTTTCAACCTTGTTAGTGCTGCTGTTGTCTGTGCAATCCTGGCAAGTATCTCCGGTTTGGAACCCTCATCTGTGATAATTGATCCCAAGTACCTGAAGCTTGTTACTGCCTCAAGTCTCTGTCCATTAACTTTGACCTCTGTGCTGATGCCTTGTGTGCTGTTTGTCATCAGTTTGGTCTTTTCGGCACTGATCTCCATGCCGTATGATGAAGATGTTTTCTCAAGGCGCTCCACTAAATTGACTAGTTCTTGTTCATCTCCTGCTAGGCCGTCGATGTCGTCAGCAAAACGAAGGTTGGTGATTGTCCTGCCTCCAATGCTGACAGTGCCTTGATGGTTTTCTAAAGCATCAGTCATTATCCTTTCCAGAAAAATGTTGAAGAGCGTTGGTGATAGTAGGCATCCTTGTCGAACTCCAACAGTTGTTCGAAACCAGTCTCCTATGCTGCTGTTGAAGGTTACTGCACTGGTGGCATTGTCATATAGGTGTTCAATGGTTCGGACAAGCTTGGAGCCAATGTTGTACTTCCTCATGGTTGCCCATAGGGCCGCATGCCATACCTTATCAAAGGCCTTCTTGAAATCTATAAAGACATGATACAGGCTTTGCTGATGTTGAAGGTGTTTCTCGCAAAGGATTCTAACGTTGAAGATCTGTTCAATTGTGCTCCGTCCTGCTCGAAAACCCGCTTGTTTTTCAGCGATAACCACTTCTGCCTGGGGTTTGAGTCTGTTGAGTAGTATCTTCAACATGACTTTGCTCGGGTGGCTGATGAGGCTGATTGTTCTGTAGTTTTGGCACATCTGTAGGTTGCCTTTCTTGGGAAGTGTGATGATCAGTGACTGAGTCCATGGGGTGGGCCATTCTCCTGTCTGCCAGATCTTGTTGCAGATTGTTGTAAGTTTGGTAATCAAGGCTTCTTCCCCAGCTTGAACCAGTTCTGCTGGTATGTTATCAATTCCAGCTGACTTTCCTTTTTTCAGGAACACACCACACGATAATGGCCCCGAGTAAATGATACAGAAGTTTGTCACCAGGGACACACCACACGACAATGGCCCCGAGTAAATGATACAGAAGTTTGTCACCAGGGACACACCACACGATAATGGCCCCGAGTAAATGATACAGAAGTTTGTCACCAGGGACACACCACACGATAATGGCCCCGAGTAAATGATACAGATGTTTGTCACCAGGGACACACAACACGATAATGGCCCCGAGTAAATGATACAGATGTTTGTCACCAGGAACACACCACACGATAATGGCCCCGAGTAAATGATACAGAAGTTTGTCACCAGGAACACACCACACGATAATGGCCCCGAGTAAATGATACAGAAGTTTGTCACCAGGAACACACCACACGATAATGGCCCCGAGTAAATGATACAGAAGTTTGTCACCAGGAACACACCACACGATAATGGCCCCGAGTAAAAGATACAGATTTTTGCCACCAGGGACACACCACCAGAGTACATGACACAGACGTTTGCCACCAGGGACACACCACCAGAGTACATGACACAGATGTTTGTCACCAGGGACACACCACCAGAGTACATGACACAGACGTTTGTCACCAGGGACACACCACCAGAGTACATGACACAGACGTTTGTCACCAGGGACACACTACACGATCATGGCCCCGAGTACATGACACATATGTGTACCACCAAGGACACACCACACGGTCATTGCCCCGAGTGATCTAAGCACACTGGTGTCCGTAGCAGTAGTATAGGTGATCAGAGGGAAAACGAGCACGAAGGATATTCTCCGCAAGTTGCTATACGCAGACAACCTGGTGGTTCTAGAGAGTAAGATGGTTGGTGGGATGGATATGTTTGGAATAAGGAAGCTATCCTGAATAGCATTTTGTATTTTTGCGTTATCCTCTTCATTTATGTTTGGACTTCGGTAAACTAATGAAATAGTTAATTTTAAATTTACTTAAACTATTTTGCACACACGCACGCACGCACGCACACATACACACACACATATATAAAAAATGTTGTGCCGCTGTTTCTGACTTTTGCCATTTTTTATTTTGTAAGTGCAATTTGGCGTGCGTACATGTGCGCTG
Source organism: Lamellibrachia satsuma (assembly GCA_033239005.1). Lineage (NCBI taxonomy): Eukaryota > Metazoa > Annelida > Polychaeta > Sabellida > Siboglinidae > Lamellibrachia > Lamellibrachia satsuma. The sequence continues at coordinate 2,715,032 of BSQZ01000038.1, read as the reverse complement.
GCATGCGTAAGTGTATGCTTGTATGCGTAAGT
>BSQZ01000038.1:2697500-2707500 GCA_033239005.1 Lamellibrachia satsuma | reverse complement strand
TCGATTATTTGTGATTCGAAAACATCTTAGTGAAATACAGCGTGTGTCCTATATTACTTGTTAGATCAGAGGCTATTTGTTTACCGATTGAACGTGGCTGTCATGGATACAGAAGATATTAATTCTAGCAGTGCATTTCAGTGGATGATATGGAAACGGGTAAACGTTCATCTCCTAATTAGTTCCGGTGGATCAACCTTGCGTAGTAACACAGCGTGAACGCTGGTTCACGAACACGCTGTCCCTGTGCTATGCCGACATGAATATGCACCGAATTAATTAGTGTGTTCTCTTCTACAAATTGCGGTATGCTTCATTAAAAGAACAAAACCCTGCAGGTCGATTTACAGCTCGGGGCAGGAACACATTCTTAACAGTGCGCCACTTCATGTTAACAAGATGTAACAACATTTAAGAATATTAACAAGATTTAAAGCGATTAGACTACATGACTACATATGTTTATCTTCATTGGAACTGCTACGATTCGCCCGAAGTACCTGGTGTATGGATTTGCGCATTGTCATAAACTCAAAAAGCTAAGTAATTTATCAAATAAAACACCATTCCGTATTGCTACGTAGACTACTCACACTATTGTGTCGAGAAAACGAATACAATATTAAGACTAGTCTATACGACGACAAGGAATGGTCGAATTATTTTTGAAAATATTGTTTTACGACAAATAGAGTTTTACGACAACGTGACAATCAATACCCGTCCGAAAGTAACATTTAAAGAACAATCACATTCACATAACTTACACATCTGACCAAAGTTTTCGAATAATTCTCTTGCGGTCGAGTTAACGTCGATTACAACGCCATCTGGTGTCTGCATGTCATCGTCCGCTAAACCGTTCGCGTTGCCTAGCAGCCCGGTTGGTTGCGCTGTAGAAAGTATCAATAATAAACAGTGACATCATAATTATAATTACAAACATTTAAGTTCCTCTTACAGAGAAAAACTGTGTCATACATGATAATCTATTTAGTTAATTACTTTTCTAATAATCAGATTAAAAAGTAAAAGAAAAATAATGACGCATGCTTGTTCATGTTACGAAGAACTGATTGCATCACGAAAAGGACATTTTAATGGTTCGGACATGTGTATACAGGCGGAAGGATAGTTTAGGAAACATTGGTATTCAAGGTAGAACCAAAGTCATCAGCTAACCTTGCGACCACTCAGGATATATATGCTACCATTACGACCACTCAGGATATATATATGTATATATATATATATATATATATATATATATATATATATATATATATATATATATATATATATATACACATATACATTCACTAGTGAACGAGATACAATGTGCATACCTGCGTTCCTTGGCCAAGTTATCGAATACATAAGAGTTTCATCTACGGCAGCTAACTTTATTGCGTATTCCACGACACCATGGAACTGTACATCAATTGTCATATTGGCTGCATCTAAGGTCACTGTGAAACCTATGTAGGATAAAGGCAATGGTTAATATACATTTCAATTGTACCATATGGTATAAATATGGTGAACGCGAAAATATAGTTGCTCCAACGGCTTTGATGTAAACAATCAACAAGAATATATATATATATATATATATATATATATATATATATATATATATATATATATATATATATGTGTGTGTTTGTGTGTGTGGGTGTGTATGTATGTGTGTATGTGTGTGTATTTGTGTGTGTGTATGTATGTATGTGTGTGTATGTGTGCGTGTATGTATGTGTGTGTATGTGTGTGTATGTGTGTGTGTGCGTATGTGTGTGTATGTGTGTGTATGTGTGTGTATGTGTGTGTGTGTGTGTGTGTGTGTGTGTGTGTGTGTGTGTGTGTGTGTGTGTGTGTGTGTGTGTGTGTGTGTGTGTGTGTGTGTGTGTGTGTGTGTGTGTGTGTGTGTAGGTAAACCACGGAATGGATTACAAGTGGAACACTTAGGTACCACTGATGCGATTACTACAGTAGGGCTGTAGCATGTTATTATTATCACAAGTGATTAACCATCATCTCAATGTACCAAACAACATAGTTAGCTGCGTGTTTTGAAAAGGCCGAAGTATGGTACATGATGACTGCAAACTCTGCCTCGCCAATGGCACCTAGTTTTACGTAGTTTTCCTACCAGAGAATTCTTGAGTACGTAACTCGTCGAAATTTTGTTTGACAGCGTCTACGAAGATGTCGAGTCCCAACGTCTCGTTGAGTTGCACCTCGATCACGCTACTATTGGCCACCTTTCTTGCCGCTAGGGCGGTCCACGATGTCGCCCTGATGAGGTCGCCTGACAACCAGATATATATCGAATAGATAAATTAAACAACACGTACATAAGTAAGCAAAGGAATGGCATACACAGCACTTGAACAACAATTAGACATGGAACTCTTAGTGGCCGTTATGATGGGATTGCAATGACACAGGATGTGTAGCAATATAATATAGGTTGGTGGTCCATATTTCTTACGAGTCACACATAATATAAATGTTACATTTTCTATTACGAGATGTACCTTGCTCGTTTCTTGCTTGTGTTGCTCTCCCTTGTGCCAGGAAATCAGAGCTACGAATTAGCCAGAACTCTCCCAGTCCGTTGAATGTATACCGCAGATCGTCCATTGTTATAACGTGTGGGTCTCCAAACGTTGTTCCTGGAATTATCAACACATGTGTCAATGCTATTTCAATTAATAGAAGACATTGTACTTATCATATCGACATAGTTGTAGTTATTGTACGTATGGAAATAACGACAGCAGCAGCAGCAGCAGATTACTGTAACGTGAGATTTTAGTTTAAAATAGCTATAGTTTCATAATATTTTAAACTGACGGAGTTCGTTTCATATGTTGGGCGGAGCTTCAAAGAAATTAAATAAAACAATTAATAAGCATTTTGCGAGCAACATATCTAATTTAACAATATTTAACAAGATTTGCCATCCAAGCCAAATGCCCAGATGGCAAGTGGACAAGGAAGCCATTAGCTTATCGAGAGTTCAACAATGTTCACCTACTTATAACCCGCCCTCCTGAGATATGTGGCAACCTTGTTTTTAAACATATTCACGCTGCTAGCAGTTACACAATCTGTAGACAATTTGTTCCATTCATTTATTGTCCTCTGTGCGAACGAGTGCTTCCTGATGTCCAATCTACATTGATCCTTTACTAATTTTACCTCAGGTCCTCTAGTTCTGCTATCCTTCTTGAGTGAGAAAAACATATTTCTATCAATATTTTCATACCCATTTAATATCTTAAAAACTTCAATCTGATCTCCTCTTAACCTCCTTGTCTCTAGAGTTGTTAAACCACATTCTTTCAGGCGTTCTTCATAACTAAGGTCTCCAAGTTCTGGAATTATTTTAGTTGCTCTCCTTTGTATGCGTTCAAGCGTATCTATATCCTTCTTACGATATGGTCTCCATGCATGTATACAGTATTCTAAATGAGGTCTAACTATTGCTTTATAAAGAGGTATAATTAACTTTTTTCCCTTGTATGTTATGTTTCTTCTAATCAATCAAAGAATTTGATTACCCTTTGAAGCTGCAATACCACACTGCTCTGAAACTTTCATATCAGCGCTTATTGTAACTCCTAAGTCCTTTTCTTTTACAGTAGTACCCAGAAAAGTATCTCCCATTTTATAGTTTACATTCAAGTTCCCATGTCCTGTATGTAGGCATTTACATTTCCCAAAATTGAACAACATCTGCCATTTCTCAGACCATTTTACTAATCTGTCTAGATCGTTTTGTAAATATTGTTTATCACCATCAGTATTAACCTTTCTAAACAGTTTTGTGTCATCCGCAAATTTCAGTACGTTACTTGTTATACTGTCGTCCAAGTCATTGATATAAATTAAGAATAATATAGGTCCTAATACTGATCATTGAGGTACCCCACTCAAAACCGATTTCCAATTTGAAACTTCTCCATCTACTACAACTTGTTATCTTCGTTCAGTCAGCCATTGTTCTATCCAGTCAGTTATGCTATCCCCGATACCATGGACTTTAATTTAAGTAGTAATCTTTGATGTGGTACTTTGTCAAAAGCTTTCTGAAAATCTAAGTAGATAATATCTACTGGCGATCCCACGTCTATCCACTTAGTGATTTCTTCCAAAAAACATAACATATTTGTTAAGCATGACCTCGCTTTAAGGAATCCATGTAGAGATGAATTTAATAATTTATGCTTAACGAGGAAGTCCACCATATGGTCTTTAATTAACCTTTCTATAATTTACAAATCACTGACGTTAAACTCACTGGTCTGTAATTCTCTGACTTATTTCTCGAACCCTTTTTAAATAATGGTATGATGTTTGCTTCTTTCCATTCAAACGGAACAACTCCCTCTTTTAATGACAAGTTGAATACTCTTGCAAGTGGTATACTGATTTGATCTACTGTTTCCATTAGTAATTTTGGAGGAATCCCATGGAATTCTCCCCTGGTTGGTTCTAGTACGTGCTGAGTAAGAAAGCTATCCTGGATTAAACATAGAAATTGTTGATCCTCAATCCCTGTGCTCTCTAGAGAATTCCATTGTATGTGTCCATGGTTAAAATCTCCCATTATGGTACATTCCCCTTTACTAACTTCCTTTATAGCGTTTTTTATTTTTGGGTTGTCCTCTTTGTTTATGTTTGGACTTCGGTAAACTAATCCAGTAGTTAATTTTGAATTTCCTGAAACAATTTTGCACCAAACAGCTTCATCGCAATCTGCTTCCCTTTCTAGTTTTATTTCATAAGCCTGAATAGATTCTTTAACATATAAAATAACTCCCCCGCCCCTTCTTCCTATTCGATCTTTCCTAAACATTACGTATGCTGTCAGTCCTAATTCAGCATCTGTTATATCTATGTTGGCCCATGATTCAGTTATACCAATTATGTGAGGGTCAATATCTTCTACCATAATGTTTAATTCGTTTTTCTTATTTACTATGCTCCTTGCATTTAAACATACGCATCTATAACCTTTTTCAGAGATGTTTTTCGGATGATTTGATATTGGTTTATCTGTGCTAGTGGCCTCTTGTTCTGCTTGAGACACATCTAGGTAACCCCACTGCACTTCTAGTTTAAAGAATGTTTACTTCCAAAAAATATTTTTCATTGTACCCAAGTCGCTATCTACTGCTGCTGAAAGTTTGTCCGCGAATACTACCGCCCCCTTTCCACTTAAACGAAGCCCATCCTTCGTGTACATATCAGCCCTCCCAACAAAACTTCCCCATAAATCCACAAATCCAACTTCCTCTTCCCTACACAGCCGCTGGACTAACATGTTAATTGCCATCCCCCGACAATTTCTATATTTGTGACCCCTCCTGCCCATTACAGGTAAAATCCCTGAGAGTATTACCTGCTCAACCCGCGTCTGTTTTAGTGTTCTGACCAACTGCCTATATTTCCTAACTATGGCAGTTGTACCCTCCCTCTCTACGTTATTTGTCCCTACGTGTACTAAAACAGATCCACCCTTACCCGAGCCTACGATGTTTTTTACCCTCTCAGTTATCGCCTCTATTTTGGCTCCAGGCAAGCAGACCACCACATCATCTCCCTTGTTTAAGACTCTGTCGGTCTTCCTAACTATCGAATCCCCCACAAACACCCTCGCTCTCTTCCTCACCCCCTCTATCACTGCTGCAGAATAACTCTTCCTTTCGATCCCCTCCATCACATTCTGTCCTGACCCCTTCCCTCCTGCCTCCCCCACTTCCCACTCCTTTGCTCTTGTCTCTCCCACTCCCCTCTCCTTCATTCCGGTTGTTTTCCCTTCTGTCTCCCCCACTCCCTTCTCCTTCCCTCCTGTCTCCCCTACTCCCCTCTTCTTCACTCCGGTTGTTTTCCCTCCCGTCTCCCCCACTCCCTTCTCCTTCCCTCCTGTCTCCGCTACTCCTCTCTCCTTCACTCCGCTTGTCTTCCCTCCCGTCTCCCCCACTCCCTTCTCCTTCCCTCCTGTCTCCCCTACTCCCCTTTCCTTCACTCCGGTTGTCTTCCCTCCCGTTCCTTTCCTTCCCGTCTCCTTACGTCCTGTCTCCCTATGACCTGTCACCTTCCCTCCTCTCAGCTTCCTCCCACGCTGAGGTGAGCTCTCCCTAGCATCTCTTGTGTCTTTCCCCACTTTATCGTCTACTGTTCCCCCACCGGAACTACTGGCACAACCCCCCCCGTTCCCTTCCCACCATTGCCACAACGAGCAGCCTCAGCTCTTCCAACTCCACCTCTAGTTCCTTCATCTTCGTGCATCCCCTACACTCAAAACTAAAACTATTTGCCTGGACCTCTGCCCAAGACTTCTGATGTATTCTTGAAGAAGGAAGCAAATAGAATCAGTGGCAGAGACACGCATCCACTGAAACCATGTGACATGTTGCCTGTGGAGAATACTAAGAAACAATACTGTCACATACCAACAATTGGAGATAAATATGTTTTGCAGTCGTCTGTTGGCCTAACTTCTCCGTATTTCCTGCAGTTGTCTGAGAGCTTACAACACAGGAAGTGTGGCTTGACGTCTTCCAAGAGGTGGCTCACGGAAGGTGTTCTAACGATGTCCTTACTGACGTATCCCTTATAATGCGCCACTTGTAAAGTTCCTCCGCCGTTCTCATAAGGCAGAATGTTCCCACTGCCGTCATAACAGCATTGCTGGCCGGCACCGTGTACGCTGTGGAAACGTAGATTCACCAACACTATCTTTATTTATTAGCTCGCTCTTTGCACAATGGTAATAACAATACAAAATAATTTGAAATTATGTAAAATACATTTGTTTTCGTCTAGTTTATCTATAAAAAACAACTAAGAAATATGACCCAATTTGTTTGATATAATTACCACAATGTCACAATAAATAAACGTAGATTCACCAAAACTATCTTCATTTATTAGCTCGTTCTTTGCACAATAATAGTAATTTGAAATTATGTAAAATACACTTGTTTTTATCTAGTTTATCTCTAAAAAACAAATAAGAAATTGGACCCAATTTGTTTTATATAATTACCACAATGCCACACTAAATCATATATTCGGAAGATATAAACATATTGGGATTACATTAACCTACCTGGGGAAAGCGGAGCGAATGCAATGTGTGGCTCCGCGGTGAAAGATATTGCAGGCAGCGTTTCCGTTCGAACAGGATGGGTTGTCCTCGAATTGGGTTACAACGGCCGCCTGTGTTCTCGTGCACGGGCATTTTGGGAGGTTTCGCATGTCCGGTGGATCTTTACTTTCTCCGACGTACCAGTCAATGCACTTCTGTCCATACAGAGCATCACCCACCTCACCCAGTCTCCGGCGAACTACTTCAATGGCGTTGTTTGTTCCTCGGAGTTCTCCTCCAAGGTGTCGATTCATAGTCCGCCAGGTGGCGCTAGTGTCACCTCGACGTACTAAATCTGTGACGTACATGTTCTGGTACCACATGGCGAAGTGGATCTCCGACCACAGAGACTTCACATTCCTGAATGGAAACACATATGCCTGTTTTTTTTATGTTCTTATGTAGTATCTATGGACATGTAAAAGTACTGCGCCACAAACGTCGCTGTGATTGCATTAACCGTATGCATATATCTTTATTGAACTAGCTCAAACTGTCAAAGTAGATAAGCTAAAGCTAAGGTATGCTTTTAGTCGCTTGCGATTGAATACTGTGATGATTTACTCAGATATAATACTCTCTTTTCTCTAAACATAAATAGTTTTCCTCTATCTGGTATTGGCTACGTTTACTAAACACTAAACAAATAAGGCATAACAAACAAACAAACAAGTTTGAAGTACGTCTTATTTTATTCAATATACCATAAAATGTTAGGCAGTTTCTAATCAGTTAGCAAGTTCAGTAGTGAACAGTAGGATCGGTGCCTCGTGGATCTATGCCTGATAAGCCCGTTTAAACAAGTGGTCATGGTCCTGATCATGTTTTGTCGTTACACGAATACTAATTATTGTCATTAGGGATTTACCAGCTTACATTGCAAAGTCAGCATTTGCCTCCCGTAGTCGCAGCGCGCCGACAAAGCCAGATGTTAGCGTGGGGGACACCTTCAGATCTACCGGCAGCCTCAAGCTGCCCACATTCTCCGCCGATCTCAACAGAGGTACCACCTCTCTCAGAATTTCGGTGTGATTGTGATCATACCTAGAACAAATGCAAATGGGCTAGCGCGTGTACCTACGTTCGCATATATGAATGCGTATGTATGTCCATGAAAGTACGGGTAAGATGGAAAACGAACAGGCCAGATCATATACGTCACGGATTTAGTACGACGAGGTGACACTATCGCCATCTAGCGGACTCTGAATCGACACTTGGAGAACTTCAAGGAGCAAACAATGCCATTGAAATAGTTCGTCGGAGACCGGGTGCAACCAAAGCTTTGAAAGGGAAAGAACGCGTCTGGACACACACATACACACGCACGCACACGCAAACACACACACGCAAGCACGCACGCACGCACGCACGCACACACACAGCCATATATCATGCAGGTGGTTAACATATATTGATTTCAAGTGAGTTACTTACCTGAACACGACGAAATCAACATCTACTCGTGCAGCATTGAAATATGAGGGTGACCAAGATATCTCAAGTGGTTTATTGAAATCGCCCCACGCAATGTTGTCTTTGTTTACGAGAACGACAGGCTCTTTGTTGCCTTCGCGAACTGCAAATAAATCAACAATACTCAAGTGATTTTATTTTATATATATATATATATATATATATATATATATATATATATATATATATATATAAACGTATGTGTATTTATGTGTGTGTGTGTATGGGTGTGTGTTTTTATATGTGTGCGTGCGTATGTGTATGCCTGCCTGTGAAGATAAAAATATAAACTAAGGCCAACCTTAAAATCACATGCTGTGAAACCATCAAAGAGTCAAAGCAAATAACTAATTTTGTTTTAAATACAAAGATAAACCACATTTGTTTGCCCCAGATTGTTAGAAATCATTTGACCAGTCACTGATCATTAACTGTTCAATTATACAAAGTAACGATCATCCAAATGTACTGTTATGCACGCACATATGTCAATACATACATGAACACGCACGCACTCACGCACGCACATTTAACTATTTGGACTATTACAACATTTGATTTATGATTTCATAATTGAATGTCAAATAGTGTTAAGTCAACTTGAAGGTCGAATAAACAAGACACTTTTTTTTGTGTTTCAAAACATGTTAAGCCAAATCATTAAAAACATTACTATTATTAAATTTGTTTTATTATATATGGATGCACTTCTCTGTAGCATATAATCTCTAAAAAACGCAAATTATATAAATTTATCAGAAATATACTTCTTCATAGTACGAAATGAAATAGAACGACCGGATATTTACCGAGAGTAAATATTCCGGCGTCGGTGTAGTTATGACCACCATTGACAGAGAACGCTACTGGAATTTGCCCAGTTCGAAGCAGCATAGGAAGTACACACTGCGCGTGCGTGTCATCTATGACGTCAGCTGGCATCACAATGTCGTTGAACTTGCACACAACGTTAGATGTGTTTATCAGGTCAGCGAAACATTCGCCAAAAACCGTCACTGTCATGCCTCCCAGCATGGAACCATAGGTAGGACTAACCCATAGCGAACCTAAACAAAAGAAGAAATACGTTAACATGTTAGCAAGCTCAACAAGTAATGCACAATAAATACAATGGCGGATCTATGGTTTGGTGCGCACGCCCCCGTCTTCATTCAGAATGCATCTTTTCAAGCACACTAAAACACATTTCTGGTGAAAGTACAGACCTGTAGCATAAGAGTGCCCCCTGGTCATATCCTAGATCTGCTCCAATACGACTTCGGCATATATAATGCGCGCAGAACACATGCTACTGACCCCCACATGAAGCTCGCTTGCCGTCCCAGGTACCAGCAACAGTGC
>BSQZ01000038.1:2577500-2695000 GCA_033239005.1 Lamellibrachia satsuma | reverse complement strand
AGAACATGTTGGGGTGAATGAAAAGTTCGTTGCAGTACACTGGGTTATTAAATAAGACATATGTATGTAGATTATTTCTCAAGTTGTCATATGCGAGCTGCAATAAAGCGTACGTAACATAAAAAGGAACATTTCCTGGGAGTACTCCTCAACAAATATTTGTCGTGTTACTCTACTCACCATCACATATGGTATCGGTGCCGTTCCAAACGCCAGTCTCCATACAACTTCTCTGTGCAGAACCGCTTAGTCGAAATCCATAGTCGCAGGAGAACATCACAACTGAGTCGACGACGTCATTGATGCTGAGCTTGCTGCCGTTTGACGGTGTCTCCAAAGAACCACAGTGGATCTCTACAAAGAAATCATGACGACAGCATGGCAGTTGTGCTTTACTTTGTAAATGTGAAAGTAGGATTAGGTCATGAAAAGTATAATTCCATTGTCAAAAACGGTGCGGCGTACGATAACTTAAGTTAATTGTTACAGTTAGAAAAATATGAAGAATCTATTGCAAGGAAGTGTTAGGGAAACTTCAAACAAACACAACTGCACATTTAAACACCAAGACAGTGAGATCGTGTACATTAAAAATATAATAATGTACGCCCCCGTTGAGCCACTCTAACGATAGAATCAAAATGGTTTTAGACTTGCAGGGTCTACCATGACACTGATGCTTGACACGTATCACTGAAGACATAAAACGAACTCTACCATCTCTGGCGATCGTTTTATATATTTCTCCAAAGCCTTCGACAGCATCCACCAGGAATGTAAAATATCGCACTCTAATGTTGACACTAACAGACTGGAGAAAGTTCAGAAGTCAACTCTTGGTGGTCATATCAAACAGGCATATGCAATATCGAAGACAGGATCGAAGGATGCCATTCTCTGATTCTGTCAGATGACAGGACTACAGGACCACCGCCCAGCTACATGGTGACCTATGAGCGTTGTCCACGGTGCTAAGAAAGAGACGATTAGAACATGTTGGAGTGAATAAAAAGGTCGTTGCAGTAAACTCTGTTATTAAATAAGACATGTGTGTAGATTATTTCACAAGTTGTCATAGGCCAGCTGCAATAAAGCGTACCTAACATAAAAAGGAACATTTTCTACGAGTACTCCGAAACAAATATTTGTCGTGTTACTCTACTCACCATCGCAGATGGTATCGGTGCCGTTCCAAACGCCAGTCTCCATGCAACTTCTCTGTGCAGAACCGCTTAGTCGAAATCCATAGTCGCAGGAGAACATCATAACCGAGTCGACGACGTCATTGCTGTCGATCTTGCTGCCGTTTGATGGTGTCTCCAAAGAGCCACAGTGAATCTCTGCAGAGAAATCATGACAACAACGTGGCTGTTGTGTTTTACTTTGGAAATTTGAAAGCAGGAAGAAGTCATGTAATGGTTAATTTCATTGTCAAAATCCGTGCAACGTACGAAAACGTAAAATAACTGCTACAGTTACACATATATAAAGAATCCATGGCAAGGTAGTGTGAGGGAAACACCAAAGAAACACACTTGCACAGTTAAACATAAATGCAGTGGGATCGTTTACATTCAAAATGTAATAATGTATGCCCCCGTTGAGCCACTCCAACGCTGGAATCAAAATGGTTTTATACATGCAAGGTCTAGTGATGCTTGTATTGGCACGTATCACTGAAGGCATGAAAGGAACTCAACTATCTCTGGTGATCTTTTTATATACTTCTCCAAAGCCTTCAAGTACATCCACCGGGAATTAGTATTTTATATATTTGATGGCCTATGAAATATCACCATCCAGTGTAGAAATGGAGAAAGCTTATCAAACTGGCATGTACAATATCGAAGATTGAACCGATGGATGCTACACTCGGAGTCTGTCAGATGACAGAACCATATGACCAACGCCCAGCTACATGATGAGCATTGTCGACAGTGCTAACAGGGAGACGACATTTTGGGATGCATTAATGTGTCGTTGCAACGCCCCCAGTTATTAATTAAACATCCCTTGTCTCTAAACAAGTGATACATTGGTAGATTTATTCACAAGTTGTTATAGGCCAGCTAAAGTAAAGACTATGTAACATAAATAATAACATTTCCTACAAGCACTCTAAAACAAATATGTTTCTGTGTTACTCTACTCACCATCACATATGGCATCGGTGCCGTTCCAAAGGCCAGTCTCCATACAACTTCTCTGTGCAGAACCGCTTAGTCGAAATCCATAGTCGCATGAGAACATCACAACCGAGTCGACGACGTCATTGCTGCCGATTATATTACCATTTGACGGTGCCGCCAAAGAACCGCAGTGAATCTCTACAAACAAATAGTATGGCTCTCCTGGTTATTTACAAAAAGCACTGTTCAAACAAGCACCATTATCAACTTCAATTAAAGCATCCAGTCACGCTGCAATTCCTTCCTGAATCCTCGTCATTCTTATCGTTCTTATAATCACTGGGATATCAGCGTGTATCTCCATATACCAGTTTATACAGCTATGTGAACCGGGACAAATTGGGGTGAACGAACTTGTCCAAATTTCCCAATGCAATGTAAACTTTGCATGAATAACATAATTAAAAACAATCCTCTAATGGGAAAATCAACCGACCGACATAGTCAGTTTCTGGACCGTTCCAATTCTCGGTTTACATGCATGTTCGTTGCATGGAACCAGTTAGTAGGTATCCGCGATAGCAAGTGAAGGTCGCAACAGTAGGCTCGGTTATTAAATAAGACATGTGAGTAGATTATTTCACAAGTTGTCATAGGCCATCTGCAATAAAGCGTACCTAACATAAAAAGGAACATTTCCTACGAGTACTCAGAAACAAATATTTGTCGTGTTACTCGACTCACCATCGCAGATAGTATCGGTGCCGTTCCAAACGCCAGCCTCCATGCAACTTCTCTGTGCAGAACCGCTTAGTCGAAATCCATAGTCGCAGGAGAATATCATAACCGAGTCGACGACGTCATTGATGCTGAACTTGCTGCCGTTTGACGGTGTCTCCAAAGAACCACAGTGGATCTCTACAAAGAAATCATGACGATAACATGGCAGTTATGTTTTACTTTGTAAATGTGAAAGTAGGATTAGGTCATGAAAAGTATAATTCCATAGTCAAAAACGGTGCGGCGTACGATAACTTAAGTTAATTGTTACGGTTAGAAAAATATGAAGAATCTATTGCGAGGAAGTGTGAGGGAAACAACAAACAAACACAACTGCACAGTTGAATACCAAGACAGTGAGATCGTATACATTAAAAATACAATAATGTACGTCCCCGTTGAGCCACTCCAACGATATAATAAAAATGGTTTTAGACTTGCAAGGTCTACTATGACACTGATTCTTGCACTGGCACGTATCACTGAAGACATAAAACAAACTCAACTATCTCGGGCGATCGTTTTATATACTGTTCCAAAGCCTTCGACAACATCCACCAGGAAAGTAAATTTGATATATTAATCGCCTATTAAATATCGCACTCTAGTGTAGACACTAATAGACTGGAGAAAGTTTAGAAGTCAACTCTTGGTGGTCATATCAAACTGGCATATGCAATATCGAAGACCGGATCGAAGGATGCCATACTCTGATTCTGTCAGATGACAGGACTACAGGACCACCGCGCAGCTACATGGTGACCTATGAGCGTTGTCGATAGTGCTAAGAAAGAGACGGTAATAACATGTTGGGGTGAATGAAAATGAGTAAGCAATTTGTACATGTAAGTACTTTTAAGAGTAGTATTTTACATTTGTTGTGGACAGTTGATATGATATTAAACACTGTCCTCTGTTCTTGTTAATACATGCTATAAAAAGAGTAATCTACCTAACATAATAGCAATGTAAAAATATGAGAAAAAAATATTAAAAACGATACATAGCTTGTCCGCAGATAATACTATCTCGATGGGTGCATCGACTTACCAATACACATGGTTTTCACGCCGGACCATTCGCCAACGTCGGTACAACTCCGCTGAGCCGAACCACTGAGACGAAATCCGTAGTCGCAGGAGAACATCATAACCGAGTCGACGACGTCATTGTTGCCGGTCTTGCTGCCGTTTGATGGTGTCTCCAAAGAGCCACAGTGAATCTCTACAGATAAATCATGACGACAACATGGCTGTTGTATTTTACTTTGTAAATGTGAATGCAGGACTAGGTATTAGAAAGGTTAATTCCATTGTAAAAAATGGTGCAACGTACACAAACATAAGACAGTTGTTATAGTTAGAAATAAATGAAGACTATATTTGCAAGGTAGTGTGAGGGAAACATCAAGCAAACACAACTGCACAGTTAAACATCAATACATTGAGATCGTGTACATTAAAAATGTAATAATGTATCCTCCCGCTGAGCCTCTCTAACGCTGGAATCAAAATGGCTTTAGACATTCAAGTTCTACAGTGACATTGATGCGTGTACTGGCACGTATCACTGAGGGCATGAAAGGAAGGCAACTGTCTCTGGCGATCGTTTTATATACTTGTCGAAAGCCTTCGACTACATCCATCCGGAATGCAATACATTGAGATCGTGTACATTAAAACTGTAATAATGTATCCTCCCGCTGAGCCTCTCTAACGCTGGAATCAAAATGGCTTTAGACATTCAAGTTCTACAGTGACATTGATGCGTGTACTGGCACGTATCACTGAGGGCATGAAAGGAAGGCAACTGTCTCTGGCGATCGTTTTATATACTTGTCGAAAGCCTTCGACTACATTCATCCGGAATGCACATTTGATATACTTTATGGCCTATGAAATATCACCCTCCAGTGTTGAACTGGAGAAAGCTGGTCAAACTAGCATGTGCAATATCGAAGATTGGATCGAGGGATGCCACACTCGGATTCTCTCAGATGACAGAACCATTTGACGAACGCCCAGCTACATGGTGAGCATTGTCGAGAGTGTTAAGAAGGAGACGACACTTTGGGATGAATTAATGGGTCGTTGCAATGCCCCAGTTATTAATTAAACATCCCTTGTCTCTAAACAATTGGTACATTGGTAGTTTCATTCACAATTTGTCACAGACCAGCTGCAATAAAGCATTGTAACATAAATAGGAATATTTTCTAAGATCACTCTAACACCAATGGTTACGCAAGCACCATATCAACTTCCATTAAAGCATCCAATCACGCTGCAATTTCTTCGTGAATCATCTTCATTCTTATAATGCTTATTCTTATAATCACTGGGATACCAGCGAGTATCGGAATATACCAGTTTATACAGTAAAGTGAACTGGGGCAAAGTGGGGTGAAAGAAATTGTCCAAGTTTCGATGCGGCAGCATGATCACTCGAAGCCCGATCATCTCGATTGGCAGTCCGGCGCTCTGACCGCCGAGCCACCTCGCACCACAAACAACTCAAATACGAATGAATATTATTTTGAACTAGCCAGACGTACCTAAGGACTTCCTAACGCAATGTAAACATAGCATGAATAACACAATGCACTAACAACAAACCCCAATCATTCTAATGGGACAATCAACTGACCGACACAGTCAGTTTCTGAACCGTTCCAATTTCCGGTTTCCGTGCATGTTCGTTGAGTGGAGCCAGTTAGTCGGAATCCGCGATCGCAAGAGAAGGTCGCAACAGAGTCCAACACATCATTGCTGGCGAACTGACTGCCGTTTGACGGCGTGACCGTGGGGCCACAGTGGATCTCTGCAAACAAATTACAATATTGAGGACACCATTGTGTTGTTCAATTGTTCGTTTATTAAAAACAAATAATCTGTTCAACCCATACTGTCATAGTTAACCTGGCAATCATTTTTAATTGCATGCATTTCGAAGATTAATATAGTACACCATAATTACCGGATTCACTCTAGCGAAACGTATACTGACCTACACAGATCGCTACTTCCCCGTCCCAAGTCTCCTGGTCTGTGCAATTCCGCAGAGCCGAACCGTTTAGGCGAAATCCGTAATCGCAGGAGAACGTTACAACTGAATCGACGACGTCATTGCTGCCGATCTTACTGCCATTTGTCGGCGTCTCCAATGAGCCACAGTGAATCTCTACATGTAAATGATAACATCTAAGTAAATAGTGGAAATGCTTCTCCACCCGACTTAACTAATACTTAATACTGCTAGCAATGTTGATCAAACATCTGAATCATAATATTTAAAATATGGAATAACGTGACTTATATAAATTTCTATATCTAAGGGATGTTTCAAAAAACATCCGATTGTTGTCGCTTTAGACATTTCATGTTGCACATGTTAGCGATTTAGAAAGATTAATATTGTCCACCCTGGTAATATGCAGCATTTCCTCCACTGTGTAAACAGACTGACCAACACAGGTAGCTTCTATTCCGTTCCAGTCTCCGTCATTCGTGCAACTTCGCTGAGCCGAACCATCAAGTCGAAATCCGTAGTTGCACGAAAACGTCGCGACTGAATCGACAACATCAGTGCTGCTGTTCTGTCTGCCATTTGACGGCGTCTCTAAAGAGCCACAGTGCAACACTGCAAAGATATTATAATAGCAGTTAACTGCCGTTCTCTGTAAAACCGATATAAGCTTAGGAATGTGTAACTGTAATTTTTTCACACATTAAATAAGATAAGATTTTGTCTCATTTTGAGGCAATGCACGAGATTGCACATATGTACACAAATAAATGAGTATAGATCATTTAACAGATAAGCTAACCGGAACAAGCGGCTTCTTCTCCACTCCAAAGTTTTTCGTCCGTGCAAGTTCGCTGTGCCGATCCATTTAAGACAAATCCGTAGTTACAGGAGAACGTAGCTACGGAATGGATGATGTCACTGTCGCCATTCTTGCTACCGTCAACTGGCGTCAACAATATTCCGCACCACGGGATTCCTGCAAAGAAATCATAAAAGGAAAGTATCTTAAACCCATACTGCTAGCAATTTTGATCTAATATCTGAAACATTATATTTAACATAGAGGAACAACGTACACAACGTATATATAAGACGGGCCCCATAAGCATGATTTGTCAAAAAGTTGACGTTTTTAATTAAAACATTTCTTTCTATATAATAAACTTTTCTACTTGTCTCACTACATCTGTACTTATATAGATCGCCTTGTCGTCTAAATTTCTATATCTAAGGGATGTTTAAAACATCACCCGACTGTTGTCGCTTTAAAAAAATACAAAAATGTGTAAATACATTGATCAACCAAGGTGGAATAATGATAAATACCTTTCTAATGACTTCCCGATGCAATAATGTTAACACAGTGATAATAACATTAGCCTAAAGGGAAAAACAACTGACACAATCACTTTCTGGATCAGTCTAATTTCCCGTGTCCGTGCATATTCGTTGCGTCGAACCAGTTAGTCGGTATCCGCGATCGGAATAGAAGGTCGCATCAGAGTTCAAAATATCATCGCTAACGATCTCACTGCTGTTTGATGGCGTGACCTTTGTGTTGTTCAATTGTTCGTTTATAAAAGAACCTTTTTACCTCATACTTACCTCATAATTAAACAGGCAATAATATTTAATTGCACGTATTTCAAAGATTAATTTACTATAACATACTTACAGGATTCACTCTAGTGAAACGTATACTGACCTACACACGTCGCTACTTCCCCGTCCCAAGTCCCCTGATCCGTGCAATTCCGAAGAGATGAACCGTTTAGGCGAAATCCATAGTCGCAGGAGAACGTAACAACTGAATCGACGACGTCATTGCTGCCGGCCTTACTGCCATTTGTCGGCGTCTCCAAAGAGCCACAGTGAATCTCTACAAATAAATAATAACAATTAAGTAAATGACGGAAATGCTTCTCCACCGAACTTAATTATATTTTCAACCCATACTGCGTGCAATGTTGATCAAACATCTGAAACATTATATTTAATATAGAGGAACAACGTGCAAAACAAAAAAAATTATTAAAACATTTCTATCAATAAAATAATTTTCTCCACTTGTCTCAATACATTTGTACTCATATAAAGCGCCTTGTTGTCTAAATGTCTATATCTAAGGGTTTTTTAAAACACAATCCGTTTGTTAGTACTTTAAAAATGTCATGTTGCACATGTTGGCGATTCAGAAGGACTACTTTTTTACCCTGTTAACATGGAACATTTTCTCTACTGTGTAAATAGATTGACCAACACAAGTGGAATATTGATAAAGACCTTTCTGGTGGCTTCCCAATGCAATAATGGTAACACAGTGATAATAACATTAGCTGAACAATTATATTAGATATAGGGGAACATGCAAAACGGGCCCCTTAGGCAAGATTTGTCATAGAGTTAATTTTTTTATTAAATCACTTCTTTCTATGTAATCATTTTCTCCACTTGTCTAACTATGTATGTACTTATATAAAGCGCCTATATCTAAGGGATGTTTCAAAACACCATCCGATTGTTGTGTAAATGGACAGAACACCACGTGTGGCTTTTGTTCCGTTCCAGTCTCCGTCATTCGTGCAACTTCGCTGAGCCGATCCATCAAGGCGAATCCGTAGTCGCAGGAAAACGACGAGTCGACAACGTCAGTGTTGCTGTTCTTTGTCTAGATTATGTGACAGTCTGTCCATAACTATATCTATGCTTTTATTTCGTATAAGTTTATTCCGCAGACCAAATTACATTAATTCCTACATTACAATGTACAGACCAACACAGCTGGCGTCTGTGCCGTTCCAAATTCCATTTTCCGTGCACGACCGCTGCTCGGAGCCGGTTAAGCGGTATCCGAGATCGCAAGAGAAGTTCACGACCGAACCAACGGAATTACTGCCGGTGTTCGTGCTTCCGTGCACAAGGGGTCCATTGTAACAGAGTACAGCTGCAAGTTAAACCGATAATTGGTAGGCATATTATGTTTGTTGATCTCTTAAGGTAGCTGGAGCGGCAAACGCGTCAGTTAATTTCTTCATGTTCTACTTATAATATGTAAGAATATTGCCATAGATAATCACGCGATATTAACGGCATATTTCTACATGTTTGTGCACGTATGGTTTATAAGTGTGTATATAGGAGTACTACCACCACCACCACCACTGCCACTATATGAGTACTACCACCACCACTAATGCCACTAGATGAGTACTACCACCACCACCACTGCCACTATATGAGTTCTACCACCATTACCACTGCCACAATATAAGAGTACTACGTCACTATCACTGCCACTAGAGAAGTACTACCACCACCACCAACAACAACAACACCACAACCACCACCACCACGATCACAACGCTTTACTAACATCCATCGATGGTAATGATACTTGTGTCAAGTCGGAAGATCCATCGGCCTTGAACTCCAACATTAGTCGTTGATCCAATGTTGAGTATGGCACTCGTCAAAGATCCAGGAACGGAGAAGGCACGCACTCCGTCACCCGCATTAAAACCAACCTGAAGAAGCAGAAGTATTATGAGAAATGCAGTAGATAGATAAATAGATAGATAGATAGATATATAGATAGAGAGATAGATAGACAGATAGACAGACAGACAGACAGACAGATATATATATATATATATATATATATATATATATATATATATATATATATATATATATATATATATATAGACATATATATATATATATATATATATATATATATATATATATATATATATATATATATATATATATATATATATATATATATATATATATAGATAGATAGATATATAGATAGAGAGAAGGAGAGGGAGATGGGGAGGGACACAATGACATAGAGTCAGGAAGACAGAAAAAGAGAGACGTAAGCAGAGAGACAGAAACAGAGTGAGAGAGAGAGAGAAACAAAAATAGAGAGAGAGAGAGAGAGAGGCGGAGGGAGGGAGGGAGATAGGGAGGAAGGGAAGGAGGGAGGGAGGGACAGAGACACATATACAGAGAGAGAGATAAACAGAGAGTCAGAAACATAAAGGCAGAGAGACAGAGACAGAGAGACAGGCAGACAGACAGACAAAGCAAATACATCAACAAGTACTGTAAACAACAAAGGAGAATGAAAGGATAAGAGTGGTCTTCTATGTAAGCTGAGGTGTTGGTCTTCTCTGTAAGCTGTGGTGTTGGTCTTCTCTGCAAGCTCAGGTGTTGGTTGGTCTTACCTGCGCATAATTTTTGTCTTCATCGTTGGCAAAGTTGATATCGCCATAGTTCAACATCGCGAAAGACATATGGCCATTTGAAATCATCACGATTTGTAGTGTGCTCACCTGCGAAAGACAGAACATTATCTACGCTTGTGCCTATATTCAGATTAATCGCCACTGACCACATGCACATCATCATCACCTGAACAAATTGTGATGTACTACAGTACTTGCATATAGCAATTTCTGTTGTACTACTGAACAATGTTGCATTTTCATTTAACATCGGCTTATGGTTTGGAATTTATTCCTGGCGTATGGTACATACATTGAACGTAAGGCGAAACAAAAATACCAAAGGATACAGAACATTAGCGGTGTGACCAGTGAATAACATTATAACATATTGAGTGATGTTCCTTCTAATAAGGGACTAATCAACACACATGTCATCTCTGCTTCAGATTTTTTTAATTCGTTCACGTTTGTTTATTTGTACTGACGAATATGCATTACAATCCGGGGGGGGTTATAACCCCCTTTTGAGAATCATCCCCGAAACACCCGATTGCGTAAGCTCGAACCCCTATTTACAAACCCTGATGATTGGCCTGGTGTGTATAGACAATACAAAACAGACGCAAACTTACTGGAGTGTCATACGAGCCGTCATAATAGGTCACTTTGTGCCACGTGGCGACGAACACCCAGGTAGCGGTAAACAGGGATAGAGCATGGAATGCTGACCTCACGTCGTCGGTTGCTCGTTGAAGCAAGTCAGCGTCTGTCGTTTCCCGATAGTACACCCGACCATCATTAGCCTCAGTGTCAATATCCGTCCAAAGTGCCGCTATCATGCGCATTTCTCCCTCCAGGGGAAAAGGGTCAGGTTCGTAGCTACTAACCTCATTATTGAAGGAAATCGCCCCGTTTGTGTTCACCTGAAAAACCGGAAATACTTAGACATTGCATGAGAACAGAACATATGGTCGTGAATGTATGTATACAATTTAGCGAGTATTGTTCGTGAGGTGGTTTAATTACATTGCTTAGTGAACTGTATAATAAAATTATATTATATATTGATTATATTTATGCATACATACATATATATATATATATATATATATATATATATATATATACATTTATATATATTTATATATATATATATATATATATATATATATATATATATATATATATATATATATATATATATATATATCCTAAATTTCCAGATAAAAATAGAAAAACCACAATTAATATCATGACGACTGGTGAACCCTGGTGGCCTAAGACTTGACTTGGAATTCAGAGAGATGGATTGAGACTGGACTGGAGGTAATTGTTTTGAGACCTGAATTGACTTGACTTGCAGGTCAGTGCCTTGATTGAATACTTTTTTTTACCTATATATGTGTATATATTCAGTGCCGCCTGTCACGTATTGCGTGCGTTTCGAACCACCAAACATGTTTGCCAGTCACAAACTGTTTTTCAATAGACACGGACACGTCATACATGTTCCCGTTTGACTTGAGTTTCAGTCATTGACATTATTGTTATTCACTGTGTTAGGCCATCGGCATCAATAGCAACTGTCAAAGAACTCACAGAGTGTAAACATTCCAAGTAACAAATATGCAGTCAGTTTAAAAATAGCAGCAGGCATTTAGTTTAGGCCCAAATAAGTAATTAGTAGTACTAGATCAAGTAAGTGATAAATAGTCAAATGCAGTAAAAAGTGACAGAGATTGATAACAATAATACAGTAAAATGTTATTGTTAGAAGCTCAGTCTGGGCGCGTCAGTGTCTGTCCTCACGCTGGGCGCGTCAGTGTCTGTCCTCACGCTGGGCGCGTCAGTGTCTGTCCTCACGCTGGGCGCGCCAGTGTCTGTCCTCACGCTGGGCGCGTCAGTGTCTGTCCTCAGGCTGGGCGCATCAGTGTCTGTCCTCAGGCTAGGCGCGTCAGTGTCTGTCCTCAGTAAAAAGGACAGACTCACAATAATGGGCATATTGCTTTAGCTAACTGGCGTGGTACGGCCCAACTGGCATGATACGGCCCCACTGGCATGGTACGGCCCCTACTGGCATGGTACGGCCCCACTGGCATGGTACGGCCCCCACTGGTATGGTACGGCACCACTGGCACGGTACGGCCCCCACTGGCATGATGACGCCCCACTGGCATGGTATGCCCCCCCACTGGCATTCCTAACTGTTTAGGGGTAAACTATTATTTGACAAACATACAAAACTCAAACATAATTTAAGCATGTGATCCTAACATTTAAACGCGATTAGGATATTACTTATTGTAAGTATGCCCATACACAATCAGATTTGCATTGCAAACAACCCAACTATTACACTTCATCACGGGGACACTTTCAAATCCTTAACATCTGTAAGTGTACAGCAAATTTTTACCAGACCAGATGCCATTTGATTTACTGCCATTATTTTGAAAAGGGTCTAATACTCTAGACAAACATTGTGCTTGGAGGAATGCTAAGATAGTTATTTTGCAAAATGTTCATTCTGTTCTGACGTATCAGCTGTGTAAAGCCAGGAATTACCACATTGTTCTTGGAAGTCATGAAAACTTAAATTGTTTGGAAGAGTGCTGTGATTTGTTGGTATGATATCAAGCAGTAACTGAATTGAGCACGTTTCAAACTTGTAGTTTGACCTACTATGAACGCACTAATAAGGACAGTTTACGTGTGGCAGCTAGTAGAAACTGTGAGATGTCAAAGGTACACTGTATGCACACGCACACACACACACACACACACACACACACACACACACACACACACACACACACACACACACACACACACACACACACACACACACACACACCACACACACCACACACACACACACACACACCCCCACACCCACACACCACCCCCACACCCACACACACACACACACACACACACACACACACACACACACACACACACACACACACACACACACACACACACACACACACACACACACACACACACACCCATCCACCCACACACACACACACTCACACCCACCCACACACACACACACACACCCACCCACCCATCCACCCCCCCCCACACACACACACTCCCACCCACCCACACACACACACACCCACCCACCCACCCACCCACCCCCCCCCACACACACACACTCACTCACACCCACCCACACACACACACCCACCCATCCACACACACACACACACACACACGCACACACACACACACACACACACACACACACCCACCCACTCACAAACCCACCCACCCACACACATATGTCAGAGGTACACATTTAGACATTAACAAGGCCAAAATGCCTAGTCATGACTCAAAATGTATACATGAAAAACATGTTTACATATTTGATGATAACAATATTAAATTTCCATATGTGATCATGCACTTTGGAAAATGGTTCAACATTTCAACCACTACCCAGCCGGCATACAACGTCGGTATGACGTTGATTATTAGTTGTATATACGTTGCGACGTCGAACAACGTAAATGCAACGTTTTCTCAGCGTCTGGTCATCGACGTCACAAGGACGTGGAAATGTGATGTCGCCACAACGTTGAAATCAAGTCGACAACCAAACCCAACGTCTTCACAACGTCTGGTTATCAACGTTATAAGCACGTGGAAATTTGACATCCACGCAACGTTGTAATCACATCGACAGTCCAACCAGCTAGTTTCATCTATAAATACAACGTTTTTACCACGTCTGGTTATCGACGTGATAACGACGTAGATATATATGACGTTGGCACAACGTTGAAATCACGTCGACAACCCAACCCAACGTCTTTGCAACGTCTGGTCAACAACTTTAGAATGACGTGAACAATTTACGTTTATACAAGCTTGCCATTATTAATTTTCGGATTTTAAGGTCGGCGCAGTTTAATGGATGATATGGTGTTGTGAGCTTTCTTTGTTATCAAAGTAAGTTGTACGTAGTTCCTGCTCTAAATACACATTTACATTTGTGCCTCTTGTGTGTGTTAAGAATGTGTGGAAGCCATATATACATAGTAGACCCCCCAAACACAACATAAAGGAGTATTTAACTTGCTTGTTGTGCATTGTTTCATTGAGCTGGTGTTTCTGAAGCCATGAATTGGTCAGCTTACTGGTCTTGTCACATTGTTTCAATAATGGCTTAGCCATTGTCTGTACATTCTTTACAACTACGTGGATGTTACCAGACAGATGTAGGGTAACATTCTATTAACTGAAATAGAACCAAACAAATCTGATTTGTTTGTACATTTGTAGTGATTGTACAGGAAATTAATAGACTAGCCTGAATTCAATGAAGCAATTCCAAAAAAGATTCCAATTCCGATCGGCTCTTGAAAATACATGCCGAAATAGAATTGACCCCATATATATGACAGCTGTTGTTTGCTGTTACAATTAACAATACGAAAGCACAATAATTATGTCTGCTGCTGAATACTGGTTACTAGAGGAATTAATCTACATTGAATGTATTCCACTGGTTCAGGAATTTACACATTGCCAAATAAAATCTTATTTGTTGTATCAGAACACAGTAAATATCTTTACAGTGTTAATGTTTGTTTTATTATCAAAACATAATATTTAATGACTGTTTTGAAAAAGAAAGATCAACTTGGTGATTTATGCTCTCCTTGTGCTCTTTTTAATGTCTGCTTGATACGGAATACTAGGAATTGGGCAAACAAGCGATGAATGGTCTACATTGTATTCCATGGGTTCATTGATATACACATTGTTAAATAAAATGTCTCATGTATCGGAATAAGTTGAATATGTCTTTATTTTGTTCAAAACGTATTTAGTAACCATGTTAATTGACTGTTTCGACGAAAAAAGTGTAACACCGGTGAGTCCAGCTCTTCTAGTATACGATTTACGCTACAGACCCACGTGTACATGCCGACATACATAGCATTGACGAAGGGGAACTAAATGTTCACACCCATCCACCCCCCCCCCCCACACACACACACACACTCCCACCCACCCACACACACACACCCACCCACCCACCCATCCACCCCCCACACACACACACACTCACTCACACCCACCCACACACACACACACCCACCCATCCACACACACACACACGCACACACACACACACAAACCCACCCACTCACAAACCCACCCACCCACACACATATGTCAGAGGTACACATTTAGACATCAACAAGGCCAAAATGCCTAGTCATGACTCAAAATGTATACATGAAAAACATGTTTACATATTTGATGATAACAATATTAAATTTCCATATGTGATCATGCACTTTGGAAAATGGTTCAACATTTCAACCACTATAAATAAATGCCAAAAAAAACAGCATACAATAACATAACTTTAAAATCAGATATGTGCAAGTCAGCTTAATTAGATCGGGTGGTCGGTCTGTCAGTGAAGCTTGGTCTTACAAAGATATATCCAGACACATTTCTGATGCTCTATGTTTTCTCTTCCACAGGTATTACAAATGAGATGCTCCAAGCAACGTGATGGCCTCGCTTTGGCAGCGAACTTCCCACGGCACACTTCTTCACAGAATGAATGCAGTATGTTGAACCCCATGCCAAACTGACACAAAGAAACGTGAACGTTGTCGTCTCTTTCCAACGCAATAAAACAAATATCACGTTCACGCCTAAAGGTGGCATTTCATTTTTCATTAAATGATTTGGTTACTCATTAAAATGACTGGTATGAAGGTTTTCTTATATTGACAACTCAATAATACTCTATGGGGTTCACAGCGGCACACTGCAAAATTAATAATTTGTCACCACTCTGGCATTACTTCTGGTCATTTTGAACAATTTGACATTTCTCTGCGGGGGCATATATTGGGTCAATAGCCAATAACTTCCTCCACCTTTGACAAAATGATACTAGCAACTTTTAAGGATTTGGGAGTTTTTTGCCAGGAAATCAATACTTGCTCCCAGAGAGAGGTCCAAAATGGATACGGTGACAAGTATCGAGTCATCTATCTGAATTCCGAGTCAAGTCACAAGTCAGCCCCTGTGACTTGAGCCATCAAGCCTGGTTTTAGACTGCACCGATTGCATGTGCGTTCACGTGCCCGTACGTGCGCCGAACTATCCGGGCAGGACAGTGTGTAGTACGTGCGCCCTGCATAATATGTTTGACTTAATCGAAACACAACAGATGACATACCTCACGCAAATCGTCCCTCGCCAGTACGTGTCTACGTGGCTCGCAGCCAACGACCCCAGAGCTTAGGATAACAGTTCGTCTATTACAGCCACTCGCTATTCAGGGATATATTCATACAGTATATGAAACGACCAGATTACGTCCCTCCCGCAAATGGTGCCCGCGCCTGTGTTTGTGCGTGTATGTTTACGTTGGAATTTCACATTAACTGTTTACAAATGCCGCACAAATAAACCATGTTTGCCTGTTATTAGAGTTAATATATAATTTTTGAGAGTTAAGTGTGGTTTAAATAAACTTTCATGTATTTTCTTGAATGTATGAAAATGCATAAATAATACTGTTATAAATAATATCAATTTAGCAAAGTTATGTTCTTGATAAAAACGTAACCTATATTTGCAGCTTCGTGTACTTACATAAAGAGAATCGTACGGTGCCCCAAAGAACGGAAACGGTGGCGATACAGGAACCTGTCCCGAACTGCCGTCGTCTTCTACTGGAACCGTAGTGTCCCCTGCCCCTGGACCGTACGGGTACAGATGGGCCGGCGCTGGGAAGACTTGACCAGATACAGCGGCAGACAGCAAGACAGCGAACGCCATTAAAGCCCAGCTGGAGCCAGGCAGAAACATGTCTGAGCTGACCGGTGTCTACGTCCTCTTTGACTACATATACCTCTTTGTTTGTATTACGAAGCACTAAATTCGAGGTCAGTCCGGGTGAAGCTGGTCCGGTTTACCGATCACCAATGAGTTGCTTATCCGTCTTTGGGATTGTTGTTACAGTTGTGCAAGTGAGTTATTCACATTTGATTGTATGCCGATCTGCGATACACCATACGTCTCATTCGTCTTCCTTTCTAACACTCGACCCTTTTTAGTCTGTTTGTGGCGTGAACTGATTTCTGCCGCTAACCAATAGGGCAAGGGTACTAATAATAATTAATTACGTACCTTCGACCGACCGTAAAAAGAATGGTGGTGGGCGGGTTTAAAACATTCTGCTGTGCGTTTTTACGTGATTGTAGATTGATCTGTCATACACCATCTGTCTTATTTGGCTTCCCTTCTAGTACACGGTATATTTTATTTTTTCAGAAGATCGGTGGCGTAGACTAGTTATGTGTGTTTGCGTGCGTGCGTGCATGCGGTTGCGTGTGCGTGAACGTGAGCGGGTGCGTGTGCGTGTGTGCATGTGCCTGTTCGTGCGCATGCGTGTGTATATATTTGTCAACTTATTTATACAGGAACCCTTCTAGGATATTTACGAATAGGTCTTTACGTACATTTGATCGAGCTGGTTTAAAACATACTACACTGCATATAATCGGGTGGCTTGGGGCTTGGGGCGAAATGCAGATAAGATCGTGAACACTTGACTAAATCACCACATTTTGTACACCTGTTGCATAAATTCTGAGCAACATTTCTGGAGTGGATGCCTAGGCTGGGTCACCAATGTCAAGGAGAGGTGAAGGTCAACGATCATAGCATGCAATTTTGTGGATGGCAACATTTCATCAATTTCATTGTCAAATTGAAAACCTTTAATACATGCCTTTTCTATGATCATGATATATTATGTACAAAATCCAATATGGCAGCCAGTTTGTTTTTATGGCATTGCCGTAAAGGCAAATTGTTTTTTGCCTTCACAGTGATGCGATTGACAATATTGACGACAATATATATATTGGATTATTGCCCAGGCATCCTTCCACGGTACCACTCACTCACTCACTCACTCACTCACTCACTCACTCACTCACTCACTCACTAACTCAATAACTAAATCACTCACTATCATCACTATATGTAGTTTATTTGTTCCATTCTTTTATTGTCCCTATGAGAATGAGTGCTTTCTGACGCCCAATCTACACTATTCCTTCCCTAACGTTACTTCGTCCTCTGGTTCATGAAACTTTCTTATTTATATCTGCATTTTCATACCCATTCTATATCTTAAAAAACTTTTGTTGTATTTCTTCGTAACTCACTTGTCTATGTGGTTGTAAAACCACATTCTTTATATAAATTATGGGTGTACCTGCGTGTACACTGTGTACGACTGCGTGTTTGAAGGCCCAGTATCTTAACTTTGACTTTTTGTCACGTCACTTTAATAATAGCTTCCCATATCGAACCTGCACCCAGCATGAATAGAGGCGAACGGCGAACGTAAGAAAAGCCCACTAGCAGGACAATAGTGCGTCACATAATTGGATCGTCACGCTTCTGAGCAACAAATGTAGCCAAAATTGGGACCTTTAGAATCTGCATAGATCTAAGATCTTGTCTGTACTCGCAGTGTTGCCGTTACCCTATATAGACTGTTTTGTCTGTACTAGGTTTGCGTAATCTACAGGTTGAGTCAGTGCATACATGTCAACCTATGACGGTCAAAATTACTGAGATCATTAGCCAACCGCCGCCCCGTGCAGCCCAGCAGTCTCGCAGCTGGTCGCCACGAACACTTAAGACCGATCGCGCCACCCCTTCATATATAACCAAACAAAGAAAACAAAAGAAAGAAATACAAAATCCATCGTTTTATTGAAAGTCGTGCGCACTATTGTAGATGGTGGCTTTCTTAATTTTCCGTAAGACTTCCTGCGAGGGTTCATACAGCTCTGCGAGTCTGAGCTGCAGTTCACCTTTACTGATAGTAGGGCAGTATTGTTCTTCTTGGCCAAATCTGAGCGGTGCATAGTGTCAGTATTGATTACCATCGAAAATTCTAAGAGTCTGCGCTACCGTAGGGCGATTCATTAGTTTTAACAACGTGGTGAACACATGCAGTCCACTTTGCCATGACAGCTCAGAAAGTATCGACGCCATGCTACCTCGGTGGTCATGACAAAGAAGTGCCTGTTGGCAGTCGTGATACTTAGATTTGTTTTATAACAATCTTGTTGACTTTGTAAAGGGTAGCCTTGTTGACACTGTAAAAGGCAGCCTTGTTGACAATGTAACGGGTAGCCCAGTTGACTTTGTAACGGGTTGCCTGGTTGACATGGCAACGGGTAGCCTTGTTGACATGGTAACGGGCAGTCATCACGTATATTGTATTGAAGAAGCAATAAGACTGAAGAAGGAGGCACTGGAGAGTGAGGAAGAGGCGACTGGTGAAGAAAACACAAGGCAGAAGCATAAGTACTGGGGTCAAGTAAATGCAGCGAAAAGGCTGTTGGAAAATAGCGGGGCGCGCAGGCGTTGTGGTCAGAACATCGGACTCTCTATCGAGAGATCCCGTTTCGAATCTTCTTGCTGCCGTTTCGAAACTTGGGCGATTTCGTTTACCCCGCGATGTTTCAATCAGCTGTACACACGAATAATTGTCTACCCACAGAGGTGGGTATCTAAACGACTAGTTTTCGCGCAGAAAATTGCATCAAGGCTGAATGCTTCCCAGAGAAGACGAGTTGGTGTTGGAATGAACAGGTCTGCCAGGGGGTGAAGTGGAAAGCGCGTTGACCAGACCTAAGCACTTGATACCACAACTGTAGCATTGTTCTCTCTTATTTCTACCTGGTTTGTCTGTTTGCTTTCTAGAATGTTGCATTCTATTGACAGAATCTTCAGAAACTGTTCTCTCTATCTCTTCTTCCTGTTTCACTGATGAACGTATATTTACATGTAGGAAGTAGCGTCAGGCGTGGTCAATTGACCGTGTAGTAAAACACTAAAACTGGCGACGAGGATGGTTACTGTCTATTCACTCTTGGTGAGTGAATTGAACCAGAACTGAAGCTATAACTGAGATAATCGAGACATAACCATGGCGATGGTGTTGCTTCAGTTTGCGGTATTTGACATACCGGGGCCTGCTGTTGGTCACCGATGGGAAAAATGGCTGACGAGATTCGAACGACTGGTCGTTATCAGCAAAATTACGGAATCAACGGATAAAAGAAATTACGGAATCAGCGGACACAAGAGCCTGGTTACTTCACTTCGTAGGGGAGAGTGTAAGTGACATTGTTGACACTACACCAGAAAATGGTACCAACAATGAATATGCAACCGCTGTCAGAAAACTAAGTGAATATTTCAAACCCAAAGTCAACACTGAATATGAAGTGCTCCAATTTCACAAGTGTGAGCAAATGGCAGATGAGACAATATATGCTTACTGTACTAGGCTACGAGAATTAGCGCATTGTGCAAATTCCATGACACAGACAGAGAAATAAAAACCCACATAGTTACAAAGTGTAACTCGTGGAAATTGCGTCTCAGTTAGGAGCACAGTGTATGTGACTGGCGAGGGAAAAGGCTCCTACGCTATGAGACATCCATGCAACTTGGGTAAACCCAACATCGGTGAAGTAAACAAAGTGGGTGAAAAACCACAAGTGAAAACAACTGATCGTTACTCGAAACTCCGTGAAGAGTACAATGACATATTTGAAGCATCGAGAGGTGCACAAGTTAAGCTGCACATCAACAAGACTGTGCAGCCAGTCCAGAAACAACACCGAAGAATTCCATACCAAATCAGAGAGAAAGTCGAGGAAGAGTTGGGAAAAATGGAGCAGATTAACATCTTAGAGGAAGTGGTGGACGCTCTGACCCCGTGGGTCAGCCAGATAGTTGTTCAGCCTAAACCAAAGAAACCAAACTAACTTCGCATATGTGTCGATATGAAAGAAGCCAACAAGGCCATCAGACGCGAACGCCATGTGACACCGACAATCGATGACATCATATTTGAACTGAATGGATCATCGTTCTCCACAAAGCTCGACTTGAATAAAGGATATCATCAACTAGAACTGGCACCTGAGTCAATATACATCACCATTTTCAGTTCCAACCAAAAACTGTGGCGGTACAAAAGACTGATGTTCGGACTGAGTTCAGCTGACGAAGTGTTACAAAATGCTATCCAAAAACGCTACAAGGAATTCGGAAAGCAATCAACATCAGTGACGACACAGTTCTTGCAAAGCAAAGGAGAGTCAACAAGAACTCGACTCACTACAAACCCACAACTTATGAAGTTGTAGCGAGGAAAGGAACCGTGATCACAGCCAAGAATGATGACCACACCATCACACGTAATATCTCGAGATTCAAGCCTGTGGAAATCAATATGGAACCATCCGTCTTGCCAACGGAAGACGACTGGCTGTAGGAGAACCCCTCGAGCGGCGATATGTCAAAGGACATGTCACTTGAAGAGTCAACCACTCCGAGCCCTGTGGACTCACTTAGATACCCGTCTGGGTCCACTAGAAACCCAAAACCGGATTGGCTAAAGTATATCAGTAGTATGTCACAAGCCTAGCATCGCCTACAGCAATAAATACACTGTAAGACATTTCACACCGTAATTGTGCCATTTCTGGAGGCATGTGTTGGCAACCTCTGCCTTCAGTGTGAGGATTACTTTTACAATTAGTAAGTAATGCAATTGTGCTATTAGTTATGAGTTAATCTATAGCATCTTTGAGTGGACATTTACAGGGTTAATCACATGAACATTACGGTTTTGATGTAGTGAATTAATGAGACATTAGTTAAGATCTTACGGATGTTTTCAAGTAAAGAGAGGAGGGATGTCATGTCTTGACTGAACTTTAACTTGTTATCCCTCTCACCGCTCACTGTAAAAATAATGGACTGTACCCACGTACATCCGGGACACGTAGTTGAGGCGACGAGCGGGAAATAAAGCATGTTTTGTTGTAAGCTTGTCTCGTCATTTAGTAAAACACTAAAAGTACAACTGCCATAGTTAGGAAATACATGCAGTTAGTTAGAAGAGCCAAGCAAACACGGGTTGAACAGATAATTTTGTCAGCGATTTTATCAGTAATGGGAAGCAGGGGACAAGGATATCAACATTGCCGGAGGATGGCAATTAACAAGTTAGTTCAGCAGCTATGTAGGGAAGAGGAAGTTTGATTTTTAGCTTTGTGGGAATACTTTGTTGGGAGGGCTGATATGGGATGGGCATCACATCAGTGGAAAGGGTGCAGCAGTGTTTGCCGATGAACTATCAGCAGCAGTCAACACTGGCATGGGAAGCATAACAAATGTTTTTGGTAGCAAACATTATTTAAACTAGAAGTGCAGGGGGTTACTTAGGGGTGCCTCAAACAGGACAAGAGGCCACCAGTACACACACACACACACACACACCAATAACAAAATGTCCGGACAACATTCTGAAACTGGTCATAAATACGTGTGCTTAAATGCTAGAAGCATAATAAATAAGAAAAACGAATTAAACATTATGGTAGAAGTTATTAACCATCACATAATTGGTATAACCGAATCATGGGCGAACAAAGACATATCAGATGCTGAATTAGGACTGACAGGATACATAACGTTTAGGAGAGATCGAATAGAAATATAAAATAGAAATAGAATATATTAAAGAATATATTCAGGCTTACGAAATAAAATTAGAAAGGGCAGCAAATTGCGACGAAGCTGCTTGGTTCAATATAATTAAGGAAATTCAACATTAACTATTGGCTTAGTTTACCGAAGTCCAAACATAAACAAAGAGGATAACAGAAAAAACACGCTATAAAGGAAGTGAGTAAAGGGGAATGTATCATGATGGCAGATGTTAACCGTGGAAATCTGTAGAGAGTACAGGACCAACAGTTTCGACTTTTAATTCAGGATAGCTTCCTTACTCAACACGTGCTATTCTCGTGTGCCAAATAATCGTATAGGCCAAACAACAGTATAGCTTGGCAAATAGGTCACATTTAATAGTAGTGTAGTGATGAATAACAGAATAGGGGAGCAAGTTATTCAAAAAACATATAATAGTACAGTGCGAACAATGCACTGGTATATTTGTGTTTTTGGCGCCGAAGCAAAATTGTTTGATTCGACGTCAAGGCGTCCTTAGTAAACAACACAGATCGCCGTGTATTTAATTTTTTCCGCCGAATATGCGTAAACTTTGTAAATATTCGCGTCTCGTCACCGCAGATATAGTAACCACGTTTTATATCTGCAAAAAAACGGTGATAATGGCGTTTTAACTAATTATATACCGTATAGTGCTCCCGAGAACTAAGGATTCTGACCATTCAATTTGCATACCGGAGTCTATATTGGGAAAAATGAACCCCGCTTGAACTTGTGGCGCACCCTGGAGTCTGTATTGTGAACATATGATAATTCGTTCTTACTTCCCTATGCTTAGTAGAATATCAGAGTTTGTGAGAAAATGGACAACAGCAGTGAGAAACCCCTAAAATAATAGGAATATTATTATTATTATTATTAATGACATTGTACGTGTCCCAGTAAAATACTCAACTAGTTGGCGGATGGCCAATATATTGGGTCAATGGCCAATAACTTCCTCCACCTTTGACAAAAAGACACTAGCAACTTTTCAGGATTTGGGAATTTTTTTGCCAGGAAATCAATATTTGCACCCAGAGAGAGGTCAACAATGGATACGGTGACAAGTCTCAAGTCATCTATCTGAATTCCGAGTCAAGTCACAAGTCGTGAATATGTGCGACTCGAGTCAGTCCCTATGACTTGAATCATCAAGTCTGGTTTTAGCCTGCACCGATTGCATGTGCAGCACGTGCCCGTCCGTGCCGAACTAACCGGGCCGGACTGTGAGTAGTAGATGCGCCCTGCATAATATGTTTGACTTAATCGAAACAACATCTAGTTCTATCATCGAAACACAGCATCTAGCTATATCATACTGCGTCAACAAGTCCGGCGAGTTCATTACGTCGCGACAAAACGTTATGTTGAACTATTCGCGTTTTCTTTGTTGTTCAGTATAACGTAGTTGCTTGTTCTGTACCTATCTGGTCCAACGCCTAGTATGCACTTGAGGTAAACAGAAAAAATATGATGACATTTGTTGACAATTTTATCTCCTCTTAATCTCCTTGTCTATGTGGTTGTAAAACCACACCATTTGCACAAGTTCTGGGTGTACCTGCGTGTACACTGTGTACGATTGCATGTTTGAATGCCCAGTACCTAAACTCTGACTTTTGCCACGTTATTTTAATAATAGCATATTGAATCTGCACCCAACATAAATAGAATCGAACTTCAGTTTTGTCAAAATTTATTTGAAGTCTTTTTGTAGGTTGTAGCACGCATTGGAGTCTAGCCCATGTTGTCAGTTTTCAAACCCAACATAGACACGTTCAAAGTGGCTCCCCCAACATTGACGGATTGTTTCCTGTTTGATGGATACGACATAAACCATTTCAACGCAGTCGCTGAAAGACCGATCCCGTGTGACAGACATGATACACGCAAGTAGTATGTAGGTGGTTTTCAATAAGCAATTGTGGCGGCAATTTTGGTCGATTTTTGGTGGTAGCTAAAAATAGATGATAGCTAAAAATAGACATTGGTTAATTTTAATTTTCTAAAAATAGACATATTTTAATTTTTATTTTAAATTTTAATTTCAATGTTCTTTTAATTTTAATTTTAATTTTAATTTTAATTTTAATTTCAATTTTAATTTCAATTTTAATTTTGGAATGTTGGGATGTTGTCATTAATTTTCTTACTTATGGAAATTCCGACTCGACTAGAAAATAAGGAATACAGCGACACGATTTACGGTAAGCATTCCTGCTGTCAATTAACTCACAACACGACGCAACTCAGCGCGAGCCAGCTGTTGTGAACCGTCAGACGGTGACATAACGTAACATTCCTGTGACCATTGAACTCATAAAATAAGAGCGAGGTCATAAGGGCGAGTCTGTTGTTGTCGAAAACCTGATGGTGCAGGGGTATTTTCATTTGAGAAAACGCCTATGTGCAACTTCGAACAGGCAGTTAGAAAACGTTACACAGGCGGTTAGAAATGTTTTCACCCGTCATTCACATCACCAACGTGTTGCGATTGGATAATCTATCGACATGCGCTTTGTGAGTGGCTAATCTGTCGGCGTGCGGGGTTGTCAGTCTGGTTTAGTCGGGGTCTTTAAATACCCGTGTATTGGAACTAGACTGCCTACGGACCATGGCTCAGAAAATGCTGCAAATGAAGAGAGAGTTGGACCTGATGCAACAGGTAAGATTATAATATTACCCATTAATATTTATATATTCAAGTCAGTAGAATACCCTTTTAAAATTCAAATTGGAAATTAGACAGTATGTTATGTTTTTAATATATTTAGTTAATCTATTATATGTGTAGAAAAAAACAGTCGGAAGTCACTAGGCGAAATTTCACGTAAACGCATCATAATCGTGAATACGCGCTACTGTAACTGACACTGCCTGGGTCCTGGCCTGGCCCTAGGACTAGGTCTATTTGATATTTTACTACGTTTTAGTTAGCATATTTACGAATAAGCTAGTGCTCTAAATGGTTTTCTGTTTGTCCAAGTGAAAGTTGTACTTTTTGTGTGTTTTTGTACAGTTCATTCTAAATTGTTGTATTTTAAATGAAATGCGCACTATTTTGCGAACGCTTACAACCTTGGACTTGGTCAGTATTGACAGTAATTGTCAAGCTATTTATAAATCACGCGGTTCATAACTGCAGTGCCGGTGACAGTGCGCAAGAAAGTTGGATTTGAGTGTTTATGTAGATCAATTAGTGATTAGTTTAGTTTGATGCTGCTGTGGTTTATATCTGTATATATTACTCAACTGCACAACCTGTTGTCGAAGCGGATTTAATTGGAAATGTTAGACTACAGGACGAATTCCGTTCCGTGTTTACGATTTTCGAAAAATCCAAGATGGCTGCGTCCATGGTTGGGTTCGTGGTTGGGTCAGATTTAACAAGATTTAACAAGATTTCCATCTCGAACAACAAGTTCCAGATGGCAAGTGGACAAGGAAGCCATTGGCTTATCGAGAGTCCAACAATTTTCTCATCTATGTGTAGCCCGCCCTTATCAGATATCTGTCAATTCTATTTTTAAACATATTCACACTACTAGCATTAACACAATCATTTGGCAGTTTGTTCCATTCATTTATCACCCTCTGTGAGAAAGAGTACTTTCTCATGTCCAACCTACACTGTTCCTTAAGTAATGCTGCTTTGTGTCCTCTGGTTCTACTGCCTTCTTTAAGTTTGAAGAACATATTCCTATCAACATCCTCATAACCGTTCACTATTTTAAACACTTCTATTTGGTCTCCTCTTAGTCTCCTGGTCTCTAGTGTTGTCAAACCACATTGTAATAAGCGACTTTCGTAACTAAGGTCTCTTAATTCTGGAATCATCTTAGTTGCTCTTCGTTGTATTCTTTCTAGCTTATCTATGTTTTTTTTACGATATGGCCTCCATGCTTGAATACAATATTCCAAATGTGGTCTAACTATTGCTTTGTACAGGGGTACAATTAGATGTTTCTCCTTATACGTGATAGTTCTCCTAATTAGGCCTAGAATTTGATTTCCTTTCGAAGCAGCAATCCCACATTGCTCTGAAACTTTCATGTCAGCATTAAATGTTACTCCTAAATCCTTTTCTTGTGTGGTTCTACCTAGTACAGCATCCCCCATTTTATATTCCTCGTCCATATTTCCATGTCCTATGTGTATACATTTACACTTCCCAAAATTGAATAACATTTGCCATTTTTCTGACCATTTAACTAATTTTTCTAGATCATCCTGTAAACTTTGTTTATCTTTATCATTAGTAACCTTTCTGAATACTTTTGTGTCATCTGCAAATTTGAGTACTTTGCTAGATATGTCATCCTCCAAATCATTTATATATATTAAAAACAGTATAGGGCCTAACACTGATCCCTGTGGTACCCCACTCAAAACAGATTTCCAGTTTGAAATCTTACCATCTACTATTACTCTCTGTCTTCTGTGTGTAAGCCACTTTTCTATCCAGTTGATTACATCATTGCCTATACCATGGGCTTTTAGTTTAAGTAACAATCTTTGATGTGGCACTTTATCGAAAGCTTTCTGAAAATCTAAGTAGACAACATCCACTGGTGACCCGTGATCTACCCACTTTGTAATTTCTTCTAAAAAACATAAGAGATTGGTTAGACATGACCTTGCTTTTAGGAATCCATGTTGAGATGTATTTATTAATTTATGTTTTATGAGAAATTCCACCATGTGGTCTCTAATTAATGTTTCAAGTAATTTACATACAACTGATATTAAACTCACTGGTCTGTAATTTTCTGGCTTCTTCCTCGATCCCTTCTTAAACAGCGGCGTAATGTTTGCTTCTTTCCATTCTGAAGGAACTATTCCTTCTTCTAGTGACAAGTTAAATAAGTTTGCAAGTGGTGTACTAATTTGATCAACAATTTCCTTTAGCAGTTTTGGTGGTATCCCATCAACTCCAGGTGATTTATTATCTTTCATCTTCTTAATTTTCTTTGCTATCATTTCAGGAGTTACAAATAACTGCCCTAAATATTCTGATGTATTGCCCTCAAATTTAGTCAATGGAACTGGAAGTGAGCTGATATCTTCTGTGGTAAAAACTGAGCTGAAATACTCATTCAGGACCTCTGCCATTTGGAACCCATCTGAAATTATGTTTTCACTGTTGCTTTCCAGTGGTCCGACCTTATCTCGAACTTTCTGTTTACTCCTTACATAAGCATAGAAACTCTTGCTGTCATTTTTTATATTACCTGCCAATTTTTGTTCAAAGGTTCTTTTAGATTTTCTAATTTCAGTAGTAGCTAGGTTAAGTGCCTCTTTGTAGTTGGTGTAGTCTTCTACATTTCCAGTGTGTTTATACACCTTCCACAGCATCTGTTTGTGAGCAATTTTTCTAATAGCTACTTTTGACAGGTGTTTTTTCCTGGATCTTTTCCCTTGTTTTCTTAATGGAATAAATTTCTCAATAATGCCCTCAATCTCATATTTTAAACAAGTCCAGCATTCTGTTGCTGTCTTGTTCTTCAGCAAATTATTCCAATCTATATTTGCTAGATATGTTCTCATCACTTTATATCTGCCTTTGTTGAAATTCCTCCTCCATTGTTTTTATATGTATTCCCTGTTTTTACTTTTATATTAAAATGGATTTGGTTATGGTCACTTGAACCCAAAGGTTCGTGTACTTTAACATTGTCAACTAATTCATTTTGAGAAGACAAAATTAAATCTAACACATTCCCACCTCTGGTTGGTTCCAAGACATGTTGAGTAAGGAAACAATCCTGTGTTAGAAGTAGAAACTGATGGTCGTCACCTCCAGCACTCTCTAATGATTCCCATTGTATATGGCCATGGTTAAAATCACCCATTATAACACATTCTCCCTTGCTCACCTCCCTTATCGCCTTTTGTAATTTTACATCTTCCTCTTGTCCTATGTTAGGACTACGATAAACTACTCCTATTGTTAATGTTGAGTTCCTGGTAACTATGTTACACCAAATTGCTTCCACACTATCTGCTTCACTTTTCAGTGTAATTTCATATGCTTGGATAGATTCTTTAATATAGAAAATTACTCCACCTCCCCTTCTTTCTCGTCTATCCTTCCTAAACATTACATAGCCTGTCAGTGCTAACTCAGCATCTACTATATCTTCATTTGCCCATGATTCTGTGATGCCTATTACATGAGGATCAATATCTGCTACCTTATTGTCTAACTCACTTTTTTATTTACTATGCTCCTGGCATTTAAGCATACACATTTAAGTTCATTGTCTGAAATTATTGGTGAACATTTCTTTGGATGTGTATTTGTAGTAGTACTCCTTTGAGTTTTCTCTGTCAGTTCCCCCTGCGCATCTAGTTTAAATAATCTATGGTACCTGTGCCCTCGTCGACAACTCTGACAAACTCACACGCAAGAACTGCAGCGCCCTTCCCTGTCAGATGAAGTCCATCTCTCATGAAAAAGTCACCTCTTCCCACAAAGTTTAACCACATGTCTACGAAGCCTACTCCCTCCTCCATACATACCTTCTGTACCTGTGTGTTGATCGCCATCCTTCTACAGTTCCTATATTCCTCACCCCTGCCTCCCATTATTGGTAATATCCCCGACAATACGATCTGCCCAACTCGTGCCTCTCTAAGTGTCTTGATCAACCTCCTGTACTTACCAATGATGGCTGACGTTCCCTCCTTATCTGCATTGTTCGTTCCCACATGCACGAGAACAGCACCTCCCGTGCCACCACCCATGACCTGTCCTGCCTTCTCTGCTATATCCTCTACTTTTGCCCCTGGTAGGCATACTGTTATGTCATCTCCTCTATTTACAATTTTATCCACTTTCCTAATGGGGGGATTCCATCAAAGTTGCTCGTTGTCTCTACGCTTTGACGTTGATGAACATGCAGAATATCGCAAGCGGAGACTCAGGCTCAATGAATTTGCGAGTGATTACTTTGGGACATGCCCAATCGGCAATAGTGACGATGACTCTGACTTATTTCAGTCGTATGTGTACGACCGTGTGTCCGACTTACCTGTCACCTGTCACTTGAAAACACAGAGCCACACAACAACGGTACTTTCAGAGTTAATCACAACAAGAGATTGCTACCTCTTGGGTGTTGCTTATTAATATCAATGTTTTTTGTTTTTGCTAAAAAAAATAACTACACTCACTGGATTGGATATAGTAATAACAATAGATAATTTATTAAACTATGGTGAAGTTTTCTTTTTTACATGAAGTAGGCCTATCATGTCCATGATTCTAGACTGTCTACTTTACAACTAATTTTTTTATTGTAAATGTAACCATCAGAATTTAATAATAGTTGTAGTGTACCGAAGCTAACACGCCTATCTGCATTTGCTTCACTGGATTGGTTATACTAATAACAATGGATAAGTTGTTATACTGTGGCAGTGTTTTGTTTTGACATGAATTGTGATGATTTTCGACTCAACTTTACAAGTAATTTTTTCTCCTTAAATAGTTTTTGACGGGTGCCCTCTTTAAATTCTTGTAACTGATTCTAGTGGGAGCATTTGAATACACTAAACTGTTTGGGAATGAGAAAGGGTGTTACTTTCTATGTGTTAAATTAAAAATACTTAAAATTGTTTTGGACAATGACTGGTTTTCCTTCGCCGCCACACATATTAGTCTAGAAAAAATCTTTGTGCACAACATAAAAAAAAAATAGGTCAATAACTTTTTATTAATGTAACATCACCATTCCTGAAAATGGGAACTATATTGACAATTTTAGCTGATCTGGAACATATCTATTGTCAAACAGTAAGGTAACACGCTCGATAAGTTTCTGTATTTCATCTATAGTTGTTGGTGTCAGAAACATGGAATTGTATAAAATCCATACAGATAGTCATCAGGAACCTTTGATACAATTGTTTTCTTTTTGCAATGCTTAAATTCGTAAAATACTCATTCAACTTATCAGCAATATTTTTTTTTGTGTGTGTAAATATATCTTCAATTAAGAACTCATCCTTCATGAAAGTGTTGGGGAAATGATCCGAAATATATGAATAAATTATTCTGTGCATTTGGTAATATTCACCAAATATATTGTCTATTGCTGTGAAAGTGGTTGGAGTGATTGTGACATTGTATCTATGTAGGCTATCATAGTTAAGCAAAATGATGTTAGAGTCACCATTAAACACTGTTTACAACTTTGAGTACTTGCAAAATGTTAGTATTTTGATTAGTGAAATCAGTAATATTTATGTTTAGTGACTGATAAATAACACCACTTATTAATTTATTTTTTACATTTCTTAGATCAAGTCTTCACTTCAATAAACATACATTCTAAATACGCAGTTATAATATTAAGTGTTGGTATTTCAAAATAGTAATAGATACTCATCATCCATTCTTTGAGGGCCTTGAAAGATGAATACTTCTGAAGTCGGTCAACTGATCAATATATTTTTCCATTGATAAGTAATTATTCAATTTACTAAGAGTTTTTGACAGACTTCAAGTATTTAAAGGAGGCAAACCCACAAGTATAATCATTATTAGATTTCATTAATATCAGCGCCAAGGTAGTATTGTGTAAATGAACAGTTTCCTGCTATAAAAATGTTATAATCTGTATCCAAATTCCTAGTAGCATGACTTTAAAAATCAACAACTTTACCTGCAGGTGTTCAGGTTCAGTAAATGTATACTTAACTATAATAATAGCACACGTTGCTATTCTGTACCTTGTTTATTAAGCAATACAAATTGTGTGTACGCCTTATTGTGTTTGTTCATTATACATTTAAACAAATACAATGTATAATAATTAAACACAATGTATAATCTTTCATTCTGTTTGGTCCTTTCGATTGAGACATAATATTATAGTGACCTTGTTAGTTACATTATTACTCACCAGGAAGATTATAGTATACGTAACTAAATACGATACCTTAATATTAAAAACAACATACTGTCTAATTTCCAATAGTGACTTCGTTACATATACCTCGTTAGTTATTAGTCACCAGGAAGATAACCTATTATAGTATACCTAATTAATACGATACCTTAACATATTAAAAACAACATACTGTCTAATTTCCAATAGTGATC
Source organism: Lamellibrachia satsuma (assembly GCA_033239005.1). NCBI lineage: Eukaryota > Metazoa > Annelida > Polychaeta > Sabellida > Siboglinidae > Lamellibrachia > Lamellibrachia satsuma. The sequence goes on along the minus strand of BSQZ01000038.1, from coordinate 2,663,102 downwards.
TCATTACATATAGTGACCTCGTTAGTTTCATTATTGCAGTGGCACCTCTAGTGTGTAAACGCTACCGTCGACACTTACATTGTATTCCTTGCGAATTAACGCGTTTTTCCTACCAAATATTGCTCATAAACACACCACCACCACACCACCTCGCACAACATATTATGTATTTAGGATGGTGTATTTTCAGTTGTAGACGCTGACACCATGCGAGTACACGTCTGCCGCCACTGCGGTGAGACGTTCGAAGATTATGCGCTTCTACGACGTCACGTGGAGAGTCACGGAACGTCATCTGTTGATCAACCCTCAAACTCGACGGCATCGTCATCTAGTGATCGCACCAAGACACACGCTTGCGAGACATGCGGTCGATCGTTCGGGAGACGAGACAGTCTGCTGCGACACGCGAGAACTGCATGCAATAAAGAAAAGAAGACATACACATGCGAAAGATGCGGGCGTTCTTATGGTGACCGTTATGATCTGAACAGACACGCTCGAACCGCGTGTGGTGACGACGTCGAACCACCTTTACCGAAGCGGTCGAGATGGGAAAGTACTATTACCCTCCCCCCATTCGTCGAAGATCCCATCGAACCACCCGATCGACTTCCCTTCCCAGACGCTCTGTCGGCGGACTTGTTAGACGTCGTTCGGGAGCACTGGTCTACCATTAGAACACGCATAGCGAGAGGACCTGTTCAGACCAGGTTCAATTACAGATTGACCACTCTAGACACGACCGCTCTAGAGGAGCCTTTGAATAGAATGTTCCAGGAGCAGACCACTGCATTCAAAATTAATCTCAGTTACGGGTTCATTCTGAGGAACAAGGACACGGGACGATACAGGTATTATCACGCGTCTTGTAACTGTTGCGGACGATACCTGGACGAACCCAGTCTCATCACAAACCGCAGTGACTTTGACGAGTTTCTGGAACGAATTCGAGAAACCGATGTGCGAACTCGTGACAAATGCCACCTTCTTCGTCAATCGTATCATCGATCATCCCATTGGTTGTGTGGGCTTGACCCTTCCCGCTTATGTGAAGAACAACAAAGCTGTCATCGGTCTGGAAAGGGAACCCAACCATTCCAAAAGGTACACCGACAACCTGTGTCTCTTCCGCTGTCTGGCCCTGCATCGAGGAGGTGACAGATATCGGTTGGAACCGGCAGTGAAGACGTTGTACGAGATGTACGATCGCGATGAAGGGGTACCCATGCAAGACTTTACAGGGGTCACACTCGATGACCTCTATCGCGTAGAAACCATGTTCAAATTGAACGTGTGCGTGTACAAGCTTGTCAAGTCGGACAAAGATGGAAAGACGACTGCCGAACTCGTCAGACGATCGTTGTGTCACTATGACAACACGTTGAACGTCAACTTGCACGAGACACACTTTTCCTATATCCAAGACGAGCGCATGTACTGTCACTCGTATCGGTGTCGAAAGTGTGGTGACTGTCTATGGAAAGATGCATATAAACTGCACAAACACGAACGTACGTGTGCGGGTGGCGTACGACGAGTTTATCCGGGAGGTGTCTACCACTCCACCCCATCGATATTCGAACGTCTGGACGATGAGAACATTCGAGTCTCCGAATCGTTGCGCTATTATCCGTACCGTGCCACTTTTGACTTCGAGTGTTATTTCGATACCGCGCAACTTCCGTCGGACAGTGACAAGGTCCACTGGGTAGCACGTCACGTCCCGTTGAGCGTCAGCGTGGCGTCGAACGTGCCCGGACACGAAGAAGTGCAATGTCTCGTCACAGATGGAAATCCTGACAAGTTGGTGGCCGACATGATGAACATCCTACGAGCAATGAGCGATGCAGCGTACAAAGATCTAAAAGATTCTTATGAGGATGTGTTGGAACAACTTGCCGAGGCAATAACCGAATGGGACGAACGGGAGCATGCCGCACGATCACCTGGGGCAGATGATGCCAACGATAAGGAGTCGCAACCACCCACCAATCCGTACAAAACGCTGATGGGACAACTATACGGGTGGCTTCATCAATTACCCGTGATCGGGTTCAATTCGGGGAAGTACGATCTGAACGCCATAAAAAGTTCATAGTACCCCATTTTCTTGCCGAAACAACGGAAGAATGTGCAGAAGGTTTTGGTCCGAGGGAAAAATCGGAAGAAAGTACCGACTCAAAACAAGAAGATCAAAACGGTATCGGATCCTTTTTCGTCATCAAACGAAACAACACGTTCATGTGCCTATCGTCGAATCAACTGAAATTCCTAGACATGACGAATTACATTGCCCCGGGGTTCAGCTACGACAAGTACCTGAAAGCATACGGATGCGAGGTCACGAAAGGTCATTTCCCGTACGAGTACATGGACTGTTTGGAGAGGCTCGACGACACAATGCTTCCACCGAAAGAGGCCTTCTACAGTCAACTGAAGAACGAAGGTATTTCCGACGACGATTACGCTAGTTGCGAGAAGGCGTGGCGCGATAATGACATGACGACTTTACGAGACTTTCTCGTTTGGTACAACAACAGAGACGTAGTGCCTTTTTTGCAAGCCATTCACAGACAGTTCACCTTCTATGAGCAGCGTGGCATCGACATGTTCAAGCAAGGGATCAGCGTACCCGGACTGACCTTGCTTTACCTGTTCAACGACCTACCGGAAAAGACCTACTTTATGATCTTCAACGAGAAGAATAAAGATCTTCATCAACTCGTGAAAGACGGTATTGTGGGTGGTCCATCTATAGTCTTTCAAAGATACCACGAGAAAGGGGTCACCAAGATACGTCAGACCGAGTACATGGAGACCGCTCGACCGTGTGGATCGATCGTCGGTTACGATGCCAACGCTCTATACCTGTGGTCTCTGATGCAAGACATGCCGACGGGATGGTACAAGCGTCGACGCGAAGAGAACGAGTTCCGACCCGAATCGGCGCAGCTGCACGGGCAGATGGCCGCGGAATGGTTGACGTGGGAGTCCGAACGGACGGGACACTCTATCCGGCATCAGGTCAACGGTCGGGAGAAGAGGATAGGTAAACTTCCGGTGGACGGATGGTGCAGCACAACGAAGACAGCGTATCAGTACCAAGGATGTTACTTTCATGGCTGCCCGTGCTTGGCTCTAGAAACGAACGCCGTTAATGGGAAACCAATGACCCAACTTCTCGCCGAGACCCGAAAGAACACTGCATACTTACGTCACTTCGTCAAGGTTGTCGAGTTGTGGGAATGTCAGTGGAAAAACATGAGAAAAGATGCGGCCGTGAAAAGATGTCTAGATGCAGCGTTTCCTCGTCGACGACACGCGAAATGGAAGATGACGCAACAGCAGATATTGACCGATGTGCGCACCGGTACTCTGTTCGGTATGATTGAGTGCGACGTTCGCGTACCGGAAGAATTGCGCGCGCACTTCGCCGAGATGCAGCCCGTGTTCAAGAACGTCAACATGACCCGCGACGATCTCGGACCATTCATGCGTCGATACGCCGAAGATCACGATATCATGACGCGTCCGAGGCGCATGCTCGTTGGTAGTTTCCGCGGCGATAAGATGCTGTTCGCCACGCCACTCCTGACGTGGTACCTGGACCACGGACTCGAGGTGACGCGCGTTTATCAGGTCATCGAGTACGAACCCAACCCATGCTTCCGTCGGTTCGGTGACGCGGTATCTACGGCCCGACGCGAGGGAGATGTCCACCCCCACAAGGCCATCATCGCGGACACCATGAAACTCCTGGGGAATTCGGGGTACGGGAAGACCATCACCAACGTAGACCGACATCGCGACGTGAAATACTGCAGGGAGGTTGAAGCGTCGCGCATGATCAACGATCGTCGATTCCGTCAACTCGATGTCGTCGTCGACAACACGTATGAGATCGAGATGAGCAAGAGAACAGTGACGTATGCCTTGCCTATACACGTGGGATTTTTCGTTCTACAGTATGCCAAAATGCGCATGCTGCAGTTCTACTACGACTTTATCGACAGGTACCTGGAACGACCTTTGTTCCAGTACTGCGAGACAGATACGGATAGCGCCTATTTGGCCTTGGCCGGTGAGTCCGTCGACGATATCGTAACTCCGGAACTTCGAGAGCATTACTTCCGACACCGATCCCAATGGCTCCCATCCGAATGTTGCGTCGACCACGAATCCGAGTATGTGTGCTGTCGACTCGCCGGTCATCCTTGGATCGGCTCTGCATCATGCTGTGTTGCGCGCAAAGCATATGACAAGAGGACACCCGGTCTGTTCAAGGTGGAGTGGTCTGGCGACGGGTTCGTGGGGTTGTGCAGCAAAACATTCTATTTCTTCGGTCCCACCGAGAAGTATAGCACGAAAGGTCTGAGCAAACGTCACAACGAGATCGACAAAGACGCGTTCCTCGAGGTACTCACCAATAGAAGGAGCGGTAGCGGAAAGAATCGCGGGTTCCGAGTGAACCACTCGTCCGTGTTGACATATGTGCAGGAACGAGCCGCCCTCACCTACTTCTATGCAAAACGCGTGGTGCTCGAAGACGGGGTGAGCACGGGTCCGGTGAACGTGTAGAAAAGATGACGCGCTACGGAAGACATTCATAAGTGACCATGGACGCGCGATGGAAGCATCCATTCACGTGCGTCATCGCCGGACCGACGGGGTGTGGTAAGAGCACCTTCGTGACGCGTCTGCTACTTCACGCATCAATGACGATGAACCCTCCTCCCGAGAAAATGACGTGGTGTTACGGAGAATGGCAATCGGCTTACGCGTCGATGAGCATGCCCAACTTGCAGTTCGAGGAAGGCTTACCGAATGCGTCATTGTTCGATCCCAAGACGAGGAACCTCGTCGTCATAGATAATCTGATGGCTGAAACGGACGGTCGGGTCACGACCTTGTTCACCAAAAAGAGTCATCACAGTAACACATCCGTCCTCTATCTCGTGCAGAACCTGTTTCCTAAAAACAAGGAAAGTCGCACCATCAGCCTGAACGCTCAATACATGGTGGTGTTCAAGAATCCCCGTGACACGTCGCAGATAACGCACTTGGCACGACAAATGTATCCGGGTCGTGTCAAATTCGTGCAAGAAGCTTTCAAAGATGCAACGGCGGTACCATATGGCTACCTGTTGATCGATCTGAAACAGGACACGCCCGAAGATCTACGCTTACGTACGACCATTTTTCCGGACGACCCCGTCCAGTACGTCTACTTACCGAAGGTATAAAAACGCTGAGCGCTGGTTCGAGTCTTCATTCGCACGATGTCCGAACTGGTGAAAAGACACATCCTGTGTATACAGGCGCTGAATAGATACAAAAACAACAAATTGAGAAGAGCCATCCTCGCCAACGCTGACGCCGATCTCATTTGCGCTCTGGCCGAGTGTGCCTACAACATCTTGAAAGGGAACGTTCCGTTGACTCCGACACATAGAAGGCGGTTGAAAAAATACAGGAAAGAACTGCGCGAGTTGGCTAAGAGACGGTTGCCCATCGCGAGGAGGAGACACATCCTACAAGAACAGACCGGTGGTTTCCTATCGGCTTTACTAGCTCCGTTGGCAGGTTCGGTGATTCTTCCCTTGCTCAGACAGGTGCTCGCGTAGATGGAGCACGCGCGAAAAATGGCCTTGGTGGATCCACGATTGTTGGAGACCCTTCGATCACCACCACCGCCTACAGACACGGTTGGTAAGGTCATGCAAGGACTCGACGCTGAGATGACCTCCATTCTCGATCAAAAAGACCTAAACGATGGGGACAAAGTGAAACTGTACAATCAGGTGTTACAGCGATACAACCACTTGTCCGATCGACGCGACAAACAGCCGACACGAGTGGTTGTAGTGAACGATGATGCAACGACAGAAACAGCGACACCGGAAAAGCCGGCAGTAGCACCAGCAACAGCAGCTCCCTCTACCGTAGAGGCCGCCCTCGTGGACAGCGTTCCACACACCACGAAGGCTAAGGTCAAGAAGTTGATAGATCGTCTCAAAACCCAGCTCTCGTGGACCGATCGAGGCGAATTGTTACACGACGGTACGCCGGTGCCTGGAAGTAACATGGTGGATCTCGTGAACGATGTATTGCGAAAAAGAAGAAAGAGCGATCCTGTAGGATGGCAAGCTTTCGCGCAGCAGCTCAAACGTATCAACCTACCCATGGAATTGATCGGTAACGTCGAACGGAGACGCTACATACGACAGGCGGCAACGGCAACACCGGTGGCGGTGACACCCAGAAATCGTCCGTTACCGCGTTGGACCCCCTACAGTCGTTGGCAAGTGGAACAGTCCAAAAGTCCTCGAAAAAAACGTCATCGTCGGTTGCCGTCACTGGATGGTTGGGAGTCGTTTTAAAAGAGTTGTGCGCTACGACGATTCAACAGTTAACCATGGTATCGGTAGTGGACACATATCGCTTGGTAGTCCTAGGAGTACTGTACAAGACCGCCGACTACTACCCACTGACAGGAGTGTTTGTCTCGGTGCTGTACATGACCGCTGACTACTACCCGCTCGCGAAAAAAGTCTTGCCGCTACTTCGATGGTAGGATATCGACCTATCGTCGTGGGAGTACTGTTTTGTATCCTACTATACATTATCGCACTCGTCGCTAGATATTACCTCAGTTCGTCTCCTCTAGTCGTGTGGTGCAAACCATGGGACGTCGACTCGAAGAATCACTCAAACGCGTCTACTTCGATCCGAAACGCGTCGGAAGTTATGGTGGGGTCAACGCACTGAGACGTGTCACGCGCGCACCAGTGAAAGCCGTCAAGCAATGGTTGTCGGAACAAGACGCGTACACCTTACACAAACCGGTGAGAATTCGATTCAAGAGACGACGTGTCATCGTGGGTGGACGCAACCACCATTGGCAGGCCGATCTCGTCGACTTGTCAAAACTGAAAAAAGACAACGACGGATACGTGTTTCTGTTGACGGTGGTCGACGTCTTTTCAAAACGGGTGCGTTCCTCTGAAAAACAAGTCGGCGTCGTCTCTGGTGACGGCATTGAAAGGATTGTTGGTCAACATCGCGCCTACAACCTTGCAAACAGACAAAGGTTTGGAGTTCCTCAACAGATCCGTGAGGTGTTTGTTGAAGGAGCACGGTGTCCATCATTTCTCCACTCATAACGAGGAGACCAAGGCGAGTATCGTCGAAAGGTTCAACAGAACGCTGAAGACGCGTATGTGGCGATATTTTACGAAATATCAGACGGTGCGGTACATCGACGCGCTACAGGATTTTGTGCAGTCGTACAACGACACCTATCATCGAAGCATAGGCATGGCCCCTTCGCAAGTGAACGCGGCGAATCAAGAGGAGGTGTGGCAGCGCTTGTACGGTCACGATGGTAAGGGTGTACCAAAGTTCAAGGTGGATGATCGCGTGCGCATCAGCAAAGCGAAGCGGCGGTTCGAGAAAGGGTACATAGCAAATTGGAACGAGGAGCTCTTCACGATACGCGAAGTTCACGCCTCCGATCCACCCGTGTACCGGTTGGTCGACGATCTCGGTGAGGTGCTGGACGGAACATTCTACGAACCGGAACTGCAGAAAGTATTGGTCTCGAAAGATAAACTGTACCGCGTGGAATCGGTGCTGCAGCGACGGAAGGTGGGAAAACGAACGGAGGCGTTAGTCAAATGGTATGGCTACCCCACTTCGTTCAACAGCTGGATCGATGCCAAGGCGCTCGTTCGGTATAAAGAGTAGTTACGCGTCGGTCGACTCCTCATTCCAACGATGTCCATCGTCGAAGAAGACAACGAAGGGATAGACGTTACGGACGACAACGACAACGAGTTGTTGCATCGCGTTGGCACCTCTTCGGCACCGATTGTCCCAAGACGGAAATCGTGTTCTTGTGTCAGGTCGTCGTCTTGTACACAATCATCGCGGTCAGCATCTACAACCTGACAACCGGTCACACCGACTCTAATCTTTGGACGGCCCTGTTGAGTAGTTCGTTGGGCTACCTGCTACCCAATCCATCCGTGAAACGCGATGACGGCTGATTTCTACCTGACGTTGCCTAGCAACGCGTCGATGCACCTGCATCCCAACAACACGTTGACCCATTACGTCACGTCCTTACCGCAACGCATCAGTCTGTCCGGTGAATGGGAATGCGGGTTGGTGGAGATCCAGTACCCGCACGATTGGTACAATGTCAGAGAGAAGGATTCCTGGTTCTTCCTCTCGGAAAGCTCTAGCGATGGTCATTCTGTTGGAGGAATAGCAACGGGATATTACGACGGAACTCGTAAACTCATACGAGCCATCAACCGCTCGCTAGCGGGTATCGCGGTACGTCAAAGAGTGAAATTAAGCTACAGCGACATCACTCAAAAAGTATCCGTACGCATGTCACCGAGTACCGAATTCACAACCCAGGGTTCTATGGGAGTCATACTAGGTCTCGACGCAAGGACCATCCGTAGTCCTGAAAGTCACGTGCCGCTAGATGGTGATGGAGAGGTGTACACCTTCGTGAAAGAAGGGGATTCCGTGGTGGACATGAAGCAAGGGTTCGAGTCACTCTACGTGTACACGAACGTCGTGGAATCGCGCGTCGTCGGCGACAGTCTCGTACCGCTGTTGAGGATTGTTCCGATACAAGGCGAGCACGGACATACGATCTCGAGACATTTCGAGCACGTTCAGTATTTGCCTTTGTTGCGCAAGGAGTTTGGAACAATCGAAATCGATATAAGAGACGATACCGGACATGCCGTGCCATTCGAACGCGGCAAGGTGACGGTGACGCTTCATTTTCGACGTCGCAAGACTGGTCTGTTCTGAAGAATGAATTACAACGATTATTACACCCGACAGGCGGGAGGCGCTCTACCCTACTTTGTCGGTGCCAGAGTGCAACGAGGACACGGGTTGGGTAGTCTGTTCGAGGTCTGATTCGGAGCGCCATGCCACTCATCAAGCGCGGAGCCGTGGCTTTGGGGAAGGGGGCGTTGAAGACAGGCTTGCGTATAGCCGACGACGTCATGTCCGGTCAGAACATAAAAATGGCGGCGAAACGACGCGCCACCGACGCCGGTAAAGATTTGATACGCGGTCTGTTGACGACTCCTGGCGTGCGACCTCAGAAACGTATAAAACGCGCGACAGCACCGCGACGGGTCAGTGCAGTGAAAAGACGTCGTAAAGCGCAGACGATTCGTGAACGTGACGTGTTCGACGATGGCTTTCGTGCATAGACAATCTTGCGAGGGGGTCAAGAGCGAACTCGATCTCTTCGGCGTGCCGCCGACTCAGACCAGCATCGAAGACGCACAATGGGTGGAACACCAACCGATGGCCTCCCTCGAGTCGGGTGGTCCCATAGAATTCTTATTACCTGGATCGGGAGACACTTACCTGGATCTCGCCAGCAGCTACCTGCACGTGCAAGCGAAGGTAACCAAAGGCAACGGGACACCTCTCGACCCCGACAACGCTGTGGCTCCGGTGAATAATTGGTTGCATTCGTTATTCAGTCAAGTCGATGTCTACCTAAACGGCACGCTCGTGACTCCTTCGACAAACACGTACCCGTATCGCGCCTACATCGAAACGCTGTTGAGTTACGGCAGCGAGGCCAAAGAGACTCAGCTGACGAGTCAGCTGTGGTACAAAGACACCGCCGGTCGCATGGACGCCGTCAACATTGTCGACGAGGACGTAATGAACCGAGGGTTGGTGTCTCGGCGAGCGCACGTCACGCAGAGTCGTGTCGTTGACATGATGGGACGACTACACGTGGACCTGTTCCTACAAGATCGTTACCTGCTCAACGGCGTCGACGTCAAGATACGACTGGTGCGAAGCAAGGACACGTTCGCGCTCATGGCCGGTGGTGGCAACCTCGATTATAAAGTACACATCGTCAACGCCACCATGTTCGCGAGGAAAGCCACACTGAATCCGACCGTTCAGATGGCGCACATCAAGGCACTGGACAAGGGCACGGCCAAGTACCCGCTGCGTTCCGTCGACTGCAAAGTATACTCCATTCCCACAGGGGCCATGTCGCACACGCACGAAAACCTGTTCCTTGGTACCCTACCGAAACGTCTGGTACTATGCTGCATCGACAACGACGCGTACAACGGTTCGTACGCGAAGAACCCGTTTCACGCCAAGCACAACAACGTCAACTTCCTCGCCGTTTACGTGGATGGTCGACAAGTACCCTCCAAACCTCTCCAGCCGAATTTCGATGAGAATCGATTCATCAGAAGTTACCTCAACCTGTTCACCTCGACTGGCAAGGTATCACAGGACGAAGGGAACGGTCTGACTCGTGACGACTTCCGTGATGGGTACACCTTCTTTGGTTTCGATCTGACCCCGGACGTGTGTGATGGATCGTGCTTCCATCTGGTACAAAAGGGCAACCTGCGCATCGAGATGCATTTCGCTGCAGCGCTCCAACAGACCATCAACGTCGTCGTGTACGCAGAATTCGAATCGGTGCTGGAAATCGACAAGAGCAGGAACGTCATCTACGATTTCTGATGGAGACAAGCCAGATTGCGCGTCTCATGGCGAGAGACGCACGAACTCGTTCGATCGTTCGCGACGTCGTACCCAAAGACGGACTGCCTACGATGATCGATGCTTTCCCGTTCGCTTTCGTATGCAACACTCACGACGGCGATAAACCCGGTCAACATTGGATCGCTCTCTACGTGGATGCCGACAGACGCGGTGAATACTTCTGCTCGTACGGACTACCGCTGCTACATGGCACATTTCGCGTGTTCCTGAACGAACATTGTTCCGAGTGGAGTCACAATGCCAAGAGACTTCAGAGTCCTCTATCTAACGTGTGCGGACAATACTGCATTGCTTATTTGGTGCTTCGTTGTAACGGCATACCGATGAAGGCTTTCGTCAATACATTTGGTAGTGATTTAGTAGCAAACGATTGTCGCGTGTTTGATTGGGTTAAGACCCTGAGATAGGGTAAACTGTAATACAGCATAGCTTGTTTATTGCTTCGATGTATTGGTAAAACTTACCAGCTGCTAGTATCTGTATTGTTATGCAATTAAAAGATGATTGTGTGTGTGCACACGACCGACTGCGTTTGTTCCGTTTTTAAGATGGCCGCGTTTCGGCGGCAAGCAGATGGACACACGAGTCATTCATCCTCCTCACCTCATTAATCATCCACGATTTTTATGAAACTCATACGCATAACTTTTACGAAACTATAACCGACGAATCGCAGCTCTACACCATTCACCGATAACGTACTGAACCCTGATTGATTAGCTCTCTCATTCATTTTAATCGTCACGTCAGCGATATGTGGAGTTTTCGCTAGGTTTTCATTGAAATTAAAATTTAAAATAAAAATTAAAATATGTCTATTTTTAGAAAATTAAAATTAACCAATGTCTATTTTTAGCTACCATCTATTTTTAGCTACCACCAAAAATCGACCAAAATTGCCGCCACAATTGCTTATTGAAAACTACCTACATACTACTCACGCACATGGTGATCAATCGTGTCAAACGCCGCACTTAAGTGAAGCCGGGTTATCGTATCGTCACACCCCACTGTCAATGTCAAGTAACAAGGTAGTGATGAAAGCAGAAGGTCAATACCACACACGCACACGCACACGCACACGGAGGCACGCAAGCACACATTCGACATATTTATCAGACTAATTCGTTGCAGAAATGCACTGCAGTTCTTAAACACATCAAATGTTGTGTGCAAGTTCAACGACACTGCGATGCCAGCTGAAGTCATAGTCTTGAACAGTCGTGAACAATCGCGCGGTTATAACTTTTATATGCATTTGGATTGTAGATTTTGCCTATGGGGATTTTTTTTAGGGTGGGGTGTAATGCCCGGGTGATATTGGCAGAGGATATTATCCAGGGGGGTTGTCCTGTGGGTTATGTCTTGATACCGATTTTTTAGTCGAAATGTATCAGCTAAAAGTAGAACAAGGATTTTGTTGATCGTTGAAGTTCGTCGACCATAAAATAGGTGGCAGATCATGATTTGTGAAATAACACGATCTGCCCTTGTGAATAGTCGTAGCAGTGTGCAGCGGTCAGTCGTAGGAGAGTCGTCAGGTTGCCGGTCAAGACGGTCATACTCGACTGGGCTACGACTGTCGACAATTGTATCCGCCGGATGTTGTTCAGTCATTCAGTGCGCGGCTTCTTCGTCTTATCGTGGCCCTCGCACGAGGTGTTGCCACCTTCGAGCGCCTCTGCCTGGTCCGTGACACTGAGTTGCTAAATCCGTGTGCACGGACCGTCCAGTAGTCGGCAGCAGAGGAGGTGGGACATTGTCTGGTCTCCTCCGCCAGTGGCGTGTTTAGAGAGAGCACTGGGCCGTCACTCCCTTTTGCTTAATTCGATTTTTACATGTTTACCGTATTTTTCAGTTGCGTCGCTACCTGGTCTCCCCAATTAGCCCCCTTGCCTTCTCCCTTTGCGAAATACTAGATACGCCGCTGTTCTCAACAGTCACATTTCACTGACAGCATCTCGTCAGTGTATCGCCACCGCCGCATGGTCGTATTTACCCGGCCGAACCTGGTCCCGCTGTGCGATGAGTTCAGCGGTTTCGTGCCGTTCATTGAGGTTTTCCGCGATTTCAGTCGGCTCACAACAAGCACGTGGTTGTGCAGTTCGTGTTTTGTGTGTGCCACTTGTCTTGATCTTTCTGTGTGGCTAGCACCAGTCTGTCTGATGTCCGAGGGAGTATGGTATAAAGGTATTGCTTGTTTTTATATGTTATTAACATACAAGAAATACTTCAAGATTATAAGTTTATTGTGCTGCTCACTAGTTACACACGTTTGCTGATCTAGATCCTAGCGTAGACTGCTTAACTACAGATGCAACGCCCACTACTCTATATGCTAATGTCCCTCTGTGTATTGCAATAGATTCCAAAGGTTGCAACTATGCAGCCAGTCCAAATATACCCTACTAGCTGGTATCAGCTGGAGTATCTCGTGACATCCCTTTTTGTTATTTTTTTTTCTTCACAACTTAGGGGGTCACTGTTCGATCAGCCTTTGTGGTTGCTTAATGTCATCACGGTTATGAAGTGTTATGCGTCTAGGTTCATATGGATCGTGTCGTCTCGGCGTATCGCTCGGGGTCCCCCGCGGCGGGTTCGGGCGGGGACACGGCGACAACGGAATGTCACAACAAAAGTTTGTCGTTGACCGGTCGGCTCGGGCTCTCCTTCGTCTGACGTCAGATCATCTACGGTCCCGAGGGGCGCCATCTCGCTGGTTTCACTCAACTCTCGTCTGTTTGTCCGATACTTCTGACCGACGACTTCAACGTTGTAGGATCGTTGCCCCAGTGAACGTTTACACGCTCCCAAACTCCCAAGTTTTGCATCCAGACAGCTTCATTCGGACCGCTTGTCCAACACTTAGCTCTTTCAGCGGTGTAGAGTGGGTGTCGTAATGCCGTCGTTGAGTTTGCTTTCGTTGTTCGATAGCAATGCTGATATTTCTTTCCAGAATGTCCGGTCCCAACAGGCTTTTGCGCGTCGGCAACAGTGCATTGGTGCGACGTGACATCAGACGTTGCACAGGTGAGCTCTTCAAGCCCTCAGTTGGTGTGTTGCGCCATTCCAGAATAGACTTCAGTGGCTATATTCGTGAGTAGAACAGTCAATGTGCGGCTGAGTTTAAATTACGAACAGTCTCAAGTGGTTTACTCCAAACAGCCCAAACTTGGGCTAACGCAGGAGTTTGTGGTGGACTGTGCGCATGCGCTGTGGGTGGTACATTCGATTAAAAGACTAGTATCATTAATGTTGCTGAAATGGTTTTTATCTGATAGTTTTATTTATTTTATGTATAGGATGTTTAACGAAACATTTTAATAGGTTGGTTGTGTGTATGGATACTGTCGCTGCCTTGCCACATGCACACATAGACAGTCAGCCAACCATATGCCAACTGCAGCAACTATTGTTGGCGCAACGTTACTTTGCTCGTTGGGCCAACGTTGCACCTACGTCAACAGCATACACAGCACCAACGTTACCCCAACCATGAGCCAACGTTGCCCCAACCATCAGCCAACGTTGCCCAAACCATCAACCAACGTTGCCCAAACCATCAACCAACGTTGCCCCAACCATCCTTTAACGTTACCCCAAACATCTGCCAACATTGTCCCAACCATACGCCAACGTTACCCCAAACAACCCCAACCATATTCCAATGTGTTCCGAACCTTCAAAAAACGAACATATTTATAATAACATATTAATTTTATTTCAAGTATGTTTCACAATGTAAAATTACAATCAGTTTTCACCTGAGTATAGTTGAACTTACAAAAATACTGTGCAATATCATTATGTATACATAGATACTGTGACATCCAAACATTCCAATCCATTCTTAGACACCGAGAGTGTAGTCATAATGATACTTTTGTAATATCATACTAACAATCATAACAATGCATTTACAGCATAATCCTAATTCGAATACAATCTTAGTTATTGTATATTTGAAAGCTGTATTATAAATTTATAAATCATTTCATAAGATATAGTTTATGCTATAATTACAAATGTTATGCTTTAATATTCTAAGACATACTCAGATATGGTTTCATAGTGCAATACATTTGACACAAAAGAAATTCAATAACAACTAACAAATTATGGTTTCACAATTACTAATCTATCACTAGTAGTAGAACAATAGTTTTACAATTATTTCACATATATAACCTGACTAAGTCCCCTACATTTGTGCATTCAACATAATACTCATGTTTGGGTGTACCTGTGTTAACTATACTATGGTATACATGTAAACATTATACTAGACCCAGTGTAGATAATAATGGTCATAGGTGAAGATGACACAGCACCAGGATTTACATTCGCAAGCATCTTGCAAAGGTCCTATGTGATACTGATTTTGCTGACTATATTGTTCTACTCTCTAACACGACCAACCAAGCCAGGGGCTACTGTACATAGTTGAAATCAGTTGCCTTGCCCTCTATCTATCTCAACTCACCCAAAAACAAAGTATGTTACATTCAGCATTGACAGTCCCCGCATCGAAACCATATCTGATCAGAGACAATCAGATGGAGGTGTTAGGTTATCATCCTCGTTGAATTACTCCTGAATTCATTAAACAAATGTCCCTTAATGTGATCAGCACGTTGATTATATCAGATCTTATCGTTGATTCTTTAAATCACCACCATCGTTGACATTCATTTAACAGATGTTAGGTCATCATCCTCTTTGAATTTCTCATCAATTCATTAAACAGATGGCCCTTAATTGCCCACCACTAAAACGCGTTGATCACGCCTTTGAGCGAATGGCCTTGCAGACCAGCCACCTTAATCATTTTAACAATCTTAACCCCATAGTACCAACATGTCTATGCCAGTGGCACGCTGCAGTAATTTTGGTCTATCGTTGGGTTCATCTGACTCGGATTACTCCAATACTCCATTAGCGGATTAAGTCTGTTCCATTTACACATGGCGTCCCTATGTCTAAACTGCCAAACCATCCGTTGATTTGAAAACCAGCTTCCTGCGTTTATCAAATCTCAGTTTGTAACTAAACCACATTTCCGTAGCAATTGTGATCTCTATTTGATCACACCAAATCCTATCACACGATATAAATATGTCCTTAAGCGGACGCATCAACGATGGCTTATTTTGGTCTTTTTGGCTGAATTGCCGCTTATCAGTGTAGCAGTGTCTTCGTCAGCTATTCTGCATCGACACTTGTATTGATCTCACAACAGTATTGCTCGGCAACCCTACTTTGGTTGACGCTCATTTCTTTCAATAAAATTAAGTTCATGATCTTGATTTCAGTAAACCCTTCAATGATTATATCGTAGTCATATAACTGTAATTAATTTCCGAGTTTTGGCATTACATATATAATTCTTAGTTTCATTAAACCAAATGCGTATTCATCTTTGAACAAACAAATAACAAAACAAACGAGAATATGCTTATATAGAACGGCGCCAATTTCAGAAAACTAACAATCCGCTGGTGTTTCTTAGTAAAGTGTGACGACAAACGGTTTTAGGGTGACCTGGGTTTGCTGAATCGCAAAAGTCATGTTGGTAAACCCCAAAAATGCAACAGCAATAACAAAATGGCGTCCCTTTTGCCCCCGAAAGAGACACAGACCCTTTAATTAGTATAATAATGATCATATAATACATATAATCATACTTTCCCATATGTTGACCATGTGGCCTCTAATGGTGGCATTTCATGTTTCCTTAAATGATTTGGTTACTCATTAAAATGATTGTTATTAAGGTTTTCCTATATTGACAACTCAATAATACTCTAAGGGGTTCACAGCGGCACACTTCAAAATTAATCTTTTGTCACCACTCTGGCATTACTTCTGGTCATTTGAGCCATTTGGCCTTTCTCTTTGGGTTAATATATTGGGTCAATGGCCAATAACTTCCGCCACCTTTGACAAAAAGACATTACCAACTTTTCAGGATTTGGGAATGTTTTTGCCAGGAAATCAATATATGCACCCAGAGAGAGGTCCAAAATGGATACGGTGACAAGTCTCGAGTCATATGTTTGAATTCCGAGTCAAGTCACAAGTCATGAACATGTGCGACTCGAGCCTGACTCGAGTCAGCAGCCCCTGTGACTTGAGTCATCAAGCCTTGTGTTAGCCTGCACCGATTGCATGTCTCAAGTGGTTTACCCCAAACAGCCCAAACTTGGGCTAACACATGAGTTTGTGGTGGACTGTGCGCATGTGCTGTGGGTGGTACATTCGATTAAAAGACTAGTATCATTAATGACTAGCTCACGTGCCCGTACGTGCGCCGAACTAACCGTGCAGGACAGTGTGTAGTACGTGCGCCCTGCATAATATGTTTGACTTAATCGAAACAACATCTAGCTCTATAATCGAAACACAACATCTAGCTCTATCATCGAAACACAACATCTAGCTCTATCATCGAAACACAACATCTAGCTCTATCATCGAAACACAATATCTAGCTCTATCATCGAAACACAACATCTAGCTCAATCATCGAAACACAACATCTAGCTCTATCATCGAAACACAACATCTAGCTCAATCATCGAAACACAACATCTAGCTCTATCATCGAAACACAACATCTAGCCCTATCATCGAAACACAACATCTAGCTCAATCATCGAAACACAACATCTAGCTCTATCATCGAAACACAACATCTAGCTCAATCATCGAAACACAACATCTAGCTCAAGCATCGAAACACAACATCTAGCTCTATAATCGAAACACAACATCTAGCTCTATCATCGAAACACAATATCTAGCTCAATCATCGAAACACAACATCTAGCTCAATCATCGAAACACAGCATCTAGCTCTATCATACTGCGTCAACAAAAGTCCGGTGAGTTCATTACGTCGCGACAAAATGTTACGTTGAACTATTCGCGTTTTCTTTGTTGTTCAGTTTAATGTAGTTGCTTGTTCTGTACCTGTCTGGACCAACACCTAGTATGCACTTGAGGTAAACAAAAAACTATGATAACATTTGTTGACGCGACGCATTAAATGATTTAGTTGCTTGGTTAGAAAGTATTCTGCTCGTCAGTGGGATCGCGCTGTTTATTAGCGCAAGGCCGTGGTTGTAGATTAGTATGTTATTTCGAAATATTACAGAACTCTACAGACGTAGCTCACCGTGGAAGCTGTAATAATTATGCTGATTGAACAGCGGGAAGCTTCGACTGCGCACAGCTCAACTATTTGCGAGAGTCTTCGGACTTATTTTGAATTGATATGTTGTTGGCATCTTGTTTGACAAACGTTAGTCGTACATTATCACGTAGTACAAAAGACAACTTGTTCAAGTGGCACACAAGAGTAAGGAATGTCCCTCGTCACTTGGTGACTACGTGGCTCGCAGTCAACGTCCCCAGAGCTTAGGATCATCTATTACAGAAACTCGCTATTCAGGAATATATTCACACAGTATACAAAATTACCAGATTACGTCCCTCTCGGAAATCGCGAGGCGCGTATGTTTATGCGTGTATGTTAACGTTGGAATTTCAAATTAAGTGTTTACAAATGCCGCACAAATAAACCATGTTTGCCTGTTGTTAGAGTTAATGTATAATTTTTCACAGATAACTGTGGTTTAATCTGTCAAACTGTGGTTTCATTCAATAAATCAACATTCTTACGTTTATGATGGACGAGGTGGAAAAGAGTTGGTACACAGTTCCCAGGCAGGTAAACGTAATGCTCAGACTTTAGGAGTACAGTGTGCTGAGGCAATAGTTATATTGAAGAGCTACACGGCTACTGAGAATGTTAACACTATTTTGGTGTCTGCTAGACTGCTAATATAAAGTTTGGGTACGGAAGACACTTCACTTATCTACAGCCAGGTAAAACAGATCAACCACTTTATTGTAGAGATTCACAATTTGTTTACGAAGCAGGCATAAGTTCTTCATATTATTCATAATTACGTTCGCATGGCACGGCCCCCACTGGCATGGAACGGCCCCCACTGGCATGGAACGGCCCCCACTGGCATGGAACGGCCCCCACTGGCATGGAACGGCCCCCACTGGCATGGCACGGCCCCCACTGGCATGGAACGGCCCCCACTGGCATGGAACGGCCCCCACTGGCATGGAACGGCCCCCACTGGCATGGAACGGCCCCCACTGGCATGGAACGGCCCCCACTGGCATGGCACGGCCCCCACTGGCATGGAACGGCCCCAACTGGCATGGCACGGCCCCCACTGGCATGGAACGGCCCCCACTGGCATGGAACGGCCCCCACTGGCATGGAACGGCCCCCACTGGCAAGATATGGCTCCCACTGGCATGGTGCGGCCCCCACTGGCTTGGCAAGGCCCCCTCTTGCATGACACGGCCCCCACTGGAATGGAACGGCCCCCACTGGAATGGAACGGCCCCCACTGGAATGGAACGGCCCCCACTAGCAAGGCATGACCCCCTCTTGCATGACACGGCCCCCACTGGCTTGGCAAGGCCCCCTCTTGCATGACACGGCCCCCACTGGCAAGGCATGACCCCCCACTGGCATTCCTAATATACACATTTTTGGGCAAAATATTATTTGACAAACATAAACATAATTTAAACATGTGCACGTAAAATTAAGCGCGATGAGGATATAACTTATTGTATGCAATACCTTATTAGGTTACATTCTCAATGCAGACGGTATTAAATCAGACCCAGACAAAGTGGCAGTAATTGCTAATCTCTTACCGCCGACTACGGTTAAGGAAACACGATCATTTTTAGGAATGTGTAATTACTAACGAAATTCTTTATCAAATTATGCGACAGTGGCAAAACCTTTAATCGCCCTGACGCGGGGGAATGTCAGATTTATCTAGGATCTCCACAAACAAACAGCCTTCGGCGAACTAAAACGACTGATTTAAACAGACCGTACAAATTATATACCGATGCTTGCGACTATGCTATCGGTGGGATATTGGTTAAGGAATCAGTTGACGACATCGAGAAAGTTATCCAATATGTGAGTCACATATTGTCACCCACACAACACAAGTGGGCGACAATAAAGAAAGAAGCATTTGCGGTCGTATTTTCAATCCTGAAGTTAAGTCCATACTTGTATGGCTCTCAGTTTAACGTCTACACAGATCACAAACCCTTACTAAGTATGTTCTCAAACACTTTTAACAACACCAAAATACAAAGGTGGGGTGTGTTACTGGCCAGGTATGGAACGACACTTTCTTATCGCACTGGCCGTAACAACACCAGAGCCGATATGTTGTAACGAATAATACAAAATGACCACAGTGACATTGTCGTGTTTGATATTGATGACGTGGACGATCGGGACAGGTTAACAACTGATGACGACATTTCTGATCTGCTGCCCTTAATCCACGACGGACTAGACCTCCATGCAGTCGCTTTGGCACAACACAAACAGTTCCCTGAGTTATGGTTAGCTGCGTATACCGATGATGACTATGACATTGTTAACGGTGTATTGTACAGTGTGATACCTCCTAACGTACACGCCCCGTCGTATCACCGATTGATTCTCCCAACTGCCTACCGCCAGACAAGTATATACCGGGTCATTGGAAGACCTTACGACGTCTTACAGAAGATTATGTATGGCCAGGAATGCGTAAACACGTTCAACAACAGTTACGTCAATGTGCCCTATGCTTGACGCACCATCGCCATCTTCAGTGTCACCCTATAGGACAAATGCCTTTTGGTTCATATCCCATGGCGTTCGTCGCCGCCGACCTCATTAGCCCGTTTACCGAGTCTCATAATGGGAACAAATACATTCTCACCATAATCTATTTATGTTGGGCCGAGGCCATACCAATTCCCACCAAATCTAACCATGCAAGCAGTTTGGGACGCGTTTTCAAAAGGGTTTATCTTCCGTCATGGCGTTTGCCGTGTTCTTTTGACAGACCATAAAGCTGAGTTTACAGCTTTATATTTCGAACCCTATCTAAGCCAGATAGGTTTTGAATATCGCATGTCCACTCCGGCACATCCTCAATCTAACGGTAAAATCGAAAGATTCAACAGGACTTTCAAACAAATGATCCAGAAGGTTGTACGATTAACATTAACTGCCAGATGGAATCATAGATGGGCCATCACACTGTAAAATTCGACCCCTGTCTCGTCGTTTTTGGGCGCGTGCGCGAGAGTCGATTCTCACAAAGTTTGTAATTAGCTCGCCAGATTCATTCACGTATATGATGAAATCAGTTGTAACACCAGTTGTCCAGGTATCGTCTCGATAAGAGATTTATTCGACAGCAAGTCACTTCACGTACATTTCACAATCACACAAAATCGCCATCCCGCCACATCAATACACCGTACGTACCATCGGCAACCTCTTTGGTTGAAATAAAAAAAATGTAATTTAGGAACCAAACGTAACGCTAGTGCAAGCCGGCTTGGCTTGTCTATGCGGAAAATGTTGAAGGTCGGCATGTTGGGAGCATTTTCGTACCTTCCCTCGTGGAACGTACACGTCGTGTTTCGGTGAAATAGTCTGCCGCGCTACCCGAGTGCGCAAATCTGTCCCTTTTAAAGCAAGTCCATCCCAGAAATTTCAAATACCAAAGTACGCAAGCGTGAACATCTCCTGGTTCTACCAAAATCATCCAAAACCGTCTCACGCATGCGTGAACAGGCCGACGCCACACCTCCCTTAAGTAAACCCATTTGCATGTTCGCATAATTATTATATGTGTATGGTGTGGTTGGCCAAAATAGCGTTTCAACAAGCCATGATAGACCATACTAACTTAGCATCGCGACTGCAAGCAAGTAAGCGATATTATAGGCTTCTGTGGTAAAGATTCAGTGTTGACCAAAAGTGCAAGTAGACAGCAGTTAAGCAAACTACACTGCAAATCAATCACTTTAAGATAATTTGTGTATATATATATATATAAGCAATCAACCAAACAAGTTGACTAACAATTCAGACATTGCAGCTTGTATCAATTAGACAGACCCGTACAACGCATCAGTCTGTCGCCTAATCTACTTCCAACAATATAGCCTTCAAAAGGCTTCCCGCATACGCTAGGCGGATGGATTTAAAACTCCAAACCGTTTGCAACACTATTTGTTGAACAAAAATACTTTGAGTTACCAACTTAAACATAAATAAGTGACCTGTACGTCACTCAACAAATAAGTGACCTGTACGTCACTCAACAAATAAGCCCATCACTATTCAATCATCGTAGATATTCCCGCATACGCAAGGGCGAATTTGAGAAATTATTAATAATTCCCAAAACCGTCGGAGCCAACTGTGTTTGCAACAACACCTCGTTGGACGAAATACCTTATGACCTATCTGTTACAGGTAAGGAAAAGTCACCGACGTTTCATTCGAATTCTTGTCAAACTTAGTGAACCGTGCCAGTACGTCAACCCTATACATGTTGATAGAATCTATCCTGGTGGTTGGTCTTAAAACCCTGCAGTCATTTCTTAGTAAAGTGTGACGACAAACGGGTTTATGGTGAGTTGGGTGAGCTAGATCCCAAACGTTATGTTGACAAACAAACAACAACAAAGAAATGGCGCCCCATTTGCCCCCAAAATAGACAAACACCCTTTTATTAGTATAATAATGATCACATAATAACCGGAAACGGTGGCGATACAGGAACTTTTCCCGAACTGCCGTCGTCTATTGCTGGTGCCGTAGTGTCCCCTGCTCCTGGACCGTACGGGTACAGATGGGCCGGCGCTGGGAAGACTTGACCAGATACAGCAGCACACAGCAAGACGGTGAGGGCCAGTAAAGCCCAGCTGGAGCCAGGCAGAGACATGTCCGAGTTGACCAGTGTATCATGTTCGTCCGTCGAGTCGACGAGGACCACTCTAGTTATCTGGGGGTAGTCGGGCTGGATCTGGTGAGTGCGCAGGTGGCTGACAAGGCCAATCCGTGCACAGAAGGTACGTTGGCAGTTGGGACATGTTTGTTTGTAATACGAAACACTCACCCACCCACTGACACCCACTCACACACCCACTCACTCTCGCTGGGAAGACTTGACCAGATACAGCAGCACACAGCAAGACGGTGAGGGCCAGTAAAGCCCAGCTGGAGCCAGGCAGAGACATGTCCGAGTTGACCAGTGTATCATGTTCGTCCGTCGAGTCGACGAGGACCACTCTAGTTATCTGGGGGTAGTCGGGCTGGATCTGGTGAGTGCGCAGGTGGCTGACAAGGCCAATCCGTGCACAGAAGGTACGTTGGCAGTTGGGACATGTTTGTTTGTAATACGAAACACTCACCCACCCACTGACACCCACTCACACACACAACTCAATCACCACACATCATGTCGCCCTTTCTAGCACTCGACACTTTCTAGTCCGTGTGTGGCGTGAACAGGTTATGTTATACATGATTTATTTATGGCGCACCCACTTAGGGCTAGGGTATTCAGCATAGTTCAATAGAGAGTTTTTGCAAGCGCACCGATCTCGGCTCCCTTCCAGATCCCGATCTCGCTACGCGTGCTACGTCATCGCTTCTTGTGTTTACACGATCGGGACCGGGTCGATGAGATAGGGAAAACACCGATTTCGCAGGTTCAATCGGTTAGTGGTAGTACGTTGAAATTATGGTTGAATAAAAATAATAAATCTACAGCAAGTGTACGTAAGTCTGTTGTTGACTGATTAGCTGCCCTATTTTAGTTGTTAATGGGCTCAGTGCATCGGAAAAAAAAGAGTTTTAAGTGCGCACTGTCTATGGTAAACAAAACTACACGAAACCATCGACGGCACCGTAGACTTAGATTTAGACATCGCATTGTAAATCAGTCCTGTAGTATAAACTATCCAACAAATTCAAGCTGAAGTGGACTGAAATGATGTACAATGCAGAAACAAACAGTTATGGTTAAAATTCTATATTGGTTTTTCTTTTAAATAAAATATATACTCGAGTTTTCTAACATCGTCTTCGACTCGTGCACCTTTTGTTTTGTTCGCATATGCATAGGTTAGCCCAACTATCCGACTATTATTTTCATAAATAAATTCATATTTTATTGTGATACGATGCCCACATCTGCAACTGTTAGTTCAGCAAAAACACTGACCTCCATTGACAAACTGCTAGTTGCAGAATGATAAAAAAACGCATTGCCACGGAATTGTGCGACACACGAATTTGGGACATGCAACTATACAAACAAGTGTTTTTATTTTACATACTTTCGGTTATCATGAATATTTCTTGTTTTGCTTAAAATACAAATAACCCAAAAACTATTTATGCAAGAATTGAGATTTTGGCATGGTTATTCTCCATTATTTGTAGATGCTAGATAGTAACAGACTTACTACTGTATATAAATTCTTCATTGGCATTGAGGGTGTGTGTTTATGTGTGAGATTGAGCCAACGAATGAGTGTAACAATAGAACATGCTAGAACACAATTAAATCTTATTTTGATCAGTAACACACCTACATACATGAGAACTTTGGAGTTTTATGTTGTTGGTAAATAGTTAAAAAGTAGCCAACAATGCTATGCCTATGGCCACAGAGATAAAATTCCAAATTATTTGTACAGTGCCAGTGTAATACACCATATTTGGATTCCCTATTCAAACGGCTTAATGTTGAAAACAATTTTTTTGATAGACGCTTCACATTACAACACAATATCAACTAGGCGAATTTATACCTATTCCATCTGTAGTAAGAAAACTAAATATGGCTGTCCAAAGCAAGAAAAACCTTCTGAGTACATAGTTCTATATTATATTTATCAGGTGCGTCTAACTTGAGAAGTTTTCATGGTATGCATCTGAAATTTGCTGAAAATGTAGATATATTGGTACACATTGAATATTAAAAATTCTACAATATTTACTTATACAAAATAAATTTGGCAGAAAGTGGAAATGGTCATAACTCAGAAATTAATCTAGCTACATCCCTATGGTTTGACATGTGTGGTTACACAGACCAATACATTCATTGGTAAACTGTTGATCGAATCCAAAAATGTGAGTGCCATAAGAATTTCATATTTTGATTCATTTGAGACAGAATGCCCTATTGTAAATTTTTTCTTGTCATGTCTGTTATCTAGACCTATGAGGATGTGTAATTATAATGGATGTGTTTAAATTTTGGGGTGTAATTTAAAATCCGGGTGTTAGTCAAATCTTAATTGGAGTTGAATTGATCCAAACATTGTGTGACTTATAAGAACTGATTTGATAAAAAAATCAAGACAGATTGATTTGGAATGTAATTGGAATTGGAAAGTCTGCAAATTTTGCTGAATTTAATTAATTGTTCAGTTCATATAAAGCGTAAATGTTTTGATATAAATTTACATAAATTTACACATATAAACACAAGAAATATATTATAATTTATTTATTCTTCAGACTTACTTTCACTTAAAAAAATTACAAGGTGTGATGATCTTATTTGGAAATCAAAACAGAAATAGCAACTGCTCTAAGTAAACATGTAATTAGTGGGACAGCACAATAAAACTTAAGGTAGGTGAAGATGGCGCCATCCGCGTAGATCGGGTTACGTTTGCGCGTGTTGTAAAAACTCTTATCGGTCCCCGATCTCCTACTCACCGCACCGATCGGGCGCGAGATCGGGATCGGGAAGGGAGCCGAGATCGGTGCGCTTGCAAAAACTCTCTATTATGTGTATTCGACCGACCGTAAAAAGAATGGTGGTGGGCGGGTTTAAAACATACTGCAGTGCGTGTACACGTGATTGTAGGTTGATCTGTCATACACCAGCTGTCTTATTGTTTCCCTTCTAGCAATCGGCAACTTCTATTTTGTCAGAAGATCGTTGACAAGTTTCACACACACACGCATGCACACACGCACGCACACACGCACGCACGCACGCACGCACTCACCCACTCACTCAGGTAAACAAGAATAAAGCTACATGCCCAGATGAACTCCATGCCAGAGTTCTAAAAAAACTGAATAGAAAGCCCCCATAATCACCCAATTTTTCCAACAACCGTACGACACAGTAAATCTGACCTTGTTGACCACATATCGATATCACTAACTTGCATCCTCTGCAAAGTGATGGAACACCTCATACTAAGCAATATGTGGAAGCATCTGCTCAAGCACGATATCATGTTCACTTCCAATATGGAATCCTGTCAGGATTGTCTTGTGAATCTCACCTCATTGAGACAGTCCATGAATGGATGACTGCTATAGACAACAAGACAGACAGCTGAGGCTGCTCGTTGTGGCAATGGTGGGAAATCTAAAAGACCTTTTGAAAAAAAATTAGCATGTAATATAAAAAACGACAGAAAGAGTTTCCACGCATATGTAAGGAGTAAACAGAAAGTTCAAGATAAGGTCCCACCACTGGAAAACAATTTCAGACGGGTTTCAAATGGCAGAGGTCCTGAATGAGTATTTCAGTTCAGTTTTTACCACATAAGATATCAGCTCACTTCCAGTTCCATTTACTAAATTTGAAAGCAATAAATCAGAAAAGTTAAGGCAATTATTTGTAACTCCAAAGAAAATTAAGAAGATGAAAGATAATAAATCACCTGGAGTTAATGGGATACCACAAAAACTGCTTAAGGAAATTGTTGAGCAAATTAGTACACCACTTGAAAATTGTTTAACTTGTCACTAGAAAAAGGAATAGTACCTTCAGAATGGAAAGAAGCCCATGGTATAGGTAATGATGTAATCAACTGGATAGAAGATTGGCTTACACACAAAAGATAGAGAGTAATAGTAGATGGTGAGATTTCAAACTGGAAATCTGTTTTGAGTTGGGTACCACAGGGATCAGTATTAGGCCCTATACTGTTTTAATATATATATATATATATATATATATATATATATATATATATATATATATATATATATATATATATATATATATATATATATATATATATATATATATATATATATATATATATATATATAAATGGTTTGGAAGATGACATATCTAGCAAAGTACTGAAATTTGCAGTTGACACAAAAGTATTCAGAAAGGTTACTAATAATACAGATAAACAAAGTTTACAGGATGATCTAGATAAATTATTTAAATGGTCAGAAAAATTGCAAATGTTATTCAATTTTGGGAAATGTAAATGTATGCACATAGGACATGGAAACATGGACGAAGAATATAAAATAGGTATAACCACACAAGAAAAGGACTTAGGAGTAACATTTAGTGCTAATAACCAGAGGACACAAAGCAGCATTAGTTAAGGAGCAGTGTAGGTTGGACATCATAAAGTACTCTTAATATTTTTTTTACCCAGTCGCCTTCTCAAAAGCGTGAACCACCCTCTAATTGAATGAGGTACCCAGTCACTCTCTCTCAAATGCGTGATCCTCCTTCTCAAGAAATATGTTATCTAGTTATCTTCTCAGAGGCCTAAGCCCCTTCTCAATAAATGTGTTACC
Organism: Lamellibrachia satsuma; assembly: GCA_033239005.1. Classification (NCBI taxonomy): domain Eukaryota; kingdom Metazoa; phylum Annelida; class Polychaeta; order Sabellida; family Siboglinidae; genus Lamellibrachia; species Lamellibrachia satsuma. The sequence continues at coordinate 2,636,005 of BSQZ01000038.1, read as the reverse complement.
CAGTCACCTTCTCAAAGGCCTAAGCCCCTTCTCAATAAATGTTGTAATCTTCCTTGATTAATTACATATGTATTCCTTGTGTCATTCACTCTGTTATTGCTAAGGTGCACCCGATCTAAGAAAACATGACTGGTTCGGCGAAGTCGTCGGCTTTCCATTGGAATTCTTTACACACTAACCCGTCGACGCCAATGATTCATCACTGAACGTGGTGAAAAAATATATCCTTGTGTATGGCTGATATGAATATCAGTGAGTTCAAACGGTGGTGTTACGTTGCGTTATACTGAATAACAAAAACAAACGAGAATGTGTTTACATAAAACGGTGACAATTTCAGAAAAGTTAAAACTATGTAGGCATTTCTTAGTAAAGTGTTACGACGAACGGTTTTATGGTGTCTTGGGTGTCGACGTTCGTCCTTCCGTCGGTCCGTTCGTATGTCCATACGTCAGCCGTCCGTCCGTCAGTCCGTCCGTTGCACTTGGTCTGGGTGTTTACGCAATGTTCAGGTGTGACAAGAATGCGAGTGTGTGTGTGTGTGTGTGTGTGTGTGTGTGTGCGTGTGCGTGTGCGTGTGCGTGTGCGTGTGCGTGTGCGTGTGCGCGCATGTGTGCGTGTGCGCGCATAACATGATTATGCGGCTACTCGACTAAAACCCTTAACAAATAGATTATCGTCTCCAACTGTCGAAACAGCGAAAAGACTCGACACTTAGCCGTGAGTTGACTGAAGTCTCTGCAAGTGTTTATATGGAATCGACTCGATTGTAATCCAGCTTATGCAAACTGCAGACAGTTCTGCTTCGAATCGACAGAGGTTTCAGCCAACGCCAATTAAAATGCCGTATTTGACTCAACGTCACTCAAGTATCAACCAGATCAACATTTTAATTGACTAGATTCTCAACCTAACAGTCTCGAACAAAGCCGTATCATTTAGAGGCTATTCGAGTGTTGATGCCCAAAAGGGAGACCGTTGCTACGACTACAAGCTGCGCAAAATATGCGTAAAGCTTATTGGAACCACGTAGTCTTAAAGAAGAGCGGATTATCTCAAAGTCAGGTTATTTTATTACAAAACAGCACACTCGTTTATATAAAACCGCGTTTAATAGTCCGATAATGGATTCATTCACAACGAACAACGCATGTGTCATCTAACTGACGTAATGACGACGATACTAAAGATTTAACAAGATCCCAAACAACAAGTTCCAGAGGGAAAGTGGACAAGGAAGCAATTAGCTTATCGAGAGTCCAACAATTTTATCATCTATGTAATGTATAGCCCGCCTTTATCTGATATCTGTCAATTCTATTTTTAAACATATTCACACTACTAGCATTAACACAATTATGTCATAGTGACTAACTTAAGGGATTCAATGTTGATGTCATAGTGACTAACTAAAGTGATTCAATGTTGATGTCATAGTGACTAACTAAAGAAATTTAATGTTGACGTCATAGTGATTAATTAAAGGGATTCGATGTTGATGTCATAGTGACTAAAGGGATTTAATGCCACAATGACTAATTAAGGATATTAAACATTGATGTCACATGGACTAACTAAATGGATTTAATGTTGCTGTCATAGTGACTAATTAAAGGGATTCAATGTTGATGGCATAGTGACTAATTAATGGGATTCAATGTTGATGGCATAGTGACTAATTAAATGGATTTAATGTTGCTGTCATAGTGACTAACTAAAGGGATTCAATGTTAATGTCATAGTGACTAAAGGGATTTAATGCCACAATGACTAATTAAGGATATTAAACATTGATGTCACATGGACTAACTAAATGGATTTAATGTTGCTGTCATAGTGACTAATTAAAGGGATTCAATGTTGATGTCATAGTGACTAATTAGGGGTTCAATGCTGATGTCATTGTGGCTAACTAAATGGGTTCAATGTTGATGTCATAGTGACTAACTAAAGGGGTTCAATGTTGATATCTCAGTGGCTAACTAAAGGGATTCAGTATTGATGCCACAATTACTAATTAAGGAGATTAAAGACTAATTAAAGGGATTGGGGGCGGCCAGGGATGGGGTCCAGGGGGGCGGTTAAGGGGCGGCCATAAGGGAGGTCAAAGGGGGCAAAGCCTAGTCACCCATTAGTGTACCGTGCTGCCATGTAGTGGCACAAAAGGTTAAATACAAACATTTTACATAATGACCCCCACACGCCACTGGACACAACGTTGTTTTTGTCGCAAAAACAAATGTTTGGACCATAGATGCAACAAAACATACGACGGAACTTCCGATAGCATCAGCCATGTTTGTCAGCTTGACGGACCTAGTTGCTACGCAAACAGTCACGCACGCACGCACGCACGCACGCACGCACGCACGCACGCACGCACGCACGCACGCTCAATGGAAGACAAAAACAATTATGTGTGTATACGCTGCTATTGGCTTCACGTGGAATGAGAATAGGTGAAACGCCGATCTTGGTAAACTCCTTACTACATTACCCACGTACATCAATACAAATAAGTTCAACTTTATTCTAGTGCATCTAGTAGAAGAAAATGGATGTTTGTGATGGTCAGGGCAGCTAGATTCAACTAGACAACATTAACAAACATTATTCACATATTTATGTGTTTATGCTTTAGTATCGGGTTATGACAAAAGCAAGAGTCTTTCAATGTATCATAATTTGCAATATAATGTTATCAATACCTTATCCAGGCAACTGTGAATGTGACACGGTCGGTCGGGTTTTCTGCCCATATATGGTTACACACCTACATGTAACACCGCCTGTTTCGTGTGGCTTGTGTACCTAGCTGGGACGGCAGAGGATCGGTAATGGGTTCTTCAAAGGAGGGGGTAGCATTCATACCAGGTCGTTGACGTCAACCCAAGATTGCAGCAATATAGTAGATTCTCCACAGTGACTTAGTGTTTGTGAATGTGTTGTCTGTCAACTGTTCACCCGAGGACAGCCTGGTTGCTTTGAGAGCTGACTACTGGCAACAAGCCAAACAGTATTTCACAATATATTAACAGCCGGGTACACTCGCGACGATGTGAACGATCTACGCGACCAGATTTTACCGGCCATAATAGGTTTACTTCTATGTTTAGTGATGCAATTTCTACTATTTTGTAGCCAAATATATTGCCCATGGGTTTATCATTAAATTACTGTTTTTGTATGTGTTGTATTTATTTTGTGTTTTACTTGATGTGTGTTTCGGTAGGTCTGGTTTTTGTTTAAGCCTTCCAGAGGGTTGCCTCGATCTCACATTGGTCAATATAATTCACCCTAGCCCTTGAGTGTGAGGGGTAGGGCATTTCGACACTCAACAACAGGACTTGCCTCACTTCATTATTGATTGAGTGATTATTATATTATATGTGAACTGGAGAAGGAAAACATTACTTAACCACCCTGTAGGGGTAACATTCATTCCAGGCTGTTTAGGGTGTTTGTTCGTTTCTTTCTTGTGATGCGATGATTCGATACGATGGTCACTGACTTTATGCATGACACATTTGGCCGGAAGGCCTGGCCCTTTTGCCATGCCTTATTTGCGCTACCCTTGCCGGTCCATAATGACCTCATCAACTACTGTCGTCAATATTGTCAAGCGTACCCACAGTGAATATATAAAAAGTATATATATATATATATATATATATATATATATATATATATATATATATATAACGTATATATATATGTATATATATATATATATATATATATATATATATATATATATATATATATATATATATATATATATATATATATATATATATATATATATATATATATATATATATATATATATATATATATATATATATATATATATATATAACGTATATATATATATGTGTGTGTATATTTTATATTTTACAGTAACATAAATTCTTTAAAAAAATTATGGATGTACCCATTCACAGAAACATGATACCTTACAGTAACTGTTCATGGAAAGCATTTTACAGTAGCAGACATTCATAGGAACAGTATGTTTGATGGCAGCATGCGCCCACGTACTCCATATTCAGAAAATACAATGCAGGCCCACAGGAAACGAACATGTATTGGTAAAGCCCACTCTGACTAGAGAGTGTGAACACAAGCCACGCCCCGTAATTCCTATCACAATTTATGTAATCGAATGTTTTTTTTTGTCGAATGGAATTAGCCTTCAAAATCACAATTGCGTGAAAAAATACACCATAATTTACTGTGTTTAATCTAGCTGGAAAATGTTAGTGTTGTACTTCAATACACTTTTATCTTTGAGAACTTCAAAGTGACTTTTTACTGTTTTATTTTGTTGCACCCAATTATCCATTAGCGTGGGCTATTACAAAACAAACGCTCAATTATAAGAGTGTTGTGTTTATGTAGTTATTATAGCGATCAAGACGCCGTGAAGCTGATGTGTGTTTCGGTAGGTCTGGGTTTTGTTTGAGCCTTCCAGAGAGTTGCCACGATCTCACATTGGTCAGTATAATTCACCCTACCTAGGGGTAGGGCATTTCGACACTCAACAACAATACTTGCCTCACTTTATTATTGATTGAGTGATTATTATATTATTATATATAAACTGGAGAAGGAAAACACTATTAAACCACCCTGTAGGGGAAGCATTCATACCAGGCTGTTTAGGGCGTTTGTTCGTTTCTTTCGTTGCAAAATATGCGTAAAGTTTATTGGAACCACGTTGTCTTGAAGAAGAGCGGATTATCTCAGGTTATTTTATTACGTCTACATCACACTCGTTTATATAAAACCGCGTTTAATAGACCGATAATGCATTCACAATGCATTCACACACACACACACACGCACACACACACACACACACACACACACACACACACACACACACACACACACACACACACACACACACACACACACACACACACACACACACACACACACACACGCACGCACGCACGCACGCACGCACGCACGCACGCACGCACGCACGCACACACACACACACACACACACACATATACGTCTCGCTTATATCGTCATCATTCAAAGAGCGGAATGCGGCAGTTATAAAAATAAAACGTAATCTGTATTTGCAGCTTCGTGTACTTACATAAAGAGAATCGTACGGTGCCCCAAAGAACGGAAAAGGTGGCGATACAGGAACCTCTCCCGAACTGCCGTCGTCTTCTACTGGTGCCGTAGTGTCCCCTGCTCCTGGACCGTACGGGTACAGGTGGGCCGGCGCTGGGAAGACTTGGCCAGATACAGCGGCAGACAGCAAGACAGTGAGCGCCAGTAAAGCCCAGCTGGAGTCAGGCAGAAACATGTTCGATCTGATCGATGTCTGTGTCGTCATTGAGCACATATACCTGTTTTTATGTATCACGAAGCATTAGTTCAAGGTCAGGACTGGTTATGCTGGTCCTATTTACTGGGTACCACTGCGTTGCTTATACATTGTTGTGATCGCTGTTACAATTATTGTGCTGGTGAGTGTTTGACACTTGATTATATGTCGATCTGCCACATACCATATGTCTCATCCGTCTTCCTTTGTAGCACTCTACCCTTTCTTGTTTGTCTGGGGCGTGAACTGATTTCTGCCTCCTCCTTAGTAGGGCAAAGCTATTAAGAATAGTTCATTATGTACATTCGACCGACCGTAACAAGAATGGTGGTGGGCGGGTTTAAAACATGCTGCAGTGCATTTACACGCGATTGTAGGTTGATCTGTCATACATCATATGTCTTATTTTTCTTCTAAAACAGCGCGGTGTCATATCTCGGGATACAAGTAATATGATACCGCTTATATCGTCATCATTCGAAGAGCGGAATGTAGCAGTGAAAAAAAATATACATTACGCACTTCCAATGAAAACGAATTTCGGAATCGGTTGGACAGGCTAGCTACAGAAAGCTAAGGGCAGTAAGGCACACGATATTTCGCCCGGAGATTCAGTAATGATTAAATCCGAAGAACGATTAACATTAACTGCCAGGTGGAATCATAGATGGACCATCACACTGTAAATTCGTCCCCTGTTGGGCGCGTGCGCGACAGTCGATTCTCATAAAGGTCTTTATTAGCTCGCCAGATTCATTCACGTCTAAAATGAAATCAGTTGTATCACCAGTTGTCCAGGTATCGTCTCGATTAGGGATTTATTCGACAGCAAGTCACTTCACGTGACACAATCACATAAAATCGCCATCCCGCCTCATCAGTACACCGTACGTAACATCGGTAACCTCTTTGGTTGAAATAAAAAAATATTGTAATTTAGAAATAAAACGTAACGCTAGTGCATGCCGGCTAGGCTTGTCTATGCGGAAATTTTTTTAAGAACGGCATGTTGGGAGCATTTTCGTAACTTCCCTCGTGGAGCGTACACGTCGTGTTTCGGTGAAATAATCTGCCGCGCTATCCAAGTATGCAAATCTGTCCCCTTTTAAAGCAAGTCCATCGCTTTCCCAGAAGTTTCCAATACCAAAGTACGCAAGCGTGAACATCTCCTGGTTCTACCAAAATCATCCAAAGCCGTCTCACGCATGCGTGAACAGGCCGACGCCACACCTCCCTTAAGAAAACCCATTTGCATGTTCGCATAATTATTATGGTGTGGGTGGCTGTCCTACATCTTGACAAACTTTTCCCGGCCCGCTTACGGGTCAGGAGAGGGTGAGATCTTGAGGAACCGGTTGACAACTCATTAGCGTCAACTTTCGACCCACGCCTGTAGCTTGGTATAACTATTATTATATCTATGTTAGCCGCGTAATGAAGGCAATGATTTTACAATGCCACTGCACTCCTTTTCAAAAACACGCTTTTTGACACAACTTAACAAAAGTAAAAAGTCATGTCTTCACTAAGATAGACAATATAAATGTATTCTACATACTGGAAATATATACGTACAGTGTCAGACTAAACTAACCAACAGCTCTTCACTTATTGTCCGGAAGTATCCATGAAAGATATGTTTTCAGTCTAACAAAACAAACGCGTTTAAATATGCAGTGTACATTTATAACATAAAACATGTAAATCGGCTTGATCATACAAATCAGAGGTTTACACATGTTAAAAGGTCCTGGCGTAAAGAAAGTCTGTACAAAAGCACTAAAACTCATGCGAACGACTACAGCGTTCGTAAAGAATGCCGGTACAAAAACACTGAAAACGCATTAGTATGCGTGTCAACCTACATGTTCACATAATAGTAGTGTGTGCAATGCCTTGTCTCAATACATACCGGGTTATACAATAGCTAACTTGCACACCAAACTACGTGTATTCCTGACACCCTATTTGGTGTTTTGGTCACCTTGCCACACTCTTGGCAATTGCAGTGAGACTCTAGTAGGTAACTCATTCGGAGTATCTCCCAACTTATTTACGGAGTCGTGTTATGACACCCCATTGAGCGCCGTATTTACCTTTCGGCGGTATATCATGATTATGATACCCACAATCGCAATCACCACACAAATCAAACCGATTGCCACAATCCAGGAAATATGCCCAGCGTATTTACCTCATATTAATGTGTCGTCAACGGAACTAATTGCTAGCTTATCCAGCTGGATTTTATTTCGCCCATAGACTTTCACACTGGACTTTTCATGTGTCTTTTTTATCGTTTCGTGGGGAATTATTTGAAAAAGGAACAATGGGTGGAACGGCAGTTACAGATAATTCGACCATCACGTGGGAGCTAAGTCGGGCTATTCTCGATTATGCTTGCCTTAGAGCAAAAGCTCCACTCCTTAAATTTAGACTACGTTCGTGTTAGCACAAAACAGTGAGACGGATTCAGCATTAGTCAATACAAAGAACGTTCAAGGAATTAATTCAGTTACCGTCGTGTCTTCGATTGTGTCACGATTACTTTACATCGTTTTCGCTTAGTGGCATCGTATTCTGGATGTGAACTGAGGGTGAAGTGATTATGTTTTGTAGCAGTGTACTGTGGGAACAGTGACTACGTATTCTAGATGTGTACTGTGGGAACAGTGGTTGTGTATTCTGGTTGAGTACTGAGGGTGTATTGACCATGTATTCTAGCTGCGTGTTGGGCGGGCAGTAACTATGTATTCTAACTGTATACTGGAGTGGTTGTGACTTTGCCATGGCCACGACACTTGGTCCCGTCCGGAAGTTTCATGGTCATTAGGAATTGAGCTGTCGAAAAGATGGCTGCTGTGCTGTCCCTTCCCTTGGCACGAAATTTTACTTAGATGATTTAGGCGTGCAGTGACTATGTATTATAGATATGTACTGAAGGTGTTGTGATTATGTAGTATAGCAGTGTGCTGGGGATTTTTTATTCTACCTATGTACTAAGGTTGTAGTGACCATGTATTCTAACAGTGTACTGCGGGTACATTGACTTTGCATTCTAGATGTGTACTGGGGGAACAGTGAGTATGTATTCTAGGTGTGTACTGAGGGTGTAGTGACTATTTATTATAGCTGTGTGTGTTTGAGGATACATACTATTTTGTATCCTAGCTATGTACTGAGGTTGTAGTGACTATGTATTCTAGGTGTGTACTGAGGGCGAAGTGACCATGCATTCTAGCAGTGTACTGCGGGTACAGTGACTATGCATTCTAGATGTGTACTTTGGGAACAGTCAGTATAGTATGTCTTCTACGTATGTACTCTAAGAACAGTGGCTATGTATTCTTGGTGTGTACTGATGGAGGATTTAGTGACCACGTATTCTAGCTGTGTGCTGGGAATGCAGTAACTATGTATTCTAACTGTGTACTGGAGTTGTAAAGACTTTGTAGCTGTGTATTTGGGATGCAGTGGCTATTTTGAATTGTAGCTGTGTACTGAAGGTGTAGTGACTATGTATTCTAGATGTATACTTGGAGTGTAGTGACTATGTATTCTAGTTGTGTACTTGGAGTGTAGTGACTATGTATTCTAGATGCGTACTTTGGGAACAGTGGCTGTGTATTCTAGCAGTGTACTGAGGGTGTGATAACCATATATTCTAGCTGTGTGCTGGGAGTGCAGTAACTATATGTTCTAACTGTGTACTGGAGTTGTAGTGACTATGTAGCTGTGTATTGTGGGAACAGTGACTGTGCATTATAGTTGTGTAGTGAGTGTGTAGTGAAGATGCATGTTAGTTGTGCGGTGGGTGTGCAATAACTATGCATTCTTACTGCGTATAGGGGTTGTAGTAACTATGTATCATAGCTGGCCATGTGGTGGGGATACCGAATATTTTGTATTCTTGCTGTGTACTGAGGGTGTTTCGACTATGCATTCTAGATATGTACTGAGGGTGCAGTGTACTGGGGATAACGTGACAATTTTGATGTAAGGGTACAGTTAGGTGTATGGTGATAATTACCGTTAGGGGTACAGTTTATATTATGGCGAGAATAATAGTTAGATTGGGTTACAAATAAGATTATGGTGAGAAATAAAATAGAAATACGTGTGCACGTTCTACGTTTCTTGTTCGTTTTAAGAGACGACCATTTTGAGATGAAAGCGTTTATTTGTTCTAGCTGACTTAACATCTTTTTTAAGACGACCCCTCAAATTGTTTAGACCATCTTTATTTTTAGACGACCCCTGATTCATATTGGATGTACACTATGGGTACAGTGACTATGTATTATATATATTTTTTATGTGGGAACAGTGGCTATGTATTGTAGTTGTGTACCGAAGATGTAGTGGTCATGTATTCTAGCTGTATGCTGATGGTGTAGCGACTACTACAGGTAAGGGTACAGTTAAGGGTACGGAGAGAAATACAGTTAAGAGTACCGGTATATGTATGGTGATAATTACAGATAGGGGTACAGTTAAGGGTCCGGTGAGAAATGCAGGTGAGAGTACAGTTATATATATATATATATATATATATATATATATATATATATGTACAGACGCAGGTGTGGTACAGACGCAGGTGTGGTGAGAATTACAATTAGGGGTATGGTTAGACTGACATTTAAAGGTACAGTTAGAGCTATGGTGAGAATTCCAGTTAAGGTAATGTTGATAATTACAGTGAAGGGTATGGTGAGAATTAATGGTTATTGTACATTTAGGTGTATGGTGATAATTACAATTAAGGGTAGGTAACACAATCCTATTTACACCCGTTCTGTGCATCAGTCACGTTGTTGCGCCCCACCAATAACAGCGCTGCCTACCGATGCTCTCTCCACTCGAACATGTCTCGACATTTCCGCGTAGAACAGTTGACTCCTAACCGCCAGTTATTTTTAATAGTGCCGTCATTGCCTTATCATTTAAAATTAGCACTCGCTTGCTGCAACACCGCTGGGTCAATATGGTAAGGAGTCTGGTATGAATGCGTGTACCAGTCATAAACAAGTATGTCGGTCGGTGGCTACTAGTACACCTACTGTTAAAAAACCGCCTTCTCTCACTCGATGTCTGTCAACCACCAGTCCAAATATAAAATAGTTTTAATGGTAGTGCAAAATAATGGCAATTTCTGGTGAGTATGTCCACAACGAGTATCTGGATTGGTGGTAAACAATCGTAAGTCACACTATAATATACTGCGTCAACAAGTCCGGCGAGTTCATTACGTCGTCATTGTCTATGTGGTTGTAAAATCACATCCTTTGCGTAAGTTCTGGGTGTACCTGCGTGTACATTGTGTACGATTGCGTGTTTGAATGCCCATTACATAAAATCTTACTTTTTGCCACGTTACTTTAATAATAGCAACACAAATAGACACGAGCGGCTTTGCGTAAAAAACAACCCAGTAGCACGGCAATCAAGCGTCACGCACTTGGGTCATCAGGCATCAGAGAAACCAGTGTAACCAAAGCTGTGGACCTTTGGAATCCGCATAGATCTAAGTGACCTACTCGCATTGTTGCTGTGGCCTCGTGTAGACGACCTTGTCTCTACTAGTGTTGCGTAATCTACAGGATGAGTCAGTGCATACATGTCAACCTATGACGGTCATAATGACTGTGATCATTAACCAAGCGCCGCAGCCCGTAGCAGCCCAGCGGTCTCGCTACTGATCATGCTAAGAAATAAAAACAAACTGCCGAGTTACATCGACAACTCTCTAGATCAGGGGTTCTGAACCTGGGATTACGTACCCCCAGGTTGTTGTCCAGTGGGTACTGGAGGGTTGGCTGTAACTAGAGCTAAGTGCAGTAATGTTGCCAATCTATGTGGTCCATAAAGGACAATTTATGTAATATTATCAAACTCATAGAAACAAATTAATGTTCATGCAAACATTAAAACTTGTAGAAAAGTATGTCACCCCATAGGATTGTCATATGTGGTAGAGTTGTTGCTATTATGTCATGCTGTCCAAGCTGGGGGAGGGTGTGTATACCCCAAGTTTTTGATCAACTTTGCGGTCGATCGTCTCAGAATTTGGTGGGGGGTACGCTGGACAAAAAATGATAGGGAACCCCTGCTCTAGATCATTCCGTCTCCTCTTCAGTTTACCCAGGCAAATTTGGGGAACATTCCATTCACACGCCAGAATCGACAGGGGTCCTGCTTGAAGATGCCATGCAATTGCATGGTCAGGGTCTGGATGGACGTCTTGTTTGGGAAAATCTCCTTGGACGCGTCCACCAGAAGCGAACTGCGACACCACATCACGGATGTTCTTCGCAAACTTGCGGTCACGTTTCATTGGTTTGCTGGCGAAAGCTTCCGCGTCGCCAAAGAACGCGAGGGTGTCCATGCCACGGAAGGCGTACGCCGTGTTGTGCGTGGTGTTCAGCATATGTGGAGAGGCAACGTAGCGGGACAGGTCGACTTGATCACGCTCGCAGCAACCTTCGTGATCTCGTCTACGCCACATATGGCGCGTAGATCCGACACAATACTCAGCTGGTACTCCGACGACACATGAAAACGGAAAAGCAATGCAACAATCAGAAACCAGTAAAACAAAAATAAATGGAAACCATTTGGATGAGAAATTGTTGGCTTCACTTTTGATGTTGCATTGAAGTATTTGAAGAGCACAAAGGTAAAACGATCAGAGCCCACTTTACAAAAAAATTTAGTTAGTGCTGCCATCAGGTGCCCATACTGGTAAAACAGGTTCTGTGAAAATAACTAGTGGAACATCGAACAGGGTCACTATCAAATCCGTGGACAATGCTAGAATGACCAATGTCCTGGCGAACAAAGGTAGAACAACCAAGGTCCTGAGTTTACAGCTTTAGATTTCGAACCCTATCTAAGACAGATAGGTTTTGAACATCGCATGTCCACTCCGGCACATCCTCAATCTAACGGTAAAATCGAAAGATTCAACAGGACTTTCAAACAAATGATCCAGAAGGTTGTAAACGATCTCACAATTTCACCCGGAGATTCAGTAATGATTAAATCCGAAGAACGATTAACATTAACTGCCAGATGGAATCATAGATGGGCCATCACACTGTACACTGTAAAATTCGACCCCTGTCTCGTCGTTTTTGGGCGCGTGCGCGAGAGTCGATTCTCACAAAGTTCGTAATTAGCTCGCCAGATTCATTCACGTATATAACGAAATCAGTTGTAACACCAGTTGTCCAGGTATCGTCTCGATAAGAGATTTATTCGACAGCAAGTCACTTCACGTACATTTCACAATCAAATAAAATCGCCATCCCGCCACATCAGTACACCGTACGTAGCATCGGTATTTTGAAGGTCGGCATGTTGGGAGCATTTTCGTAGCTTCCCTCGTGGAGCGTACACGTCGTGTTTCGGTGAAATAGTCTGTCGCACTACCCGAGTACGCACATCTGTCCCTTTTAAAGCAAGTCCATCTTTTTCCCAGAAGTTTCCAATACCAAAGTACGAAAGCGTGAACATCTCCTGGTTCTACCAAAATCATCCAAAACCGTCTCACGCATGCGTGAACAGGCCGACGCCACACCTCCCTTAAGTAAACCCATTTGCATAATTATTATATGTGTATGGTGTGGTTGGCCAAAATAGCGTTTCAACACGCCATGATAGACCATACTAACTTAGCATCGTGACTGCAAGAAAGTAGGCGAGATTATAGGCTTCTGTGGGAAAGATTCACCGTTGACCAAAAGTGCAAGTAGACAGCAGTTAAGCAAACCACACTGCAAATCAAACACTTTAAGATAATGTGTGTGTGTGTGTGTGTGTGTGTGTGTGTGTGTGTGTGTGTGTGTGTGTGTGTGTGTGTGTGTGTGTGTGTGTGTTTGTGTGTGTGTGTGTGTGTGTGTGTGTGTGTGTGTGTGTGTGTGTGTGTGTGTGTGATATATATATATATATATATATATATATATATATATATATATATATATATATATATATATATATATATAATACCTAACCATATAAGCAATCAACCAAACAAGTTGACTAAAAATTCAGACAGTGCTGTCATTGCAGCATGTCCTGATACACCTTGTATCAATTAGAAAGACCCGTACAACGTGTCACTCTGTCGCCTAATCTACTTCCAACAATATAGCCTTCAAAAGGCTTCCCGCATATGCTAGGCGGATGGATTTAAAACTCCAAACCGTTTGCAACACTATGTGTTGAACAAAAATACTTTGAGTTACCAACTTAACCAAAAATAAGTGACCTGTACGTCACTAAACAAATAAGCCCATCACTATTCAATCACCATAGATATTCCCGCATACGCAAGAGCGAATTTGAGAAACTATTAATTAATTCCCAAAACCGTCGGAGCCAACTGTGTTTGCAACAACACCTCGTTGGACGAAATACCTTATGACCTATCTGTTACTAAGCATTCATTAGTTTGGCCATCCATAGCCAGGGACTAAAATAAAACCTACTAGCGTAGCGTATTGCTAGAGACTAGAATAATGCTTTCGTTAATCGTCCGTGCAACAGTGTTGCAATAACTTTATTGCTGCACGACATATCCACCTCGTACCATCACTCACCATCAATGGTGATGCCAGCAAACCCTGATGCCTGGTGCCGTGAAGTTAATACGAAGTTCCCTAAAGCCAACATGCTGTGCACACATATTGGCCCGAACAACATATATTCTTAGGCTTGCATCGATAACACGTATATGTTGCTGTTGACCGGCAGATCAATATCTGAGTGCCGTCTCACAACCTCTCATGGATAATAAACTTTGTTGACGAAGAATCTCAAGCTAACTCGACCGGAGTGTTCGCAGGGACTGATTCGAAGTACGTCAACTACTTAGTAAATCAGAGCCATTTTAATAAATAAAACTTACCCATAAGACCCACTGGCAGATTAATATATGTAATTTGATAACTTACTTGATTTCGAAATGATCAAGCCCATTAGGCTAGCGCACATGCGTTCATAAAAGCACCATATATAAATTGGCCATGAAAACTTCCCATTACAACGAAGAATGCAGTATCAATGTCACAAGCTAAGATACACATACAACAACTGTAATTCATGTTAACAACAATAGATGTCCAAGAAGAAGCAATAACGTTTGAGGGAGCATATCAATGTTAAGCTTTGGAGAGAGGAAAATATCCCCACCGAGGATGATTTATCGCTTCCCGCGAGTTTAAATCAACCTGCCACAAAGTATATGACTCCTCCAACATATAGCCATCATAAATTATTCCATGTATTTATATAACAACTCTACATCCATGAAAACATCTCACCAAACAATATCTAAAAATGTTTTGTCAAGTTGGACTAGAATTACATCGTCACTTATCAGTTAAGTTTAACTGTCTCTTCATCCACTGCACTTAACCCAAACTTGTACTATTCTCCCAACAATACAAATCGACAACCATACTTTTTGGGTTGGCGCTCTTTACTTTCAGTTAAGTCAAGTTCACAATCTTGACTTCAATAAATCCTACAGTGGTCATACCATAGCCTCATTCAAATCTGTAATTAATTCCCGAGGTTGATCTGGCTACTTGTTCTCCACTGGCACTGTATTTATGAATATAATTTTTTATAACATTAATCCACGCATCCTGTTTATCTATTTCCCGTAATCCCAAATCAGTTTTGATCAATTACCGTAAACAAATCCTGTTGTAATAACGTAGCAACACGAAATGAATAGGCGGCAGGTATGCCATTGCCTCGTTTCGTGTTTTGTCAAAACGTCTAGCATCGTTACTATAACTAAATATATGTACCAAGTAAATGGTCTACTCCTCACTGAGGGTTATTAATTTCCAGTTAACCTTGTAACTCAATTTCTCCACCCACAAACGTACAATCATGTCGATGTGAAAACCAATACTGTGTATATTGTGCCACCATTTGAAACAATTTAGAATGTTGTGTAAGACTTTACTACCAATGTGTTAAATTTTCACTGTTTGTGTAAACATTCTTGTTAACTACAACATCAAATCAAAATAGTTCAGGTAAGACATTAAAATAACTCAGCAACATACCGTAGACGTTCTCGCGCAGATTTTTCCATAAAACTAACACACAAATGTTTATTCATCAAATCCTTTCACTCGTCTCGTCTCTGCGCATCGATGTGGAATTCGGAGATCGGAGTGCCGGGCTGTTTTGAGACGTTCCCTCGTCGGCAGCCATCGTCGTCGGGTGCAGATTTCCTGGGCGCGGGCTCCATTGCGTCGGTCGCATCTCAGCTCAGGCTATCCACTCCGATGGAGGGTATTTCTGACTGTAGTGAGGCTCGCTTTCTGCTTGGGATAGCTGCAGTACGGGGCAGCAACAGTTTGCATGAATGTCCGACAGAATACGAAAGATGCGGTTGTACTCACAAATAATAAGCGGTGAACGGTGACGGGCAGGTCCACTGCTAGGCTGCCTGTGTACTACCGTAGGGCACTTATTACGGCCGGCCAAGCCGTCGTCTGCTGGCGGTCGCAGTATAGCCATCGGAGCCGTGACGTCGAGCTTCGGGGTCAGGATGTCGGCCACCTGTCCTTCCAAGGATCGTCGGACGTGTTTGCTGTCCGTATAACAACAGTTGTTCGCGCTCGCCATGTATCTTGTGATACAAATTAATGTCCTGTTTTAAGTTTGAATGGCGCAATCGTCACAATAAAATCCTGAGACACTCCTCTGTCTGATTATTGTCAACTGGCGCGCTCGTCACTATAAAATCCAGTGACACTCCTCTGTCTGATTATTGTCAACTGGCGCGCTCGTCACTATAAAATTCAGCTGTCTTTCTGATGTTGTTATATAAACAAGCTGATTTTACATAAGTGAGTGTCTCATTTCTTACGTCTATACCGTTAGTTACCTAGTCACAAGCGTCCCCCCTACTGCGTTCAGGGTTAGCTTAATGACATCAATAACCACGGTAATAGAAAGAACTCACTTCACTCAGAAGATTCCAGGTAAACTCGTTGTGACTTTAATCAGACAAAAGATGATACAGTTACATACATAGACAATCATTTATGTTGTCTAAGACTACATGATGACATGTCTATCTAGATATAGATGTAGCTGTAGTATTCTACTGGGGCAGTTTGTTTTGATATAGCCTTTTCTTGGATGCTGACCTATTCGTCCGCTCTCGCTTACTTAGTTGTTTTCCTTCATCAATCCGTTTACACACAACTTGTCTCCCTGCTATAACTAGAGGGGTTCATGACTTTACAACCTGTTAAAGCGTGTGTGGCTACGTCGGCGGCAACCTTAACTTGTACATTATTACTTGAGTTACCCGGAATAGGCCAACTCCAAATGTTATATAAGACACACTCTCTGTCAGTGGGAGTCTAACACGAACAATCAGTTGGTGTTCCGTTCGAGATGTTGTCGACACTCGAATATTCTCATAATACCAATTTACATTGGGTGAACTCAACCCGGCACGTCTGCCTGCGGTTAAAATCCTTAATAATTCCTGAATGCTTATTAACTCTGCGGTTAAAAATCCTATCTCAAGCGAGGCCCGTTGTCTATGGAACATTATCTTGTCTACGCCAGTTACTACGTGCAGACTCCATAGCGCTTCGTTAACTACTTCAGTGAAATGGATCTCAGCCGACACCTTCTCTACATAGTCCTGTAAGCTTAGAATGTGCTTACGATTTTGGACTAGATGGTCATACGTTTGACTGATAAAATAAATCACATAATGTACGACCCGTTCAGTCATTCTGCTAACGAGGCGTACCTGTCGTTTGCACTCCAAAACATCGGTGTCGGTAGCCGTACCGAACAGTGTTTTTGAAATGTCCCCGAACAAATTAACAATACCTCGTTTTTCTCTAGGCACTGGGGCATGGTAAGTGTACATTGTTCGCTCAATGTCGTCAATTTGCAAGTCCCACGCATCCTCAAGTCTCAAGTAGTTTACTCCAAACAGCCCAAACTTGGGCTAACGCAGGAGTTTAACATATGCTAAGTCATCATCCTCGTTGAAATTAATTTAACAGATGTTAGGTCATCATCCTCGTTGAATTACTCATGAATTAATTAAACAGATGTCCCTTAATTGCCCACCACTAAAACGCGTTGATCACGCCTTGGAGCGAATGGCCTTGCAGACCAGCCATCTTTATCATTTTAACAATTGTAACCCTATAGTACCAACATGTCTATGCCAGTGGCACGCTGCAGTAATTTTGGTATATCGTTGGGTTCCTCTGACTCGGATTACTCCAATAAATCCATTAACGGATTAAGTCTGTTCCATTTACACATGGCGTCCCTATGTCTAAACTGCCAAACCATCCGTTGATTTGAAAACCAGCGTCCTGCATTTATCAAATCCTGACAAACATTCTCAGTTTGTAACTAAACCACATTTCCATAGCAATTGTGATCACACCAAATCCAATCACACCATATAAATATGTCCTTAAGCGGACGCAACAACGATGGCTTATTTTGGTCTTTTTGGCTGAATTGCCGCTTGTCAGTGTAGCAGTGTCTTCGTCAGCTATTCTGAATCGACACTTGTATTGATCTCACAACAATATTGCTCGGCAACCCTACTATGGTTGACGCTCATTTCTTTCAATAAAATCAAGTTCATGAACTTGACTTCAGTAAACCGTCGTTGTTCATGACGGTCTTGCACCATGGAGCTGAGATCGTAATCATGGGATCTCAGTCGTGGTTGTTAATGGTTATTAAAACAACCCAAGTTGCAACGTGACTGCGAGTCTCGTCGCCTCCCGTCACCAATAGACCATCAGGCAAGAAATATGGTTCGTTGAATCGTATATATGTTCTGTCATAATCGGCAGACAGTACAACAGTTATTAATGAATGCAGCCAAAGCCATTAACGTGTAAAACACACCACTAGATGAATAGCTTCCAATCGGCATTTTTTTTAACGAATTCCGTCTGAGCCAAATTTCGTCGCTTTCTGACGTCGGAAATCACAGGGTCCGTCTCGA
Source organism: Lamellibrachia satsuma (assembly GCA_033239005.1). Lineage (NCBI taxonomy): Eukaryota > Metazoa > Annelida > Polychaeta > Sabellida > Siboglinidae > Lamellibrachia > Lamellibrachia satsuma. The sequence continues at coordinate 2,617,622 of BSQZ01000038.1, read as the reverse complement.
TGTTGCTACCAGAGTCAGATAAGTCAGCAGCCAGTTGTGTCCGTCGGGACAGCGTTATGTCTGGACGTTCAGTCGGTCGTCTGGGTGCTTGGCTGACAGGTCATCTGAGGTGGAATTACGACCCGGTTTGGGGCTCTCAGATTCCGCCTCTGCGGCTGTCGCCGTCGTCGGCTATACAGCTGTCGGGGACCGTCTCGTAACTGTGCAATGTTATCACTGTCATTCCTCTATCGGGGGACCGTTTCGGAAGTGTCCAGTGTCGTCGTCATGCTGTTACTGGACGTCTGGCTTGTCATTTCGCAAGCGAATCAGTTGTTGTTGATATCGGCTAAATAAACAATAATAAAATGATGCTTAACAATGCTAAGATAAAAGCAATACACATCAACGTTCCACACAAATCAATTCGTGTGCTACAGTAGGTATACATAATCATCACGAACAAACACACAAGAACAATTGCTACGATCCATGATATATATCCCGGCGTCTCCTCAAATTACTGTGTTGCCCATGGCATCAGGATAATTCAGCATAATATCCTTAACGTTTACATGAACTGAAATTATTAGCTGTGTTCACTGTCCATAATGGGCATCCACAAGTAACACACCATATAACGATTGGGTGTCAGTTAAATGTCCTGACTGTTTTGGTTATCTTAATAATTATCACTAAAGATATTGTCACTAACGGCTTCACGCAGCTAGCCTAATCATTAGAGGCGTTTATCGATTACGTCTGCCACACGTTTCTTAGTGAGAGAGGACTTTAATTTCGCTTAACGAATCAGATTTTTCCGTGTGTTCAGCGCGTTGATTATATATGATCTTATCGTTGTTTCTTTAATTACCACCCTCGTTGACATTCATTTAACATATGCTAAGTCATCATCCTCGTTGAAATTAATTTAACAGATGTTAGGTCATCATCCTCGTTGAACTACTCATGAATTCATTAAACAGATGTCCCTTAATTGCCCACCACTAAAACGCGTTGATCACGCCTTGGAGCGAATGGCCTTGCAGACCAGCCATCTTCATCATTTTAACAATTGTAACCCTATAGTACCAACATGTCTATGCCAGTGGCACGCTGCAGTAATTTTGGTATATCGTTGGGTTCCTCTGACTCGGATTACTCCAATAAATCCATTAACGGATTAAGTCTGTTCCATTTACACATGGCGTCCCTATGTCTAAACTGTCAAACCATCCGTTGATTTGAAAACCAGCGTCCTGCATTTATCAAATCCTGACAAACATTCTCAGTTTGTAACTAAACCACATTTCCATAGCAATTGTGATCTCTATTTGATCACACCAAATCCAATCACACGATATAAATATGTCCTTAAGCGGACGCATCAACGATGGCTTATTTTGGTCTTTTTGGCTGAATTGCCGCTTGTCAGTGTAGCAGTGTCTTCGTCAGCTATTCTGAATCGACACTTGTATTGATCTCACAACAATATTGCTCGGCAACCCTACTTTATGTGGCGCTCATTTCTTTCTATAAAATCATGTTCATGAACTTAACTTCAGTAAACCCTTCAATGATTATATCGTAGCCATATAACTGTAATTAATTTCCGAGTTTTGGCATTCATATAATTCTTAGTTTCATTAAACTAAATGCGTGTTCATCTGATACTTTAAACAATTGAGAAATATTTTAACAATTTGAATTAACACAAGAATATTACAAACATACGTGAATCTGTATTTTCGTCAAGTTCATGTGTAACTGCGGAATTGGGTTGGCTTGTCTATGCGGACAATTTTGAAGGTCGGCATGTTGCGAGCATTTTCGTAGCTTCCCTTGTGGAGCACACACGCCGTGTTTCGGTGAAAAAAATCCCATAAATCCCTCTGCCAGCTAAACTCTTTAAAAAATGCACTGTTTCACAGCCAATAGCTTCTACAAACAAACCTGTGAATATTCCTGCTCAAAGGCACTCATGTCACATAATATTAATTTATTAAGTTCCCATTTTACAATTTCATACGCCCTACATTCGAAACAATAAACAGGAAGGTCAACACTGTGGTCTTACCCCTTAAAGCAAGTCCATAGCTTTCACAGAAGTTTCCAATACCACATTGCGCATGCGTGAACATCTCCTGATTCTACCAAAATCATCAAAAACCGTCTCACGCATGCGTGAACAGGCCGGTGCCACACAACCTCCCTTAAGAAAACCCATTTGCATTTTTGCATGATTATTATATGTGTACGGTGTGGGTGGCTGTCCTACATGGTGTCAAACTTTTCCCGGCCCGCTTACTGGTCAGGAGAGGGTGATATCTTGAGGAACCGGTTGACAACTCATTAGCGTCAACTGTTGACCCACGCCTGTACTGTAGCTTGGTTCGGATGAAATACCCATTACTCAAAAATGAACTTCTTCCCCAACGCTAGGCTACATGTCTATATAAACATCTTGGATTCTCTAAATAGTAAAAAATATATTAGCCGCGTAACGAAGGCAACGACTTTACAACACGAGTCCGAAGCGTGAAGTGAAGTTTATTTGTTTAGATCATACATACAGAGTAAAAAAACAGTTGGTACATATTTTACATAGTTTTGATGATCCAGGGAGGCCTGCACTAAGACCTGAGAGATCGCTATCGTACAAGCCTCCCAATGACTACGTATGGTGCAATAATTATTACTGCTGTAAATAGATGTGGAGTTGCTAACTTTGCCTACAAATATAACAGTGCTAATAATACTAACAAATAATACTAGCAAAAATACATATAGTGCAAATAATGTGAATAATATTTTTGTGTGTGTGTGTGTGTATAAATGTGAATAAAATGTGAATCGAATATGATTCTCAATATTATCATGTAATAATTACAGAGAAGTTAAATAATACTGAACTCTGCCTGGAAAATGCTCTTTGAGAATCTCCTGCCGGTCCCTAGCCCGGATAAAAGAGGAGGGTTGGGCGTGGGGCCAGCGACCCCAGCCCGTAAAAACAGCCTAGCTACGGAAACTGAAACAAGAGAGAAAACTGCACCGGGCGGTAGGAGAGAAGCAGTACAGGCAACTGGACTTATGAAGGATGGGGACCAAACCCGCAAGGAAGTCTTCACCCCGATGGCGGATCTCCTTACACCCAAAACTTTTATCAACATCGGATGCTGGAATGTGAGAACACTATATCAGACAGGAAGACTGGCACAGGTTCTCCAGGAAATGCACCAATACAAAATCAGCCTTCTAGGTATCATGGAGGCTAGATGGACTGGAGCTGGAAAACGACAACTGGCGACAGGAGACACCATACTGTGGTCAGGCAGAGAGGACAACCAGCATAGACAGGGAGTAGCCCTGATCATCCAGAATGAGAAAGGTAACACTCTTCTTGAATGGAAACCAATAACTGAACGATTTCTTTATGCTAGATTTAAGTCCAGATTTATCAAACTCTCAGTGGTAACCTGTTATGACCTACATAGGAAGCAGAAAAAGAAGAAAAAGATAACTTCTATGACAGTCTTCAGTCAATTTTGGAAGACATCCCCAAACATGACGTACTAGTGGTTCTTGGAGATTTCAATGCACGAGTTGGGAGCGACAACACTAACAGGGAAAGGATCATGGGCAAACACGGAACAGGTACAATGACTGATAACGGCAGCAGATTGTGTGACATATGTGGGGAGAATGACCTCGTGATTGGAGGGACACTCTTCCAACATAAGACAATACATAAGCTGACATGGAGATCCCCAGACGGCAGAACTGAGAGTCAAATAGATCACATCCTTGTAAATGGAAAATGGAGACGCTCTCTACAAGACGTCAAAACAAGGAGACTAGCTGATGCTGGCAGCGACCACAACCTGTTGATAGGAAAACTTGCACTGAAACAGAGAAAGGCAAAGACAGGAGAGAAGAAGAAAGAGCGTTTTGATACCACCAAGCTACAAAACCCAGAAACCAAGTGCGTATCAATAATACACAGTTGTATCTAAAAGCTACACAAGCAATCATAAAATGATGCTTCACAATGTTAGGATAAATGCAAGAATACATCAACAATCCAAACAAATCACTTCATGTGCTACAATAAGTATGTCGACATCTTTAACAGCTAGAGCGGTTTCGACATGGTCTCTCACGTTACGACATGGATTCTCTGTCCATTTGTGACACAATTTCAGTGTTGACACAGTACTCTTATAAAGCATTCCAACCACCACGAACAAACACAATATAACAATTGCTACAGTACAGGATACATGTCCCGGATACGTTTACCACATTAGAAAAGTACCATTGGAGACTAGCGAAAGTCAGAATACGCATTAATTCCTGTCTGTTTAAGCAAATCCTTTGTTAGAAAACCTATGTGTTTCACTTGTAAACCAATAATATTCTCACGAAACTTCACTAGCTGATCATGGGTTTTAGCTAATTACTGAAAGCATTTGGTTTACCGAAGTTAATAAATACGCTAGTTTCGTCGGCTGTAGAGTCGCACTAACGTTGGCATTCACGAACGTCGATGTCGGTCGCTGGTCCAAAGAATGTTTTTGACAATAAATCGAACATGTCGAGTAATCCTCGTTATACCGTGCACTGTATTTCGGGATGGACATTTGTCTTTTTAATTTCAGCGATACGTATACTCTTAGACTCAACTGTCGCGTTTGCTACGTCGTGGATCGAGTCATGTCGCCAGTCACCAATTTGAAACGTTGTATTTTAAAGCGTAATCCCGGGATTTCGGTCGGCGTTGCTATCGTAACGATAACTACCCATGTCGCCATGTGATCTCATCACCGCCTGTTACAAGGAATCTGTTAAGTAGATAGGATTTATAAAACGTACGTCCATGTGGACGTATTCAGTCGATTTTGCAATTGCCATCAGTGTGTGAAATACACACAGAGCTCTATAGCTGCGCATTTCTGTCGCTTTATTTCAGTCTCAGTTGGCGGCGCTAAGTTGCGTCGCTTTCTAAAATACTTCGTCGTCGATAATGACTCACTGTCACAGTCGAATCTGTCCGCTGCTTCGCGAGCAGTCACAGACCGTGTCCTGGGGCGGAGCGATCTGTCCGTCGCGCGTCGGGTAAGCCTGGGGTTCGGCTGTCTGTCCTCGCGGGGCGGGTCATATCCATCGCTGGATGATAAGCTGCGTTCTCGCTTACGTCGCTTAAGTCGTTTACGTGTAACCTGACCAGGCTTCACAGAGGGACCGTCTCGAATTTGATTAGGGCCAGTGTCAAAGTTCATCGGTCTGTCGTTACTGTCAGTATGGGCAGGAAGTCGTCTGTGGGTAGTGCTAGGAACCTGATGACGAATTGGACGCGGATTGCACGAGTCCCAATTTTGTTCGGGGTTAACGATTCGACATTTTTCTGCGTTTAGCACTTTGGTTTTCCCTGTCTGTTGGTGGTGGAGAGAAATAACTGGACCCCTTACTCGGGTTACTGTCCAGTGTGGGTCCCACCTAGAAGTTAGAGTCACTCTCGCTTCTGATTTAATAATCACCGAATTTCCAGGTGATATTTGACGGGCGTTAGCTTTCCTGGCTAACCTTTCTCTGTTGTGTTTACGACTATCTTCAGTCATGGTACGAGCTATTTTCTAAGCTCGAGTCGATTACCAAAAGTTTGGTCATTAGAAATACGAAGTGCCTTTTGTAGAGGCATACGAATGTGTCGGCCAGTCATCAAGAAATACGGTGTATAACCGGTGGTTGTGGAGACAGATGCGCGGTACGCAAGTAGGGCGTCGTTCAAAACACGTTCCCAGCGGGAAGGTACATTATTTACTGCCTTCTGAATCAGTTCTTTAATCGATTTATTGAATCTCTCAGTTTTGCCATTTGATTGTGGATGTACTGGGGTTGTTGTGCGGTGCTCAATTCCGATTTGACTGAGATATCGTTCGAATTCAAAAGCTGTAAATTCTTTCGCGTTATCTGTAATAATCACTTCCGGTACGCCATGACGGCATATGAATCCGTTTGCAAAGGCGTTCCAAACACTTTCGTTAGTTTTGTTAGGTAAGGGGATAGCTTCGGCCCAACCGGTACAAAAATCAATGGGTATGATGCAATTGGCATGTCTCCCATAGCATGGCTTTGAAAATGTCGGTTATTTGTTAGACAAACTGCGCAATTACGTAATTGTGCTCGGACATCTTTACGTAAACCTTTCCACACATAGGCTTCTGTTATTCGACGTACAGTCTTCCAGACAGACAAATGGCCACATTCTTGATGTGCGCGTGAAATGACAGCTTCGCGATAGCCTGTAGGGAGGACTAAACGAGGATATAAAGGCGCGTGTCGGTTGGGGGATTTCAGACTGTATAAAACACCGTTTAAAATCTCATAGTCATCATCGGCTTTGGCTAATTGCCATAATTCAGGAAATTCGCGGCGTTGATCCTGTGCTACTGCTTTCAAATCTAGTCCGTCATGGAGTAGTGGCAGTATGTCCGTTATGTCATGGAGTAGTGGCAGTATGTCCGTTATGTCATGGAGTAGTGGCAGTATGTCCGTTATGTCATGGAGTAGTGGCAGTATGTTCGTTATGTCATGGAGTAGTGGCAGTATGTCCGTTATGTCATGGAGTAGTGGCAGTATGTCCGTTATGTCATGGAGTAGTGGCAGTATGTCCGTTATGTCATCGTCATTGGTCATCAGTTCCGGGTCAAAAATATCTTCTGTGTCTATCACAGCAACATTGTTATTCGCGGTATGTTTTATACGAGATAACATATCAGCGCGAATGTTGTGTCGACCGGATCGATAAGAAATTGTTGCTCCAAATTCAGCTAGAAGAATGCCCCATCTTTGTATTTTCGTGTTATTCAACGCTTTCGTGAAAAGACTCAACAAAGGTTTATGGTCGGTGTACACATGAAACTGAGACCCAAACAAGTATGCTCGTAATTTCTCAATACAGAATACAACGGCATATGCTTCCTTCTCGATCGTCGCCCATTTACGTTGTGTGTTAGACAAAGTATGACTAACGTACTGGATTACTTTCTCTACCCCGTCATCAGATTCCTGGACCAGTATCCCGCCAATCGCGTAATCACATGCATCGGTATAAAGTCGGTACGGTCGATTCATGTCAGGAGCCGCCATCACATGTGATGACGTCAGTAACCGTTTCAATTCGTCAAAAGCTGCTTGTTTGTCGTCGTCCCACGAAAATCTAACGTTTTGACGTGTCAAAGCAATTAATGGTTCAGCTACTGTCGCATAATTTGGTAGGCTGTTCCTGTAGTAATTACACATGCCAAGCATCGATCTAACTTCTTTGACTGTAGTCGGTGGTTTCAGTTTAGCGATGACGTCAACTTTATCCGGATCTGTTGTAATTCCGTCAGCATTAAGAACATATCCTAACGGTTTTACTTCTGGTAAACCAAATGCACATTTTGTCGGCTTAAGTTTAAGTCCGGCATCCCTAAGTTTGTCAAAGACGAGCTGCAAGTGTTTGACATGATCTTGTTCAGTTTTGCTATACACCATAATATCGTCGATGTATACAAAGACACACTTGCCAATCAAATCAGCCAAGATCTTATTCATTTCTCTTTGAAAGAAATTTGGAGCTGATTTAAGACCAAACGGGACCTTGTTAAAGGCATAATGACCTAAATGGCATCGGAAAGCAGTTTTATGTTTATCTTCCTCGGCCACGGGCATTTGATAATAACCTGCCTTTAAATCTAACGTTGCGTAAATCGTGCTCCCGCCTACTAAATCAAAGATTTCTTGAATGTGTGGTAACGGGTAAGCATCTCTCTGTGTTACCTCATTTAGTTTGCGGTAATCAACACACAGACGAGACTCGCCATCTTTCTTTGGTACGAGCAAAATAGGGCTAGAATACGCCGAATTACTTGGGCATATAATGTCATCATCTAGCATTTCCTTAATCATTTCTTCGACTACCTTTCTCTTACATAAAGGCATACGATACGCTTTCTGACAAATCGGAGGCCCATGTGTTTTGATACGCAAGGCACCTGTTGAACAATTACCATTTCGCTCTCCCTTGGCAGAGAAACAATCGGAATTTCGTTGGATTAATTGGTTAATTTCACTACTGCCTGTTTCTGGCGCAATTGGACCAATGCTAGTATAACCATCTTGTAAATGACATCTTAAAGGCCATTTCTGGGAGAACCAGGCAAACACATTTCGTGTTAAATCGATCACACTCCTACCCTTTCGCAAGGAAGGATCACCCAATATCATTTCGTGTGGTAATTCATCGCACAATACTACCTCAACAGGGGAAATAATCCCTGATATAGCAACCTGTGTTTTACCACATACTTTAAGTGACACTCCACCTAAACCCTGCAATGGTCCAGAATGCTCTAGTAAACATGCACGATGCGTTCTCCTTACAATAAGGTAAAAAATGTCTCGTCTTAGAAAAGTACAAGAGGCGCCTGTGTCAACAAGGGCAGTCACCTTGATACCAGATAGAATAAGGTTGACCCGCCCGCTTACCTGACCTTTATGATCTAAGACGAATGCCCGTTTTCCGACAACCTGCGTTGTGAATAACGGCGATGACATTCCCTAGCATAGTGTCCCGGCTTGCCGCAGTTGAAGCAAAGCAGCTGGCGTCTTGTGCGGGTGTTGTCTCGGGGAACACGGCGGGTGTTCGTGTTGACAGGTGTCCCGTTACGACGGTCGTTAGTCGCGTGAGTGGACGCATCACGGGAGGCAGGGCTGCGCGCTTCGATCTTGGCGATTTTCGTTGCCAGCTTCTCCACTGTCGACGAAAGGGAATTAACCATTTTGATTAATGGCGGAGTGGAATCGGAGGCCGGCTTCCCCATCATGCCAACTTCCATCGGCTGCTCGTCCCGTCCGAGGCGAGTGTAAGCGTCCTGTCGCTCACAGAATCGTGTGACGTCTACGAATGCCGCTTCTATCGTAGCAGGCGACTGCTCGACGAGTTTTCGTGCTAGTTCGTTGCATTTCAATCCTCTAGCGAAAGCTTTAATCAGGAGACGTTCCTGGTCGGCATTACGGTGTGCCATAGGATATGCCACATCAGCGATATCTCGAAATCGTCGAGCATACTGGGCAGTTGGTTCGTAAACGGATTGACGAATTTTGTCCAGTTCATCACGTAACACAGCAGATTCATCTGGGTTGAGAAACTGGGCGGAAATATGGTTACGCAAATCGGCCCAAAGAATAGTTGCTCTTGCGACTTGATTTGCAACGATTACTCCCTCGATATATCGCTCAAGTTCAAATCGCAAAGGTCCGGAAAAAGTTTCAGTTGCAATTTCTATAATACTGTCCGCATCAACCTGGTTGAAAGCCAACGTAACCTCTCGGATCCAATTTCGAACAGCGGCTGTCGTAGAACCATCGCACGTTTGTGTCTGACGTATTAAATCTCGAATTTGTTCGCGTTGTGTTCGAATGTGTCGTCTTTCGGCTTCTTGTTGTGCCAGTCCTAATGTATAGTTTTGAAATTGTGCCGCATCCATTTTGAAATGTCACATACCTCTCTAATAGATCGTAGCTGGTAATCGTCGTGAATGTACGTTTTAAAGTGCGCTCGTCAGTGTACGCCGAAAAATCGCTCGCGCGTCTCGCCAGTGTACGCTAGTCAGTGTACGCCGAAAAAAATCGCTGGCGTCGCTCGCCAATGTAAGATATATGCCTCCCTCTTCTTGTCTTCTTCGGGCCGCACGCAATGGTCCAGGAGGCATTTCTCACAACGAAGGATATTTTGATTGTCCGTCGTTTTTGCGCTCGCCAGGTCGAGATTTATAACTGAATTTGTACCCACTCGACCAATGAGTACATAGAGTACTACAGAAGTGTAGTCAACGCATTGTTCTCCAGGCTCGAAACGATTTTAATCTTGTACATCAGACGGCTACGTACATAGTAGCAATATAATCACTCACGATGACAAATAAAAATAACAGTGAAGACATCTATCACTGTAAACCGTAAAGAAAAGTAGTGAATGTAAACATCACTCAAAATGTATACAGATTCTTAAAATCTAGAAGATTTGACAAGAAAATTCTGGCCGGAAATTTTGAATTCTAATGCTAAAGCAGGTATGGCTCGCCAGGACCACCCTTACTGAAAATTTGGATACCTAAAATTCAGCATGACTACACAACTAAGTGTGAATTTAAAATAGTCTTTCCGCCCCCTTGTAAACGCTCCTCCGGGGTATTTATACTCCCAGTTTTCCAAAATCAGACGCCGTCACTAGAGGCGCTGTGGTTGCTTAAATACCCAATACGCTTTACTATTGGTCAACTTGTTAAATCCACCCACCCTCTCAACCGCTGGACAATGACGTCTGCCAATCTTCCTTTCCCAATTTTGCAAGTTAAACTTTTGAACTCTTGGAGCTGCGCCAATTCCAGGGTTCCTAGGGCTTCTTCTCGGTTCCCCAATTACGTTGACCCTCGGGTCAGAGCAACAAATGTCAGGATTAAAGGGAGGCTGAAGTGTCTAAACAGTACCATCAATCTTTGACACCATATGGATTGTGTCCATATCCACTTGGGTGGTTTAATTATAAACCTTTAGAAACCTGTTTTTCTGTTGTTAATCTAGGCTTAACACATCGAATAAACTTCCGAATGACTTACTAAACATTAACGCATAAAAACTAATTAAAATCAAACTGGCCTATACTTTACAACGTGATTGTCTCAGAGGACGGTTTCTGTCCTCGTTATGACCCAGACGATAACGAGACGGCTGGTCGCGACTATCTGGGTCATCCAAGGGGGTATCTGGCACTGTACCGCGTTGTGTAGTGTTGCAACGTTGTCCCAGACGGTAATCAGAGTCACGAGGTGTTTCTGCCCTCGCACGGCGTGGTTGGGTCGGCCGGGCTTGCTTACATACGGGTCGAGGATTGCATGTGTCCCAGTTTTGTTTCGGGTCTACTATTCTGACTTTCTCAGTATTGAAAACTTTTAACTTTCCAGTCTGCTGATTGTGGACATAAATAACAGGGCCTCGGACTCGTGTTGTAAAGTCATTACCTTCGTTATGCGGCTAATATAGATATAATAGTGATAATAATGTTACTACTCAGAAAATGTAGACATGTAGCCTAGCGTTGGGGGCAGAATTCAGTTTTGAGTAATGGGTATTTCGTCCGAACCAAGCTACGAGGGTGGGTCGAAAGTTGACGCTAATTAGTTGTCAACCGGTTCTTCAATATAGCACCCTCTTCTGACCTGTAAGCGGGCCGGGAAAAGTTTGGCAAGATGTAGGACAGCCCAACAACGACGAGACAGGGGTCGAACTTTACAACAGGATTTATTGAACAACACAGTAAATTGACTTTCGAACATTTCAACATGGACAACCAACAATAGCAGAACACGAGACCACCAGTCAACCAGAACCGCGAACTCCGACCGCTCTGAGAGCGCCAGACGCCACCAGGCCCCGATACACGAGAACGCGCGAAGCAGTCTGCTGCGAGATGACCGACCATGTTCGCGACCGGTGGAATGTTTCAACGACAGACAAATTGGCCATTACGCACGCCACATTACGCACGCCAGTGAAGACAGCAGACCTCCAAGCAGAGACAGCGACCGAGAAACGATGTTCGATGTCAGTACAACCAAGAGCCTACCGCCCGACGCGCGTGCTAAGACAAGCAGCTATCGAAATAACAGAGCCCGTGACCCATAAACCAGCAACAGCGAGGTCGATGACTGCAGATGAGGGAGCATATCAAAACAGCATTGGACACGCCGATCCCCGAACGCAACGGCAATGCGCAGCGACGAGGCGAGACGAGTCGAAAAATTAAAGGACTTGAAGAATACACATTTGTGTGTTATGTTTATAGAGCAACTGCATGAGAACGTAGGCCTATAAGGTATGTTGCTGATTTTATTTTAATGTCTCGACAAAACTATTTTAGATTTGACGTTGTAACTAAGAAGGAAGTTAACAATAGTGCAACTTTTGCCAAATTTTTATTCATAACTACAGTGGCAGTGGTTAATAAGTAGCCAGATTAGGCAAATTAATGTTTCCAAAAAGGAAACTTAGAAAAAAAACTGAGAAATTACCGATGTTGATGTTGTAGAATATGGTGGTAGTTACCGTAACGGGATATGTGCACTGTACAGGAAGCAAGCTGTTACCACATATACCCAGGAATTTGGCCAACCCAATTCCGCAGTTACGCATGAACTTGACGAAAATAGTGATTCACATATGTTTGTAATATTCTTGTGTTATTTCAAATTGTTAAAAGATTTCTTAATTTTTTTAAGTATAAGATGAATACGCATTTGGTTTAATGAAACTAAGAATTATATATAATGCCAAAACTCTTAAATTAATTACAGTTATATGGCTACGATATAATCATTGAAGGGTTTACTGAAGTCAAGATTATTAATGCGTCCGCTTAAGGACATATTTATATCGTGTGATTGGATTTGGTGTGATCAAATAGAGATCACAATTGCTATGGAAATGTGGTTTAGTTACAAACTGAGAATGTTTGTCAGGATTTGATAAATGCAGGACGCTGGTTTTCAAATCAACGGATGGTTTGGCAGTTTAGACATAGGGACGCCATGTGTAAATGGAACAGACTTAATCCGTTAATGGATTATTGGAGTAATCCGAGTCAGAGGAACCCAACGATAGACCAAAATTACTGCAGCGTGCCACTGGCATAGATATGTTGGTACTATAAAGTTAAGATTGCTAAAATGATTAAGATGGCTGATCTGCAAGGCCATTCGCTCAAAGGCGTGATCAACGCGTTTTAGTGGTAGGCAATTGAGGGTCATCTGTTTAATGAATTCAGGAGTAATTCAACGAGGATGATGACTTAGCATATGTTAAACGAATGTCAACGATGGTGGTGATTTAAAGAATCAACGATAAGATCAGATATAATCAACGTGCTGATCACATTAAGGGACATTTGTTTAATGAATTCAGGAGTAATTCAACGAGGATGATAACCTGACACCTCCATCTGATTGTCTCTGATCAGATATGGTTTCGATGCGGGGACTGTCAATGCTGAATGTAACATACTTTTTTTGGGTGAGTTGAGATAGAGGGCAAGGCAACTGAATTCATCTCTGTACAGTAGCCCCTGGCTTGTACAGCTTTAAAATATAAAATAACTAAGTACGTTGTATTTGAATTAGGATTATGCTGACAATGCATTTTATGATTGTTAGTATGATATTACAAAGGTCTCAATATGACTACACTATCGGTGTCTAAGAATGGATTGGAATGTTTGGATATCACAGTATCTATGTATACATAATGATATTACACAGTATCTTGGTACATTTAACTATACTCAGGTGAAAACTGATTGTAATTTTACATTGTGAAACATATTTTAAATAAAATTAATATTTTATTATAAATATTTTCGTTTTATTGAAGGTTGGGAACACATTGGAATATGGTTGGGGTAACGTTGGTTGATGGTTGGGGTAACTTTGGCGAATGGTTGGGACAATGTTGGCTGATGGTTGGGGTAACGTTAGCGGATGGTTGGGGCAACGTTGGGTGATGGTTTGGGCAACGTTGGCTGATGGTTGGGGTAACGTTGGTGCTATGTATGCTGTTGACGTAGGTGCAACGTTGGCCCAACGAGCAAAGTATCGTTGCGCCAACGTTACGCCAACGGTTGGCATATGGTTGGCTGACTGTCACTGTGCTAGCTGGGATAGAGGCAACGTAGTTGTACTTACACCCAATATCGACAACTCAACAATACTCTATGGGTTTCACAATGATAACATTCAAAATTAGTAATTTTTCATCATTATGTAGATGAAGGTATTGATTTCCTGGCCAAACCATTCCCCTAGCTCACCTAGTCGAGTCGAACGTGCATTTTTGTCAACAAGAAAAACTCATACCGCTTTAACGATATTAAATAGTGCCTCGTGCTGTTGTTACACCCACTGACATTGCTCCTGGTCATTCTGAGCCATTTTGCATATACCTGTGGATGCGAATAGTGATTTCCTGACCAAAACATTACCCCACCCTGTCAGATAGCGAGTGTCTATTCAGACAAACAAATGCATGTTAAGATATAATTGTAACGCAATAACCATATTCAGTTACTACACGTGTAACGTACTGTGTCGGGGGAGAAATGTATATGTCACACTGAACAGGGCGACGGTAACACAGCCGGTGATCGTAATTTAAACTCAGCCGCACATTGACGGTTCTACTCACGAATATGGCCACTGAAGTCTATTCTGGAATGGCGCAACACACCAACTGAGGGCTTGAAGAGCTCACCTGTGCAACGTCTGATGTCACGTCGCACCAAGACACTGTTGCCGACGCACAAAAGCCTGCTGGTACCGAACATTCTGTAAAGAAATATCAGCATTGCTATCGAACAACAAAAGGAAACTCAACGACGGCATTACGACACCCACTCTACACCGCTGAAAGATCTAAGTGTTGGACAAGCGGTCCGAATGAGGCTTTCTGGACGCAAAACTTGGAGTTTGTGGGCGTGTAAACGTTCAATGGGCCAGCGACCCTACAAAACTTGGAGTTTGTGGGCGTGTAAACGTTCACTGGGGCAGCAATCCTACAACGTTGAAGTCGCCGGTATCAGATGTATCGGAGAAACAGACGATAGTTGAGGGCAACCAACGAGATGGCGCCCCTCGGGACCGTAGATGATCTGACGTCCGACGAAGGAGAGCCCGAGCCGACCGGTCAACGACAAACTTTTGTTGTGACATTCCGTTGTCGCCGTGTCCCCGCCCGAACCCGCCGCGGGGAACCCCGAGCGATACGCCGAGACGAGACGAGCCATGTGAACCAAGACGCATGACACTTGGTAACCATGGTGACAGTAAGCCACCACAACGGCTGATCGAACGGTGACCCCCTAAGTTGTGAAGAAAAAAATAACAAAAAGGGATGTCACGAGGTACTCCAGCTGATACCAGCTAGTAGGGTATATTTGGACTGGCTGCATAGTTACAACCTTTGGACTCTAGTGCAATACCCAGAGGGACATTAGCATATAGAGTAGTGGGCGTTGCATGTGTAGTTAAGCAGTCTACGTTAGGATCTAGATCAGCAAACGTGTGTAACTAGTGAGCAGCACAATAAACTTATAATCTTGAAGTATTTCTTGTATGTTAATAACATATAAAAGCAAGCAATACCGTTGTACCATACCTCCCTCGGACATCAGGCAGACTTGTGCTAGCCACACAGAAATATCAAGATAAGTGGTACACAAAAAACACGAACTACACAACCAGGTGCTTGTTGTGAGCCGACTGAAATCGCGGAAAACCTCCATGAACGGCACGAAACCACTGAACTCTTCGCACAGCGGGACCACTGACCTATATAATATATATATATATTATATAGGTCAGTGAGCGGGACCAGGATCGGCTGTGTAAATACGACAATGCGGCGGTGGCGATACACTGACGAGACGCAGTCAGTGAAATGTGACTGTTGAGAACAGCGGCGCATCTCCTAATGGAGGAGGCCAGGTAGCGGAGCAACTGAAAAATACGGTAAAAATAAAAAAATAAAATTAAACCAATACTTGAATACGGATTTGGCCACTCACTGTCACGGACCAGATGATGTTTAGGAATTGCAGTGGATCTCTGCAACGAATTAGTCTGTGATAAATCTGTCGAATGTGTGTGTGTGTGTGTGTGTGTGTTTGTGTGTGTGTGTGTGTGTGGGTGTGTGGGTGTGTGGGTGTGTGGGTGTGTGGGTGTGTGGGTGTGAGGGTGTGAGGGTGTGAGGGTGTGGGTGTGGGTGTGGGTGTGGGTGTGGGTGTGTGTGTGTGTGTGTGTGTGTGTGTGTGTGTGTGTGTACATACTTAAACATAAACATGTTAATTTATATGCAAGGTATATTTTTGAAACTTCTACAATGTAATGACAGTATGAATAATATACTATAGCAATGGTTGCAATCGCTAGCATAGATGACGCTTTAATAACTATATACATTAAGTAATGATTTTATTTTTTATTTTGTCATCTCTTTGCCGTTACCATGATGCAATAAATTCCCCTAGTGTGGCATTAGTTCAGTCCCAATGTGCCTGCAATTATGCAGTGTGACATTAGTTCAGTCCCAATGTGCATGCACTTTTACAGTGTGGCATTAGTTCAGTCCCAATGTGCCTGCACTTATACAGTGTGACATTAGTTCAATCCCAATATGCGTGCACTTATGCAGTGTGGTACAATATGCCTGCTCTTTCGGTGTGAGAAATGCCTCCTGGACCATTGCGTGCGGCTCCGAAGAAGACAAGACGAGATGAGGGAGGCATGTATGTTACACTATGTTTGGGTGAAAATAAATTTGTTTCTATGAGTTTGATAATATTACAGAAGTTCTCCTTTATGGACAACACAGATTGGCAAAATTACTGCACTTAGCTGTAGTTACAGCCAACCCTCCTGTACCCACTGGACAACACCCCTGATCTAGTGAGTTGTCGATGTAACTCGGAAGTTTGTTTTTATTGTTTAGCATGATCAGTAGCGAGACCGCTGGGCTGCTACGGGCGGCGGCGCTTGGTTAATGATCTCAGTCATTCCTGTAGATTAAAATTTTGGTTACACTGGTTTCAATTATGCCTGATGACCCAAGTGCATGACGCTTGATTGCCATGCTATTGCTTTTTTTTTACGCAAAGCCGCTCGCGTCTATTTATGTTGGGTGCAGATTCAGTATGCTATTTTTAAAATAACGTGGCAAAATTCAGAGTTTAGGTACTGGGCATTCAAACACGCAATCGTACACAGTGTACACGCAGGTACACCCAGAACTTATACAAAGGGTGACAAACACATTGACAAGGAGATTAAGAGGAGATAACATTGTCAAAAAATTTCATCATAGTTTTTTGTTTACCTCAAGTGCATACTAGGCGTTGGTCCTGATAGGTACAGAACAAGCAACTACGTTATACTTAGCAACAAAGAAAACGCGAATAGTTCAACATAACGTTTTGTCGCGACGTAATAAACTCGCCGGACTTGTTGACGCAGTATGATAGAGCTAGATGCTGTGTTTCGATGATAGAGCTAGATGCTGTGTTTCGATGATAGAGCTAGATGTTGTGTTTCGATTAAGTCAAACATATTATATAAGGCGCACGTTCTACACTCAGTCCGGCCCGGTTAGTTCGGCCCACGTACGGGCAACGTGCTGCACATGCAATCGGTGCAGGCTAAAACCAGACTTGATAACTCAAGTCACAGGGACTGACTCGAGTCGCACATGTTCACGACTTGTGACTTGACTCGGAATTCAGATAGATGACTTGAGACTTGTCACCGTATCCATTTTTGACCTCTCTCTGGGTGCAAGTATTGATTTCCTGGCAAAAACATTCCCAAATCCTGAAATGTTGCTAGTGTCTTTTTGTCCAAGGTGGAGGAAGATATTGGCCATTGACCCAATGTATGCACCCACAGAGAAATGCCAAATGGCTCAAAATTACCAGAAGTAATGCCAGAGTGGTGACAAATTATTAGTTTTGAAGTGTTCCATTTTTAACCCCATAGAGTATTATTGAGTTGCCAATATAGGAAAACCTTTATACCACTCATTTTAATAAGTAAGCAAATCATTTAATCAAAAATCAAATGCCACCTTTAGATGCCACATGTTCAACATATGGGAAAGTATGATTATATTTATTATATGATCATTATTATACTAATTAAAGGGTGTTTGTCTATTTGGGGGGCGAAATGGACGCCATTTTGTTGTTGTGTTTTTGGGGGGTTTACCAGCATGACCTTTGCGATTCAGGACATCCAAGTACCCTAAAGCCGTTTGTCGTCACAGTTTACAAAAAAAATGCTTGCAGGGTTTTAAGTTTTCTGAAATTGGCGCTGTTCTATATAAGCATATTCTCGTTTATTTTGTTATTCAACGTAACAGCACCGTTTGAACTCAATGATATTCATATCCGCTATCCACATGGATAGATTTTATCACCAAATTCAGTGTTGCTTTGTTGGCATGGACGCGTTAGTTTGAAAAGAATTCTAATGCAAGGCCGACGACTTCTCCGAACCAGTCTTGTTTTATTAGATCGGGTGCAACTAGTTGGCCATCCGCCAACTAGTTGAGTATTTTACTGGGACACAATGTCATTATTAGTAATAGTAATAATAGTCATATTATTTTAGGGTTTTCTCACTGCTGTTGAGCCTTTTCTCACAAACTCTGATATTCTACTAAGCACAGGGAAGTAAGAACGAATCATCATATTTTCCCAATACAGACTCCAGGGGTGCACCACAAGTTCAAGCGGGGTTCATTGTTCCCAACATAGACTCCGGATGCAAATTGAATGGTCAGAATCCTTTGTTCACGGGAGCACTATACGGTACATAATTAGTTAGAACGACATTATCACCGCGTAAATCGACCGTAAATGGCCGCCGTGCTCAACGCCTCAAACTGGTCGTAACCGGCTGGCGGCGGTTTCCCCTGAAACGGGCTTGCGTATTCAATTCAATAAAACTTTAATGTCCATTTAAAAACGGAAAAATCCCCGTTTTTTTGCAGATATAAAAGGTGGTTACTATATCTGAGGTGACGAGACGCGAATATTTACAAAGTTTACGCATATTCGGCGGAAAAAAATTAAATACACGGCGATCTGTGTTGTTTACTAAGGACGCCTTGATGTCGAATCAAACAATTTTGCTTCGGCGCCAAAAAACACAAATGTACAAGTGCTTTGTTCGCACTGTACTATTATTAGTTTTTTGAATAACTTGCTCCCCAGTAAGGAAGCTATCCTGAATTAAAAGTCGAAACTGTTGGTCCTGTACTCTCTACATATTTACATGGTTAACATCTGCCATCATGATACATTCCCCTTTATTCACTTCCTTTATAGTGTGTTTTTCTCTTATCCTCTTTGTTTATGTTTGGACTTAAACTAAGCCAATAGTTAATGTTGAATATCTTTAACTATATTGAACAAAGCAGCTTCGTCGCAATTTGCTGCCCTTTTTAATTTTATTTCGTAAGCCTGAATAGATTATTTAATATATAAAATGACTCCCCCCTCTTTATATTCGATCTCTCCTAAACGTTATGCATCCTGTCAGTCCTAATTCAGCATCTGATATGTCTTTGTTCGCACATGATTCGGTTATACCAATTATGTGAGGGTTAATACCTTCTACCATAACGTTTAATTCGTTTTGCTTATATACTATGCTTCTTGCATTTAAACACTCGCATTTTGTAATGTTGTCCGGACATTTTGTTATTTGTATATGTGTACTTGTGGTCTCTTGGCCTGTTGGAGGCACCATTAAGTAACCCCCTGCACTTTTAGTTTAAAAAATGTTTGCTACCAAAAACATTTGTTATGCTTCCCATGCCAGTGTTGATTGCTGCTGATCAGCAAACACTGCTGCACCCTTTCCACTGATGTGAAGCCCATCCCATATCAGCCCTCCTAACAAAGTATCCCCACAAATCTATAAATCCAAATTCCTCTTCCCTACATAGCTGCTGAACTAACTTGTTAATTGCCATCCTCCGGCAATGTTGATATCCCTGTCCCCTGCTTCCCATTACTGATAAAATCGCTGACAAAATTATCTGCTCAAGCTGTGTCTGCTTGGCTTTTCTAACTAACTGCATGTATTCCCTAACTATGGCAGTTGTACCTTTAGTGTTTTACTAAATGACGAGACAAGCTTACAACAAAACATGCTTTATTTCCCGCTCGTCGCCTCAACTACGTGTCCCGGATGTGCGTGTCCCGGATGTACGTGTGTACGGTCCATTATTTTTACAGTGAGCGGTGAGAGGGATAACAAGTTAAAGTTCAGTCAAGACATTACATCTCTCCTCTCTTTACTTGAAAACATCCGTAAGATCTTAACTAATGTCTCATTAATTCACTACATCAGAACCGTAATGTTCATTCGATTAACCCTGTACATGTCCACTCAAAGATGTTATAGATTAAATCATAACTAATAGCACAATTGCATTACTTACTAAATGTAAAAGTAATCCTCACACTGAAGGCAGAGGTTGCCAGCACATGCCTCCAGAAGTGGCACAATTACGGTGCCAAATGTCTTACAGTGTATTTATTGCAGTTGGCAATTCTAGGCCTGTGGCATATTACTGATAGACCTTTAGCCAACCGGGTTTTGGGTTTCTAGTGGACCTAGACGGGTATCTAGGTGAGTCCACAGGGCTCGGAGTGGTTGACTCTTCAAGTGACATGTCCATTGACATGTCGCCGCTCGAGGGGTTCTCGCCCAGCCAGTCGTCTTCCGTTGGCAAGACGGATGGTTCAGTCTTGATTTCCACAGGCTTGAATATCGACATATTACGTGTGATGGTGTGGTCATCATTATTGGCTGTGATCACGGTTCCTTTCTTCGCTACAACTTCATAAGTTGTGGGTTTGTAGTGAGTCGAGTTCTTGTTGACTCTCCTTTGCTTTGCAAGAACTGTGTCGTCACTGATGTTGATTGCTTTCCGAATTCCTTGTAGCGTTTTTGGATAGCATTTTGTAACACTTCGTCAGCTGAACTCAGTCCGAATATCAGTCTTTTGTACCGCAACAGTTTTTTGGTTGGAGCTGAAAATGGTGATGTATCTTGACTCAGGTGCCAGTTCTAGTTGATGATATCCTTTATTCAAGTCGAACTTTGTGGAGAACGATGATCCATTCAGTTCAAATATGATGCCACCAACTGTCGGTGTCACATGGCGTTCGCGTCTGATGGCCTTGTTGGCTTCTCTCATATCGACACATATGCGAAGTTAACTTGGTTTCTTCGGTTTAGGCTGAGCAACTATCGGGCTCACCACTCTTCCTCGACATTTGATAGGGAATTCTTCGGTGCCGATTCTGGACTGGCTGCACAGTCTTGTCGATGTGCAGCTTAACTTGTACACCTCTCGATGCTTGAAATGTGTCATTGTACTCTTCACAGAGTTTTGAGTAACGATCAGTTGTATTCACTTGTGGTATTTCACCCACTTCGT
The DNA here is from genome assembly GCA_033239005.1 of Lamellibrachia satsuma. NCBI lineage: Eukaryota > Metazoa > Annelida > Polychaeta > Sabellida > Siboglinidae > Lamellibrachia > Lamellibrachia satsuma. The sequence continues at coordinate 2,596,544 of BSQZ01000038.1, read as the reverse complement.
TTACTTCACCGATTTTTGGGATATTTTTGGGATATCTATTGTCTCATCTGCCATTTGCTCACACTTGTGAAATTGGAACACTTCATATTCAGTGTTGACTTTGGGTTTGAAATATTCACTTAGTTTTCTGACAGCGGTTGTATATTCATTGTTTGCACCATTTTCTGGTGTAGTGTCAACAATGTCACTTACACTCTCCCCTACGAAGTGAAGTAACCAGGCTCTTGTGTCCGCTGATTCCGTAATTTTGCTGATAAAGACCAGTCGTTCGAATCTAGTCAGCCATTTTCCCATCGGTGACCAACAGCAGGCCCCGGTATGTCAAATGCAGCAAACTGAGGCAAAACCATCGCCATGGTTATGTCTCGATTATCTCAGTTATAGTTTCAGTTCTAGTTCAATTAATTCACTTAGAGTGAATAGACAGTAACCATCCTCGTCGCCAGTTTTAGAGTTTTACTAAATGACGAGACAAGTTTACAACAAACATGCTTTATTTCCCGCACGTCGCCTGAACTATTTGTCCCGGATGTACGTGTCCCGGATGTACGTGGGTACAGTCAATTATTTTTACAGTGAGCAGTGAGATGAATAACAGGTTAAAGTTCAGTCAGGACATTACAGTACCCTCCATGTCTTCGTTGTTAGTCCATACGTGTACTAAAATAGAACCTGCAAACCTCCCTCCTTGCTCGGATCCACGATATTTTCCACCCTCTCGGTAATTGCCTCTATTTTTGCACCTTGGACATTGGTCATTGTAGCATTGTTTGCCAGGACATTGATCGTTCTAGCTTTTTTCGCCAATTGCCTCCTGTCAATCGTGCAGCGACACGGTCAGGTGACCACGCCTGACGCTACCTCCTACGTGTAAATATACGTTCATCAATGAAAGAGGCAGAAGAGATAGAGAGAGAGCAGTTTCTGAGGATTATGTCAATATAATCCAAAGACAACATTCTAGAAAGCAAACATACAGATCAGGTAGAAATAAGAGAGAACAATGCCACAGTTGTGGTATCAAGTCCTTGGGACTGGTCAACGCGCTTTACACTTCATCCCCTGGCAGACCTGTTCATTCCAACACCAACTCAAGTTCTCTGGGAAGCATTCAGCATTGATGCAATTTTCTGCGCGAAAACTATTCGTTCAGATACACACCTCTGTGGATAGCCAGTTATTCGTGTGTACAGCTGACTGAAACAACGAGGAATAAACGAATTCGTCTAAGTTTCGAAACGGCAGCAAGAAGATTCGAAACGGGATCTCTCGATAGAGAGTCCGATGTTCTGACCACAACGCCAGCGCGCCCCGCGATTTTCCAACAGCCTTTTCGCTGCATTTACTTGACCCCGGTACTTATGCTTCAGCCTTGTGTTTTCTTCACCAGTCGCCTCTTCCTCACTCTCCAGTGCCTCCTTCTTCTGTCTTTTTGCTTCTTCAATACAATATACGTGATGGCTGCCCGTTACAATGTCAACTAGGCTACCCGTTACAATGTCAACAAGGCTACCCGTTACAATGTCAACTAGGCTGCCCGTTACAATGTTAACAAGGCTGCCCGTTACCATGTCAACAAGGCTACCCGTTGCCATGTCAACCAGGCAACCCGTTACAAAGTCAACTGGGCTACCCGTTACATTGTCAACAAGGCTGCCTGTTACAATGTCAACAAGGCTACCCTTTACAAAGTCAACAAGATTTTTATAAAACAAATCTAAGTATCACGACTGCCAACAGGCACTTCTTTGTCATGACCACCGAGGTAGCAGGGCTTCGATACTGTCTGGGCTGTCATGGACGGACTGCAGGTGTTCGCCACGTGTTAAAACTAATGATTCGCCCTACGGCAGCGCAGATCTCTTAGAATGTTCGACGGTAATCAATATTGACACTAAGCACCGCTCAGATTTGGCCAATAAGAACATTACTGCCCTACTATCGGTAAAGGTGAACTGCAACTCAGACTCGTAGAGCTATATGAACCCTCGCAGGAAGTATTATGGAAAATAAAGACAGCCACCATCGACTACAATAGTGCGCACGGGCGTTCAACAAAACGATTGATTTTCTCTAAATATTAAGTTTATTTTGTATTTCTTTCTTTTGTTTTCTTTGTTTGGTTATATATATGAAGGGGTGGCGCGATCGGCCTTAAGTGTTCGTGGCGACCAGCTGCGAGACTGCTGGGTTGCACGGGGCGGCGGTTGGCTAATGATCTCAGTCATTTTCATCGTTATAGGTTGACATGTATGCACTGACTCAACCTGTAGATTACGCACACCTAGTACAGACAAAACAGTCTATATGGGGTAACGGCAACACTGCGAGTACAGACAAGATCTTAGATCTATGCAGATTATAAAGGTCAACAATTTTGGCTACATTTGTTTCGTGACGATCCAATTACGTGACGCACTATTGCCCTGCTAGTGGGCTTTTCTTACGTTCGACGTTCGCCTCTATTCATGCTGGGTGCAGGTTCGATATGGGAAACTATTATTAAAATGACCTGAAAAAAGTATGAATTAGGAGATACAACTCAAGTTTTTAAGATATAGAATGGGTATGAAAATGCAGATATAAATAAGAAAGTTTCAAGAACTAGAGGACGAAGTAACGTTAGGGAAGGAATAGTGTCGATTGGCCATCAGAAAGCACTCATTCTCATAGGGACAATAAAAGAATGGAACAAATAAACTACAGATAGTGATGATAGTGGGTTATTTAGTTATAGAGTGAGTGAGTGAGTGAGTGAGTGAGTGAGTGAGTGAGTGAGTGAGTGAGTGAGTGAGTGAGTGAATGGTACTGGACAATAATCCAATATAAAGGTGGAGAAAGGTATTGGCCGTTGACCCAATATATTGTCACCCACAGAGAAATGCCAAATGGCTCAAAATGATCAGAAGTAATGCCAGAGTGGTGACAAATGATTAATATTGAAGTGTGCAACTCTGAACCCCACATAGTATTATTGAGTTATCAATATAGGAAAACCGTCATACTCATTTTAATAGGTAACCGAATCATATAATGATAAATGAAATGCCACCTTTAGATGCGACTTGGCCAACATATGGGAAAGTATGATTACATTTATTATATGATCATTATTATACTAATTAAAGGGTGTTTGTCTATTTCGGGGGCAAAAGGGAAGCAATTGTGTTAATGTTGTTGTTTTTGGGGGGATTTGCCAACACGACTTTTGAGATTCAGCACACCCAATTTACCCTAAAACCGTTTGTCTTCACATTTTACTTAGAAATGCTTACAGGATTTTAAGTTTTCTGAAATTGGCGCCGTTCTATATAAACATATTAGTACAACATCAGAGTTTGTGAGTAATGGGACAACAGCAGTGAGAAACCCCTAAAATAATAGTACTTTTTATTATTATTATTATTATTAATGAAATAGTGTCCCAGTAAAATACTCAATTAGTTGGCGGAGGGCCAACTAAGTTGCACCCGATCTAATAAAACAAGACTGGTTCGGAGAAGTCGTCGACCTTGCATTAGAATTCTTTTCAAACTAATGCGTTCATGACATGTGTTCAGTCTTGTTTGATTAGATAGGGTGCAACTTAGCTGGCCATCCGCCAACTAATTGAGTATTTTACTGGGACACAATGTCATTAATAATAATAATAATAAAAGTCATATTATTTTAGGGGTTTCTCACTGCTATTGTCCCTTTACTCACAAACTCTGATGTTGTACTAAGCAGTGGAAGTAAGAACGAATTATCACATGTTCCGAATACAGACTCCGGTATTCAAAGTGAATGGTCAGAATCCTTAGTTCTCGGGAGCACTACATGGTATATAATTAGTTAAAACGCCATTGGAACCGCGTAAACCGACCGTAAATGGCCGCAGTGCGCAGCGCCTCAAAACTGGTCGAAACCGGCTGGCGGAGGTTCCCTGAAACGGGCTTGCATACGCAATTCAATAAAACTTTAATGTCCGTTTAAAAACTGAAAATTCTCCTTTTTTTCGCAGATATAAAAAGTGGTTACTATATCCGGTTACTAGGACCGTCCATGGGATCGGCAGCAGAGGAGGCAGGACATTGTTTAGTCTTCTCCGCCAGTGGCGTATTTAGATAGGCATTGGGCCAGGACCCCCTTTGGCTTAAATTTTATTTTTACCGTATTTTTAGTTGCGCCGCTACATGGTAGCATAGGTGACTATATATGCCCCCCCCTGCACCCCCCTGCACCCCCATTGGCCTCCACTTTTGATAGATCCTAGATACGTCAGTGTATCGCCACATCACGTACGCAAAATATAAAACTCCGAACTTCCCCAAATCTGGTGCATAATAATATATGCACTATTACATTGACTGATAGAATACAGTGGAACCTCAATATTAGGGTGACCCACGAGACTGGGCAAAAGTTACCCTAGTAGCTAGGTGATCGTAGTACTTAATATGGGCATTGAAGCATCATGGGAATTTGGAAAATTGCTCACATGCATGTTATATAATAGCAGTGCATATTAAGCAAACGCATTGTTAATGTCATGTGCAATGTAGTGTCTGAATTATGTATGGATACAGTTAGAGGGTGTACTTACTACAATATCAAGTAAGGTATATAGAGCACAATATGTGAATTAGTAAAACCACGTAATTTATTTATGTACGCAACTGTAGATACAGTTGTATATACAGAACAAAAGAAAATCCATAGTCTTCATTTATTGATTGATTTGGATTCTGACTACAGAAACAATTTAATTGCCAATTAAAGAACTTTAGGTTGCCGCGACAACGGTTAATAAATAACACGCTATTGTTGGCGTCGAAGACCGGGCCGTCGTGTTTATCTATAAAATCTACTAATCTGATTAGAATGTGAGTTCAAAGTGTTACCTAAGATGACTGAGGATCTTGCTGCTTCTTTGATTGTTTTCTGTAGTTTACTGTTTTCTTGTCCGTGGCTTAGACCATTTAACAGTAGGTCCTACTGCTATTGAAATGGTCGGTGTTGCCTGTAATGGACGTATGTCGAATTGACAGTTTGTTGGTTCATTCTGGTCGGTTCGATCGTTGTTATCGAACAAATCGAAAACTTTTTTTCAAAATTGTCCTAACTTTCGATCGGCCGACATCGAATCGTTTAGCCAACTGCCGATGGCTTCTGCCATTGGTATTGCTATCTCTAATTAAAATATTAATATATTTTTTTGTAAAACTCAACTCGTTCCTAACACGCCTTTTCGCTTTTGTTTCCATTTTGCATACACCGGTAATAATCAACTCTTAAATCATACTGCATATTCTTCCTTTATTAGCTAATTTGTCGTCATTGTACAACATGTTTCCAAGATAATTTACTCCAATAGAACTCTTCGGTCAATAAACAAATAATAATGCGCCTAAAAGCCGACGCCATATTGGTAGCGTCGAAGACCGTGTTTTTTGGTAAATCCACTCATCCGCTACGAATTTCAGTTCAAAGTGTTACGTACTTAAGATGACTGAGGGCCTTGTCTCTGCGTAAACTCTCCAAGATCGTGGCTTCTGATTGCTATTGACACTGTTGGCGGGTCTTTTATGTCTGACGAAGGGGCTGTCGGCCGGCGCTGCGAAACGGATCGTAGTTGCTCGGCCGGGACTGACCGTAATTGCTGGGTTCATCTGGCAGTTTTGCACTAAATTACTGATCGTATTCCTGAATAGTGAGGTGAACGTACTAGCGGGACTGATGTCCTATTCTTTGCTGCGGAAATTATTTGTGACTGACCCAGCGTGATCGTAATTGCGAGGTGACCCTATCAATGAGGTGACCGTATACCGAGGTTCCAGTCTATTTTCTGAAATTGGCACGTGTTTATTTTGTTGTTCTGTATACCGCAACACATCAGCACCGTTTGATATTCATCTCCGCCATCCATTTTATGCCCCTCAATATTTCTCTCACTATGCGCCAGGGCACGTATAATTTCACATTTGATCTCGGCATTTGACTGTGCTTGTCTAAAATCAATTTAGACTTAGACATCTGACCGCTGTTCGTAACTTGTGACTGCTTAGTGGAATCAATTTATGTTCTAATGTGATTAAGTAATGCGTATAATTTTGTATACCAAATGCAGAAATTTGGAAATTGCATTTATTTGTACTGCCGTTCTGGAATCAATATATACAAATTATATATATATAAGTGTATATTATCATAGTAATTGTCTTAGAATTGATTTATAATATTTAGTATCCACTCCAAAAGTTGCAATAACGCCTTCGCTTTATTCTGTCAGCATTGGTATTTTTTTAATATCTAAATGCTTTCATTCAATCTTATTAAATGAGTTAATCACCGTTTGACTTTTGTCTTGTTTTATGACACAGTTGAATGTAGACAAGGTAGCGAGCACCCATTGTGTCAAGCAAACATACATTAAGACACACTTGTAATACATTAGCCATATTAAGTTGGGGGTGAGAATGATATAGAAGTATTAATTTATTATCTAAAACATTACCCCACCCTGTAATTAGTGCCTAATTGGTGAAACAAATGTACATTAAGATAACATTGTAACCCTTTGACTATATTAGATTATTTGTTATAAAATGAAACCCACTTGCATTACTTCTGGTCATTTTGAGCTATTTGGCATTTCTCTGTGGGTGCATATATTGGGTCAATGTCCAATAACTTCCTCCATCTTTGACAAAAAGACACTAGCAACTATACAGGATGGAGAATGTTTTTGCCAGGAAACCTATACCTGCCCCAGGGAGAAGTCCAAAAATGGATACGGTGTCATATATCGGGTTATCTATATGAATTCCAAGTCAAGTCGCAAGTCATGAACATGTGCAACTCGAGCTCGACTTGCGGCAGCCCTTGAGTCAACAAGTCTGGTTTTTATCTGTACCGATTGCATGTGCGTGCACGTGCCCGTACGTACTCCGAAATAAAGATACAAGACAGTGCGTAGCAAGTGTGTCCTGCAGGGTATTTTTGACTTAATCGAAACACAACATCTAGGTTTATTATACTGCGTCAACAAAAGTCAGACGAGTTCATTGCGTCCCCACAAAACGCTACGTTGAAATATTCGCGTTGTCTTTTTTGTTCATTATAATGTAGTCGCTTGTTCTGTACCTGTGTGAACCAACGCCACGTATGCGTTTGAGTTAACAAATAAACTATGACATGACAAATATGACATTTGTTTTGTTGACGCGACACAGCAAATTAGTTAGTTGCTTGGCTAGAATGTATTCTGATCATCAACGGGATTGCGCAGTTTATTATGCAATGTCGTGTCAGTAGTTTAAGAGATTATGTCAATATATTACAGCAGCAGACGTAGCTCACCGCGCACATTGTAATAATTATGTTGATTGAATAGCGGGAGTCTTCGACTGCGCACAACTGAACTATTCGCGAGAGTCACTCTTCGCACTTATTTTGAATTGATGAAAAGGAATGTCCCTCGTCAGTACGTGACTAAGTGGTTCGCGGCAAACGATCCAGATTATAGGATAACATTCCATATATTACAGTCACTCGTTACTCAGGAAAATATGCATACAATATACAACGACCAGATTATCCCCCCCCCCACCCGCAAATTGTACGAGCGCATTCGAACGCAACATAAGCTAAGTAGCTGCGATAAATTCTCCACCCGCCATGTGCGTGCACGCGCATGTATGTATGTTTGTTATTTCTTATTTCTACAGGACCCCTGCCAGGGTATTGACGAATAGTTATTTTACGTACATTTGATCGAAATCTAAAAATGCCGGTTTAAAACTACACTGCGTATAGTCCGCTGTTTAGGGCTAAATGTTGACAAGATCGTGACAACTTGATTAAAGCACACAATTTGTTGCACACCTGTTGCTTAGATTCTTAGCAAATTTTCTGAAAGGGTGCACATGCTGCGTCACCTATGACAAGGACATGTGAAGATCAAAGATCATAGCGAGTAATTTGGTAGATGACAACATTGGAGACCTTATAAGTTTTAATGAATTTGATTTTTCCATTGAAAACCTTGAACACATATTTTGTTGTAACCATGATATCTGTAGAAAATCCAAGATGGCCACTAGGCCGCCAGTTTATTTTTATTTAATTGCCGTAGATACATAACTGTGGGTGCGTTTGACAGTATTGACGACAACATGTATTCGATTATTGTTCAGACGTCCTTTAACGGTACCACTCACTCAGTCACTTACTCACTCACCCAGTCACTCACTCACTCACTCACTCACTCACTCACTCACTCACCAACCCATAGACCCATCCACCACTCACTCACATATTCACGCTGCCAGCATTTACACCATTTGTAGATTATTTGTTCCATTCGTTTATTGTCCTCTGTGAGAGTGAGCACTCTTTGGTATCCAATCTACACGTTTCCTTCACTAATGTTACATCGCGTCGTCTAGTTCATATAATATATTATCTATCCTATCCTTCTATCAAGATTATCAACCTAATTACCTCGAACAAAGCCGTATCATTTAGGGGTTATTCGAGTGTTTATGTTCAAAAAGGAGACCATTGACTATGACTACCACCGCCGCGAAATATGCGTAAAGCTTATTGGAACCAAGTTGTATTGAAGAAGAGCGGATTATCTCAAAGTCAGGTTATTTTACTACAAAACAGCACACTCGTTTATATAAAACCGCTTTTAATAGTCCGATAATGGATTCATTCACAATGAACAGTGTCTGTGTCATCTAACTGACGTAATGACGGCGATACTAAAGATTTAACAATATCCCAAACAACAAGTTCCATATGGCAAGTGGACAAGGAAGCCATTAGCTTACCGAGAGCCCAACAATGTTATAATGTATGTAATGTATAGCCCGCCTTTATCTGATATATATGTAAATTCTATTTTTAAACATATTCACATTACTAGCATTAACACAATTATGTCATAGTGACTAACTAAAGGGATTCCATGTTGATGTCATAGTGATTAACTAAAGGGGTTCAATGTTGATGTCATAGTGACTAACTTAAGGGATTCAATGTTAATGTCATAGTGACTAACTTAAGGGATTCAATGTTGATGGCATAGTAACTAACTAAAGAGATTTAATGTTGACGTCATAGTGATTAATTAAAGGGATTCGATGTTGATGTCATAGTGACTAACTAAAAGGATTCGACGTTAATGTCATAATGACTAACTAAAGGGATTTAATGCCACAATGACTAATTAAGGATATTAAACATTGATGTCACATGGACTAATTAAAGGGATTCAATGTTAATGTCATAGTGACTAACTTAAGGGATTCAATGGGGGCGGCCGGGGGGCGGCCAAGGGGAGGCCAAAGGGGAGGTCAAAGGGGGCCAAGCCTAGTCACCCATTAGTTTACCGTGCTGCCAGGTAGTGGCACAAAAGGTTAAATACAAACATTTTACATAATGACCCCCCACACGCCACTGGACACAACTTTGTTTTTGTCACAAAACCAAATGTTTGGACCATAGATGCAACAAAACATAAGACGGAACTTCCGACAGCATCAGCCATGTTTGTCAGCTTGACGGACCTAGTTGCTACGCAAACAGTCACGCACGCACGCACGCACGCACGCACGCACGCACGCACGCACGCACGCACGCACGCACGCACGCACGCACGCACGCACGCACGCACACACGCACGCTCAATGGAAGACAAAAACAATGATGTGTGTACACGCTGCTATTGGCTTCACGTGGAATGAGAATAGGAGAAACGCCGATCTTGATAAACTCCTTACTACATTACCCACGAACACCAATACAAATTAGTCCAACTTTATTTTTTTTTTGCATCTAGAAGAAGAAAATGGATGTTTGTGATGGTCCGGGCAGCTAGACTCAACTAGACAACATTAACAAACATTGTTCACATATTTATGTGTTTATGCTTTAGTCACGGGTGATGACAATAGCCAGAGTCTTTCAGTGTAACATCATATGCAATATAATGTTATAAATATACTATCTAGGTAACTCTGAATGTGACACGGTCAGTCGGGTTTTCTGCCCATATATGGTTACACACCTACAGGTAACACCGCCTGTTTCGTGTGGCTTGTGCACCCAGCTGGGTCGGCAGAGAATCGGTGCCCCGGGGTTGTTACTCGAGCAAACGTCAGTAATGGGTTCTTTAAACGGTAGCATTCATACCAGGTCGTTGACGTCAACCCAAGATTGCAGCAATATAATAGATTCTCCACAGTGACTCAGTGTTTGTGAATGTGTTGTCTGTCAACTGTTCACCCGAGGACAGCCTGGTTGCTTTGAGAGCTGACTACTGGCAACAAGCCAAACAGTATTTCACAATATATTAACAGCCGGGTACACTCGCGACGATGTGAACGATCTACGCGACACAATTTTACCGGCCATAATAGGTTTACTTCCATGTTTAGGGATGCAATTTCTACTATTTAGTAGCCAAATATATTGGCTTTGGGTTTATCATTAAATTATTGTTTTTGTACGTAGGCTTTTTTATTTGAGCCTTCCAGAGGGTTGCCACGATCTCACATTGGTCAGTATAATTCACCCTAGCCCTTGATTGTGAGGGTAGGGCATTTCGACACTCAACAACAGGACTTGCCTCATATCATTATTGATTGAGTGATTATTATATTATATGTAAACTGGAGAAGGAAAACACGGAAGGAAAATCTCATAAGGGCGGGTTACACGTAAATGACAAATGGCTGGACTCTCGATAAACCAATAGCTTCCTTGTCCACTTGCCATCTGGGTGTTTTGTCTTGTATGGCAATCTTGTTAATTGTTTATGGCATAGCCCTATTTGAGGAAATAATAAATATTGCAAGATTCATTGAAATGTGCGTGAGTATGTACGTGCGTGTGTCATTCAATGATTCTGTACGTGCGTATATCATTCAATCAAATATAAATCGCATTAAACATATATTACTTCACTAGTTTCTACCCCATTCAATATTTCATATTATGTTAACAATTGTTGGTTAAGTAAGAATCCGGGGAATGAGTCCCCTATGGTAAATAAAAAATAAAAAACTTAATATATGCATCTGTGAACACCTACATTGTTACGCGCACTGTCCATAAGATGTATAAGTGTGTATATTCCAATTAATGCAATAACAGTAATATATACGAGTACCAGTTGCTTTGCGAACCACACGTTCTTTGCTGTAACAACGTACCCCGTACGATGTAACATCGCCCGCTTACTGGGCTAGTTGTTACAGTCCACCCCGCCTGGGAACTTCACATACCGGGGTATCTACCTAACTACAATATGGAATATCAATGGTATGGTACAGTTTATTAACACGAACAATAAACTTAATGTATATGTTGACAGAAATAATGCATCTAACATAGATTTAACAAAAAGTGATTTTAACTGAAAATTGTAACAACTAGCCCTAATCTCCCCTAACTCGCGTATTTGAAAAGCGTTTTGTCAGCATGAGAAATTCCTGCTAGTAACAAATCATGCTAATGGATAATTGTAGGCAACGGAATAAAGCAGTATTGAGTATACAATTTTAAATTATTACACATAATTAAAGTCAGACATAAATGTTTTGAAATACCTCGTTATACGATACATAATGGCACAACGCTGTGATTTTTACACTGCATTAAATTCATGTTAGGTAATTATAGATTTATTGTCTAATAACACGCAATCATAAATGTACAAGCTAACTACGTTTGACAACTAAACAAGATATTCCATCGTGCCACAAGTAGGCGCCTGCGACCGGAAATCCTGCATGTTAAATCAGACGTGGCCATTGTTAAAATTCATCCTGAATGTATCGTGATGCGGAGTACAAGTGTTTCTGTGTGCCTGAGCTCTGAGCTGAGCTCAATATGTCAAAATGTTAGTACCGTATTACAAGATTTTAACAAGATTTGCCATCCAAGCCAAAGGCCCATATGGCAAGTGGACAAGGAAGCCATTGGCTTATCGAGAGTTCAACAATGTTCACCTACTTATAACCCGCCCTCCTGACATATGTGTCAACCTTGTTTTTAAACATATTCACGCTGCTAGCAGTTACACAATCTGTAGACAATTTGTTCCATTCATTTATTGTCCTCTGTGAGAACGAGTGCTTCCTGATGTCCAATCTACATTGATCCTTTACTAATTTTACCTCATGTCCTCTAGTTCTGCTATCCTTCTTGAGTGAGAAAAACATATTTCTATCAATATTTTCATACCCATTCAATATCTTAAAAACTTCAATCTGATCTCCTCTTAACCTCCTTGTCTCTAGAGTTGTTAAACCACATTCTTTCAGGCGTTCTTCATAACTAAGGTCTCTAAGTTCTGGAATCATTTTAGTTGCTCTCCTTTGTATGCGTTCAAGCGTATCTATATCCTTCTTACGATATGGTCTCCATGCTTGTATACAGTATTCTAAATGAGGTCTAACTATTGCTTTATATAGAGGTATAATTAACTTTTTTCCCTTGTATGTTATGTTTCTTCTAATCAATCCAAGAATTTGATTACCCTTTGAAGCTGCAATACCACACTGCTCTGAAACGTTCATATCAGACCATTTCACTAATCTGTCTAGATCGTTTTGTAAATGTTGTTTATCACCATCAGTATTAACCTTTCTAAACAGTTTTGTGTCGTCCGCAAATTTCAGTACGTTACTTGTTATACTCTCGTCCAAGTCATTGATATAAATTAAGAATAATATAGGTCCTAATACTGATCCTTGAGGTACCCCACTCAAAACCGATTTTCCATTTGAAACTTCGCCATCTACTACAACTCGTTGTCTTCTGTCAGTCAGCCATTGTTCTATCGAAAAATAGAATCCGATTGAATTCGAATCTGTTCATATGATCGCAAGGCAGTGCCCGGACGAAATATTGTTATGCTTTCCCCCGGACCCCTATTATCAATGCATGTTTGCTTCCTACGGGCCTGGTACGCTTGCGTGCGTGCGTGCGTGCGTGATGAATAGAGCTGAGAGATTGTAACAGAGGTAAAAAAAAACTTCCAAGTTCCTAGCGTAGTTCTGCAGTTATATGATATTGTTTGAACTGAAATAACCACTTTGCAACTTTATTTTCATACTGTGGCGATGGAATGACCGATTTATCCAAGTTAATGCAGCCGCTCCTATAAATTATAATGAATAGAAACGAGACTATGACAGAGGTACAACACTTCCAAGTTCCTAGCGTAGTGGTGCAGATGTATGATATTGTTGAATGCCCTCATTGCGCACAACTATGGTACACATTAACATGTCTAACTGAAATCAATAAACACTTTGCAACCTTATGCTTCACAATGACAGGATATTTTGTCAGGACACATGATTATAATTCACCATGTACTTGATGAGCTGTCAGCTTTTGTCAGAAGTTGTAAGGAAAACACAGTGTCGCAAACACAGTGTCGCAAAAAGCCACAAAAGCTATGAGCTGTCATCATGTATATATGTCGCCTCACTACAAAGTTACGATTACACAAGTCACGTTATTATTATATATATTCTGCCTATCGTACTTACGCGCACAATCTAGCTGTGTTATAATCTGTCTCTCGAGGTCGGTTGTTGCGCTTTAATTGCAACGCTGATATCGCGACATAAAGCCGTGTTATTTATCACGCGCAGTTACCGACTACCAACGTGCACCACCACTAGCCGGCAGTTAGTATCGCCTTACGCAGCTATGTTTATCATATGTCTCTCTCACGGAGAGCGGGGGTAAGGTAGGGCGTGTCATCATCATCATAATCTCAGCCATTGTCAGCCCACTGCAGAGCTAGTGTCGTCCCTGAGATCTAGAACCTGTCATTGGTCTCCATTCTGTTGTTTTCTTTGTCCACCTGTTGTCCTTAGTTCAGGCAAGGTGTCGATTTTAACTTGTTTTATGATATCCGAGATATTAATTTGTTCTCTGATCCATTTGCTAGTTTATCTATCTCTCTTGGTAATTCCTACCATACATATTTCCATGTTTCTTTGTGTTGTTCTAAGTTGTTGTTCCATTTTTTTTCATTGCCTAATCTCTGCACCATATGTCATAGATTGTAATATACATTGGTCAAAGACTCTACCTTTCAGGCATATTGGCATTTTGTTCTTCACAATGTAATTAAGTTTTCCGAAAGTACCCCACCCAGTTTGGATTCTCCTTTTAACTTCTTCTAAATGGCTATAATCCGTCTTTACACGTTGTCTTAGATATACTAGATGGCTCAGATGTTCACCGTTTATGTTGATTCCCTTTCCCGGTCTAACCTCCTGAAGATTCTTTCTAGGGCAGCAAACATTTAGGTGAGACTGTGTCCCGCTTTCATACCCCTCTATCTATACAGATCTTGTTGCTATCTTTGTGGAGTCTGACGGTTGGTGTTCCCTGGTTATACATTGTGTTGATGATATTGATGTAGGATGAATGTTCAACCTGTTTAATATACATTGTGTTGATGATATTGATGTAGGACGAATGTTCACCCTAGTTGATTAGAGCTTAAATAACTGTTGGGCTTTCAAACGTGTCAAAGGCTTTATTAAAATCGACGAAACCCAGACATAATGGTTGCCTATATTATTCATGTTTTTTGGATAATCTGGTTTATTACATGTTGGTGGTCAGTTGTTGAACAAACTGCTTTTGAATCCTGCCTGTTCTCTAGGCTGGTTGAAATATAGGATGTTGGTAATGCGATTTGTTAGAACTTTGGTGAATAACTTATACACATTTGAGAAAAGGCTGATATAGGTCCATAATTTTTCAAATACTTAATATCTCCTTTCTTGTGTAGTTGTATGATGATGACATTTTTCCAGTTACCTGGAATCTTGTTTGACCTGATGCACTGGGTGAAGAGTTCAACAAGCAGTTTGCAAATTAGTGTGTGTATATTAACCACACGTGCCACCGTTCAGGAATGGAACAGCGCGGTGTCATATTACGGGACACAAGACGACCTGCATTCATAATATGGTATTACATCAAACGGCGGCGATGCGTCAACGAATCATGGCTGGTGCGACGAAGGCGTCAGGCTAAAATTCCTTGTCGTCCGGTTTCGACCGGTTCGATCCGGTCTCGAACACCGCTTATGATCTTTATATATATATATATATATATATATATATATATATATATATATATATATATATATATATATATATATATATATATATATATATATATATATATTACTGATAATTATATTGATGATTAATAATTAGTTGTGTTTGGTGAGTTATAACAAAACGCATCATCAAACGCAGTGTTTGTTCTGAACAAACATATATTATTTATATACACGTCTTCCAAAAACAGGCTAGCGATACCGTGTTTATAACGTATTAAAAATGTGTTCACGTCCGATGGTGCTTATTCTTTTCTTTCTTATGATAGGAGGAAACGATACGATGGTCACTGACTAGATATGACACGTTTGGCCGGAAGGCCCTGCCCTTTTGCCCTGCCCCTTGCCGGTCCATAGTGAATTCATCAATCAACTACTGTCGTCAATATTGTCAAGCGTACCCACTGTGAAGATATATATATATATATATATATATATATATATATATATATATATATATATATATATATATATATATATATATATATTTGTCTACGCCATCGATCTTCTGACAGAATATAACATGACGAGAGATAAAAGGGAAGAAAAATCACACAGATGACAGACAGTCTACAATCAAAAACGCACTGCAACATATTTTAAACCCGCCCACCACCATTCTTGTCGCGGTCGGTCGAATGTACGTAATTAACTATTCTTAATATCCTTACCCTGGGCAGAAATCAGAAAATTACCTGTTCACGCCACACACCGACTAGAAAGGGTCGAGTGCTAGAAAGGAAGACGGATCACGTGTAAGCGCACTGCAGCATGTTTTAAGCCCGCCTACGACCAATCTTTTTACGGTCGTTCGAATGCACGTAATGAACTATGCTGAATACCCTAGCCCTACGTGGGTGCGCCATAAATAAATCATGTATAACATAACCTGTTCACGCCACACACCGACTAGAAAGGGTCGAGTGCTAGAAAGGAAGACGGATGATTCATAAGGTGAGTGGCAGATCGGCATATAATCAAGTGTCAATCACTCACCAGCACAATTGTAGCAACACCCTAGTGCTTCGTAATACATACAAACAGGTATATGTGGTCAATGACGACATAGACTTCGATCAGATCGAACATGTTTCTGCCTGGCTCCAGCTGGGCTTTACTGGCGCTCACCGTCTTGCTTTCTGCTGCTGCATCTGGCCAAGTCTTCCCAGCGCCGGCCCATCTGTACCCGTACGGTCCAGGAGCAGGGGACACTACGGTTAAAGTTTACTCCAACGGCAAATATGGAAAGGTTCCTATATCGCCACCGTTTCCGTTCTTCGGGAAACCGCACAATTCTCTTCTAGTAAGTACACGAAACTGCAAATAGTATTACGTTTTATTAATACCACAAATTGGATATTCGATTTGTTAAACTGATATTATTAAACTGACACTGTTCATGGTGAATGAATCCATTATCGGTCTATTGAACGCGGTTTTATATAAACGAGATTGCTGTAGCTGTAGTAAAGTAACCTGAGATAATCTGCTCTTCTTGAAGACAACATGGTTCCAATAAGCTTTACGCATATTTTGCCCCGGTTGTATTCGAAGTCAACGGCCTCCGTTTTTGGGCATCAGCACTCGAATAACCTCCAAATGATACGGCTTTGTTCGAGATAGTTAGGTTGAGAATCTAGTCAAATAAAATTATTATCTGGTTGATATTCGAGTGACGTTGAGTCAAATACGGATTTTGACTTTAGTTGACATTGGTTGACACGTCGGTCGATTCTAAGCAGAAATATCTGCATTTTGCATAAGCTGGATTACAATCGAGTCGATTCCATATAAACACCTGCAGAGACTTCAGTCAACTGACGGTATAAGTGTAGCCATTTCGAGTCATTTAGCTGTTTCGAGAATTGGAGACGAATATACTTGTTAAGGTTTTAGTCGAGTAGCCGATTAATCATATTACGCGCACGCACACATACAAGGAGTAAATGAACGTAGACACGCATGCATGCGAGCACGTTCGAACACCATAATAAACGCACACACGCGCACACAAACACACACACACCACACGCACATACACACATATACACACACACGCACGCACGCACGCACGCACACAAACACATTATTAACCCACCTGAACATTGCGTAAACACCCAGACCAAGTGCGCCGCTATACATAGCTATTGTCGCATTTGACGGACGGACAGACTGACGGACTGCCGACGTACGGACTTTTGGGATTCAGCACACCCAAGACATCTTAACCTTTTGTCATCACACTTTACTAAGAAATGCCTACACAGTTTTAAGTTTTCTGAAACTTTCACCGTTCTATGTAAACACATTCTCGTTTGTTTTTGTTATTCAGTAGAGTCCAACGTAACAGCACTCTTTGAACTCACTGATATTCATCTCAGCCATACGTAGGGATATATTTTTTTCACCACGTTCAGTGATGATTCATGGGCGTGGACGGGTTAGTTTGTACAGAGTTCCAGTGGAAAGCCGACGACTTCTCCGAACCAATCTTGTTTTCCTAGATTGCAACTTAACAATAAGAGGGTGAATGACACTAGAAATCCAACTGTAATTAATCTAGGAAGATTAAAAGAACCTCGAGTTAGACACAGTTTTGAGAAGGTGACTGGGTATCAAATTAATTGAGAAGGGGTTTACGCCTTTGAGAATATAATTGGATAACACATATATTTAGAAGGAGGATCAAGCAATTCAGAGAGTGACTGGGTAACAGTTATTTATAATGTGGTTCACACTTTTGAGAAGGCGACTGGGTAAAACATTTATTAAGATGATGTGCACGCCTTTGAGAAGGTGACTGGGTGACATATTTATTCAGAGGGGTTCACGCTCATGATAACTTGACTGGGTAACACATGTATTGAGTGGGGGTTCACAGTTTTGAGAAGGTGACTGGGTAAAACAAAAGGTTTATTGAGAGGGGTTTACGGTTTTGAGAAGATGACTGGGTAACACATTTATGAGAAGTGGTTTCGCACTTTTGAGAAGATAACTGGGTAACACATTTATTGAGAAGTGGTGCTTTTGAGATGGTGTCTGGGTAACACATTTATTGGGAGGTGTTAGATGCTTTTGAGATGGTGTCTGGGTAACACATTTATTGGGAGGTGTTGCATGCTTTTGAGATGGTGTCTGGGTAACACATTTATTGGGAGGTGGTGCATGCTTTTGAGATGGTGTCTGGGTAACACATTTATTGGGAGGTGTTGCATGCTTTTGAGATGGTGTCTGGGTAACACATTTATTGAGAGGTGGTGCATGCTTTTGAGATGGTGTCTGGGTAACACATTTATTGAGAGGTGGTGCATGCTTTTGAGATGGTGTCTGGGTAACACATTTATTGAGAGGTGGTGCATGCTTTTGAGATGGTGTCTGGGTAACACATTTATTGAGAGGTGGTGCATGCTTTTGAGATGGTGTCTGGGTAACACATTTATTGAGAGGTGTTGCATGCTTTTGAGATGGTGTCTGGGTAACACATTTATTGAGAGGTGGTGCATGCTTTTGAGATGGTGTCTGGGTAACACAGTTATTGAGAGGTGGTGCATGCTTTTGAGATGGTGTCTGGGTAACACATTTATTGAGAGGTGTTGCATGCTTTTGAGATGGTGTCTGGGTAACACATTCATTGGGAGGGGGTTCACACTCTTGAGAAAGTGACTGAGTAACAAATGTATCGAGAAGGGGGATCACGTATTTGAGAAGGTGACTGGCTACGATGTTTACTGAGAGGAGGTTAACGCTTTTGAGAAGATGCCTTGGTAACACATTTGTCATAGCTTGCCATCACAAATGATGACGAAATCCTTTATGTGAAATAACGCCTCGGCACACGTGTCACTACAGCTATCCCAGCAGCCACACGACAGGATGCCAACCCCTTGATGCCC
>BSQZ01000038.1:2535000-2572500 GCA_033239005.1 Lamellibrachia satsuma | reverse complement strand
TTTTGTATACTGTGTGAATAAAATCCTGACTAGCGAGTGGCTGTAATAGATGAACTGTTATCCTAAGCTCTGGTGTCGTTGGCTGTGAGCCACGTAGACACGTACTGACGAGGGACATTCATTACAGTTGTGTGCCTCTTGAACAAGTTGTCTTTTATACTACGCGATAATGTGCGGCTAACGTTTGTAAAACGAGATGCCAACGACATATCAATTTAAAACAAGTCCGAAGAGCGACTCTCGCGAATAGTTGAGCTGTGCACAGTCGAAGCTTCCCGCTGTTCAATCAGCATAATTATTACAGTTTCCACGGTGAGTTACGTCTGTAGAGTTCTGTAATATATTGAAATAAGAAATTAATCTACAAACACGACTTTGCGCTTATAAACAGCGCAATCCCATTTACGAGCAGAATACTTTCTAGCCAAGAAACTAAATCATTTACTGCGTTGCTTCAACAAATGTCATCATAGTTTTTTGTTTACCTCAAGTGCATACCAGGCGTTGGACCAGAGAGGTACAGAGCAAGCAACTACATTATACTGAACAACAAAGAAAACGCGAATAGTTCAACGTAACATTTTGTCGCGACGTAATGAACTGGCCGGACTTTCGTTGACGCAGTAGGCTAGAGCAAGATGCTGTGTTTTGATTAAGTCAAACATATTATGCAGGGCGCACGTACTACACACTGTCCGGCCCGTTTAATTCGACGCACGTACGGGCAGGTGAATGTATTGATTTCCTGGCAAAAACATTCCCAAATCCTGAAAAGTTGCTAGTGTCTTTTTGTTAAAGATGGAAGAAATTATTGGCCATTGACCCAATATATGCATCCACAGAGAAATGCCAAATGGCTCAAAATGACCAGAAGTAATGCCAGAGTGGTGACAAAAGATTAATTTTGAAGTGTGCCACTTTGAACCCCACTTTGAGTATTATTGTCAATATAGGAAAACCTTCAGTCCAGTCATTTTAATAAGTAACCAAATCATTTAATGAAAAATCAAATGCCACCTTTAGAGGCCACATGGTCAACATATGGGAAAGTATGATTATATTTATTATGTGATCATTATTATACTAATTAATGGGTGTTTGCCAATTTCGGGGGCACAGGGACGGCATTTTGTTGTTGTGTTTTTTGGGTTTGCCAACTTGACTTTTGCGATTCAGCACAACCAAGGCTTTACTAAGAAATGCCTGTAGGGTTTTAAGTTTTCGGAAATTGGCACCGTTCCATATAAGTACATTCGCGTTTGTTTTGTTATTCAACGTAACAGCACCGTTTGAACTTACTGATATTCATTTCCGCTATCAACAGGGATAGATTTGATTACCATGTTCAGTGTTACTTTATTGGCGTGAACGTGTTTATTTGAAAACAATATTCCAATGAAAGGCCGACGACGTCTCCGAGCTAGACTTGTTTTCCTAGCGAAGTTGCACCCGAATAGCCACGCCCTTTTGTCGTTTGATAATGGTGCTTCTTTCAAATACACATTTTCTAATATTTCATTTGGGTGCTTGCACTCCTACACCTGGTCACTGTTGATTTAAAATAATGGTTATTACCATATAATGGCTATATATATATATATATATATGTTACATATATATATATATATATATATATATATATATATATATATATATATATATATATATATATATATATATATATATATATATATATATATATATATATATATATATATATATATATATATAGGGTCTCAAAGTTATATAGGCCTACTCCCCGTCTACTTCGTACTGGTGATCTTTCGTTGTCTTCCACACAGTTTTCTCATGCGCCTGTCACTCACAAGATGTTTCTTTTTCACCATATCAAGTTTGATGCACTCCATATACTTGTACTTTTCCTCTCGCCTACATTTCTTATTATGCTCCAGCAATTTCCAGTTTCTAATCAAATTACTTACAACTTTCTTAAAAAGGCCTCGTGTTACGAGCTCGCTGACAAAATAAGGTCAAATCGTGGGATCACATGGGTCAGTGGAGTCTGCATACTTCTGGAACGGGTTCAAAGTTGATCGGGTTACCTGAGGTCATGTTGCTCGCGCGGGTTGCATGTCGTCCACTACGTTTGCGTGCGCACCGGACTGACACGAGGGGGTGGGTGGGTGTGTGAGTGGGTGGGTGAGTGGGTGTGTGAGTGGGTGGGTGAATGTTTCGTATTACAGACAAAGATATAATCATGTGGTCAAAGAGGATATAGACACCGTTCAACTCGGACATGTCTCTGCCTGGCTCCATGTGGGCTTTACTGGAGCTCACCGTCTTCCTCTCTGCCGCTGTATCTGGTCAAGTCTTCCACGCGCCAGCTCATCTGTGCCCGTATGGTCCAGGAGCAGTTTGCTAAGTCAAGTTGTATTTAAGCATTTTTACGCATTAAGGACAATTTTAACAGTTCGACACGCACACACACAGTTAAACCACACTTATCTCTCAATATATATATATATATATATATATATATATATATATATATATATATATATATATATATATATATATATATATATATATATATATATATATATATATATATATACTAACTCTAATAACAGGCAAACATGGTTTATTTGTCCTGTAAAACGTGTTAGTATGAAATGCCAACGTAAACACACACGCACGTGCACGGGATCAAAGATAATAAATCACCTGGAGTTGATGGGATACCACCAAAACTGCTTAAGGAAATTGTTGAGCAAATTAGTAGACCACTTGCAAAAGTATTTAGTTTTTCACTAGAAGAAAGTATACTTTCTTCAGAATGGAAAGAAGCAAACATGAATGCCATTGAAGAAGGGATTGAGGAACAAGCCAGAAAATTACAGATCAGTGAGTTTAACGTTAGTTGTATGTAAATTACTCGAAACATTAATTAGAGACCGCATGATGGAATTCCTTGTAAAACATAAAATAAATGGGTTCCTAAACGCAAGGTCATGTTTAACCAATATGTTATGTTTTTTGGAAGAAATTACAAAGTGGGTAGATGACGCGTCACCAGTGGATGTTGTGTACTTAGATTTTCAGAAAGCTTTCGATAAAGTGCCACATCGAAGACTGTTACTTAAACTAAAAGCCCCATAGTATAGGTAATTGTGTAATAAACTGGATAGAAAACTGGCTTACACGCAGAAGACAAAGAATAACAGTAGATGGTGAGATTTCAAATTGGAAATCTGTTTTGAGTGGGGTACCATAACGATCAGTATTAGGTCCTATACTGTTTTTAGTATATATATATATATATATATATATATATATATATATATATATATATAAATGATTCATAAGATGACACTTCTAGTAAAGTACTGAAATGCTGATGACACAAACGTATTCAGAAAGGTTACTAATGATACAGATAAACAAAGTTTACAGGATTTGTTTTCAATATTGGGAAGTGTAAATGCATACACATAGGACATGGAGACATGAACGAAGAACATAAATTGGGGGATGCTGCACTAGGTAGAACCAAACAAGAAAAGGACTTAGGAGTAACATTTAGTGGTGACATGAAAGTTTCAGAGCAATGTGGGATTGCTGCTTCGAAAGGAAATCAAATTCTAGGGCTAATTAGGAGAACTATCACGTATAAGGAGAAACAGCTAATTGTACCCCTGTACAAAGCAATTGTTAGACCACATTTGGAATATTGTATACAAACATGGAGGCCGTATCTTAAAAAGGACACAGATAAGCTAGAAAGAATACAACGAAGAAAAACTAAAATGATTCCAGAATTAAGAGACCTTAGTTACGAAAGTCGCTTATTACAATGTGGTTTGACAACACTAGAGACCAGGAGACTAAGAAGAGACCAAATAGAAGTGTTTAAAATAGTGACCGGTTATGAGGATGTTGATAGGAATATATTCTTCAAACTTAAAAAGGGCAGTATAATCAGAGGACGCAAAGCAGCATTAGTTAAGGAGCAGTGTAGGTTGGACATGAGAAAGTACTCTTTCTCACAGAGGTTGATAAATGAATGGAACAAACTGCCAATTGATTGGGTTAATGCTAGTAGTGCAAATATGTTTAAAAATAGAATTGACATAAATCTGATAAGGGCGGGCTTTACATAGATGATAAAATTGTTGGACTCTCGATAAGCTAATGGCTTCCTTGTCCACTTGCCATCTGGAACTTGTTGTTTGGGATCTTGTTAAATATTTCTTATCGTCGTCATTACGTCATCTAGATGACACAGACACTGTTTGTTGTGAATGTATCCACTTTCGGACTATTAAACGCGGTTTTATATAAACGAGTGTGCTGTTTTGTAGTAAAATAATTTGACTTGCAGATAATCCGTTCCAATAAGCTTTACGCATATTTCGCGGCGGTGGTAGTCATAGTCGGTGGTCTCGTTTTTGGACATAAACACTCGAATAACCCCTAAAGGATACGGCTTTGTTCGAGGTAATTAGGTTGAAAATCTTGATAGAAGGATAGGATAGATAATATATTATATGAACTAGACGACGCGATGTAACATTAGTGAAGGAAACGTGTAGATTGGATACCAAAGAGTACTCACTTTCACAGAGGGCAATAAACGAATGGAACAAATAATCTACAAATGGTGTAAATGCTGGCAGCGTGAATATGTGAGTGAGTGGTGGATGGGTCTATGGGTTGGTGAGTGAGTGAGTGATTGAGTGAGTGAGTGACTGAGTGAGTGACCGGGTGAATGAGTGAGTGAGTGAGTGAGTGGTACCGTTAAAGGACGACTGAACAATAATCGAAGACGTGTTGTCATCAATAATGTCAAGCCACATTGGGCGGAGAATTTATCGCAGCTACTTAGGTTATGCTGCGTTCGAATGCGATCGTACAATTTGCGGGTGTGTGGGGGAGGGTAATCTGGTCGTTGTATAGTGTATGAATACTTCCCTGAATAACGAGTGACTGTAGTAGATGGACTGTTATCCTATACTCTGGGTCGTTGGCCGCGAACCACGTATTCACGTCAAGACGATGGACATTCCTTACGGTGTTGCGCCTTTTGAACAAGTTTTCTTTTGTTCTACGTGATAATGTACGGCTAACGTTTGTATAACTAGATGCCAACGACATATCAATTCAAAACAAGTCCGAAGAATGATTCTCGCGAATAGCTGTGCGCATTCGAAGTCTCCCGCTATTCAATCAGCATAATTATTACAATGTGCGCGGTGAGCTACGTCTGTTGCTGTAATATATTAACATAATCTCTTAAACTACTTACACGACACTGCATTAATAAACTGCGCAATCCCGTTGACGATCAGAATACATTCTAGCCAAGCAACTAAATAATTTACTGTGTCGCGTCAACAAAACAAATGTCATCATAGTTTATTTGTGAACTCAAATGCGTACTTGGAGTTGGTCCACTCAGGTACAGAACAAGCGACTACATTATAATGAACAAAAAAGACAACGCGAATAGTTCAACGTAGCGTTTTATCGGGACGCTATGAACTCGTCGGACTTTTGTTGACGCAGTATCATAGAGCTAGATGCTGTGTTTCGATTGAGTCAAAAATACCGTGCAGGGCGCACGTGCTACGCACTGTCTGGTCTCTTTAGATGGACTGTTATCCTTACGTACGGGCACGTGTGCACACATGCAATCGGTGCAGGTTAAAACCAGACTTGTTGACTCAAGGGCTGACTCGAGTCGAGCTAGAGTCAAATATGGTCATGACTTGCGACTTGACTTAGAATTCAGATAGATGACTCGAGACATTTTTGGACTTCTCCCTGGGTGCAGGTATTGATTTCCTGGCAAACACATTCTCCATCCTGTATAGATGCTAGTGTCTTTTTGTCAAACGTGGAGGAAGTTATTGGCCATTGACCCAATGTATGCACCCAAATGGCTCAAAATGACCAGAAGTAATGCAAGTGGGTGTCATTTTATAACAAATAATCTAATATAGTTAAATGGTTACAGTGTTATCTTAATGTATATTTGTTTCACTAATTGGGCACTAACTACAGGGTGGGGTAATGTTTTAGATACGAAATCAATACTTCTATCCACAGAGAGGTGTAAAATGGCTCCAAATGATCACGATTAATGTCAGCGGGTGTCACAATATCAATCACCCCAATTTAATATGGCTAATGGGTTACAAGTGTCTCTTAATGTGTGTTTGCTTGACATAATGGGCGCACGCTACCTTACAGAGTTAAGTAATGTTTTTTACCAGGACATTAATAATTGCACCATCAGAAAGGTGCGAAATGACGGGCGCCACAAATATTGTGTTACAAAGCACTATCTACATTCAAGTGTATCATAAAACAAGGCAAAAGTAAAACGGTGATTAACTCATTTACAGTTTTCTCGTAAAGTAAGATTGAATGAATGCATTTAGATATGGAAAAATGCCAATGCTGACAGAGTAAAGGCAGGGCGTCATTGCAACTTTTGGAGTGGATTCTATATAACATTTATTCAAAGACAATTACTATGATAATATACTCTTATAGATATAATTTATATACATTGCTTCCAAAACTGCAGTACAACTAAATACAATTTCCAAACTCCTGCATTTGGTATACAAAATGATACGCATTACTTAATTAGAAAATAAATTGATTCCACTGATAATAATATAATAATAAAACTTTATTTTTACACCATCAAATACGGGGCTACTGCCCCGTTCACGGGTGTGTACAGACATCAGTTCACACGATAACAATTTGTATGTAGATAGTAATAATAATAATAATACATACGCTGTATAAAATTTTAAAACTATGCAGAATGTTCGCGTGTGTAAATTATTTTAAGAAAAAGTATGCTGATTACATGGCAATTGTATATAAAAAAATAAATCTTAAATAGGAAATAAAACGCTAATATCATCAATAGTACAGAACATAAATAGGATTGATAATATGTAATAAGATCATTAAAAATGCAATATCAAAGCGGTAAAACCCATTAAGTGGAAAACAGAAATGCCTTTAGTAGTTTCTTGAATTGCGGGTGGTTGCCGTTTCCACGTATGTTGGCAGGCAGTTTATTCCACAGCGTGTGGCCAGCGCAGGCAAATGCTCGGCGGCCGAAACGTTCTAGGTTGACTCGTGGCACGTCGAGAAGTAGCCCGCCGGCAGAGCGTTGGTGTGCCTTCGTAGAGTGCCTTGTGCACAAGGACGAGTATCTTATACTCAATCCGTCTCTTAATGGGCAGCCAGTTGCCGCAGTATTGTTGTCATGGACTGCCGATCACCCCGTCAAATCTGCATGACAATGCGAGCCGCTGACGGCTGAACCATTTCCAGACGGCATTGCCATAGTCAAGCCGTGATGTTACCAGTCCATGAATCAAACTTTTGCATACACTAGTGGTAAGAGAGTCTTGTATCTTAGCAATTCGAGATAGATAATAGTAAGCGCTGCGGCATATGTTCGATACTTGAGATGCCATCGACAGATGAGTGTCAATGGCAAATCTCGGATCTCGGATAACGGCGGATGTGTCAATGAACTGGCCACATATGTTGATGCGGCTAAACGTAATAGGAGTTCGCAGACCTGGTGAACGGATAACTATGGCTTCTGATTTCTTCTCATTCATGACGAGTCCGTTGTCACAGAGCCATATTTTCATTTCCTGTATGCAGGCCACCATGCGTGCGAGAGCTTGCATGTGGTCCGTTGGTGGGAAAGTGACGTACAATTGAGTGTCGTCGGCATACAGGTGGTGTTGCATGTTGTGCTGGTGTAATCGTTTCGCTAAAGGAGCAATGTAGGCATTAAAAAGTATAGGTCCAAGAACCGACCCTTGCGATACTCCTGTCGTAATGTTATTAACTTCCGTCAAGCGTACGCGAACTACATTTGTTCGATTATGCAGATACGATATCAGCCAAGCATGTACGTCGCCACATAATCCGTAGCCACGCAATCGTCGCAGCAGTATGGTGTGGTCGATGGTGTCGAATGCCGCAGTGAGGTCTAGCAACACCAGAAGTACACCTCGGCGACTATCTATGGCCTGTGCCACGTCGTTATGGATACGCAAAAGCGCTGTCTCGGCACTGTGATGTGGACGGTATGCACTTTGATATACTCCGTAAATACCGTTCTCGTCCATGAAGTGTTGCAGTTGTTGCGCAAAGAAACGCTCAGTTATCTTCACCGCAAACGTGATGTTAGAGATTATGCGGTAGTTGGAGAGTACGTTGATGTCAGAGCCTCGCTTCTTTAGTATTGGTGTTATAACAGCGTGCTTCATTGATAGATGAACCACAGAAGACGACAGGAGGTATAAATTTACGAACAGCGGTCACAAAACTTGTCAGCATGTCAATGAGATGATGTCAATGAGATGATGACAGTTGCTGTGAAATTTGTTTTTATAATTTTTGGTGGTCACGTAATTGTCCAGTTTTCTTATAATCAGACAAAACGTTAGCATGACCACCGATGCAATGTTGCAATGTGATCTGACCTCTATAATCATGCATGCAGAAGCTACTCAGCAACGCGGTAAATACAGTGACGACGCAAGTGTCACCTAGCGGACTAAATAAAACTAATACTACCGGCGAAGGTCGACTTGTAACTGCGAGAAGCGATATGGCTAGGCATAGTCAGCTACCGGGGCGGATGACGAGATTACGAGTGATCAGGGTCGTAGCTAAGCGTAGTCAGCTACCGGGGCGGATGACGAGATTACGAGTGATCAGGGTCGTAGCTAGGCGTAGTCAGCTACCGGGGCGGATGACGAGATTACGAGTGATCAGGGTCGTAGCTAGGCATACATTCATGTGGAAGCACAAATCTAACCAAGACTCAGTAAGTGGGCGTCTGGGTGTCCATTAATAAAACTGTGTAAAATAAAACTAACAAGAATACCCCTCCGACGATGGAGAAAACATTGCCCACCTACTCGACACCAATCCTATGTAAAAGGTGAATGTAATCCTTAACAGTATATTATACATGGTTAACAGAGACTTTTTTTAATGTGTTACGATTTGGTACTTTATTAAGATTGTTTACATGCTTCAATGACCCTTTACTATATAATAGCACAATTACTTATAACATTTAGTGAAGCATCATCACAATACACGTGCATGTACAATATCATTAAAAATCAATAGAACACCAAGAAACAATTCTGATCATTGTATTAACAGACAAAAGCAAACCCGTTGTAATAAAAACAGCCATTTAAGCATAAGCCTAGAAGACATAATATTATGTAAGCAACTATAATGATTCGGTAATAAGTGTGTACGAGGGTATCATATTTACAGAAAGACTTCAGTTACTACCCTGTCCTTCAGTTGGGCGGAATGTTTTCACTAAACGACTGAACTGGCGGATAATGCATTCTGCATCCGGGATTGGCCCATGCGCAAGTCCACAGGGACAACACGTCCCTGTGGACTTGCGCATGGGCCAATCCCGACAAGCACTCTTGCCGTTGTCATTCTGGGGTCGCCACTTTCACAAAGAGGCCAAGGATAATGATTCTGGGTTGATCTTGTGCCCACTTGTTAATTTACTTAAATTAAAATATTTTATACCAGTAGTAATAATGCTGCCATAACGTAACGGTGCTTCCATCTAACGATTGGGAATGATATTTATACAATGCAAGGGTGCAACTTGGTGACTAAGGTCTAACTACATGAGTGAATTTGTACCATTACAAATTTGAGCATTATTCATTCCGTTACGAAGTTCAAATTAATATGTGTAGAACCGGTTTGGCGTGATTGATACGATGGTATAATTGTGATACACATTTAGTGAGGGTATAAGGATTTTAATACATAAACTAGCCAGTTGTTGTTCAGCAGGAAAGCATGGTGCGACAAAAAATTTCACACCTTTGCCAGGCGCTAGACAGCTTGAAATATTCGCTTTATTAACAGCTCTTCATTTGTATATCACTTGACCTCTCTATGGAGGATGCCATCTTGTTTTGCTGCCATGTTGTTTTGCGATGTTACGGTTACCAGAGTGCGCCGCTACAAGTCAATTGTGTCGACGGTTCTGATGGACCGAGAGTAGTCACGTGACCTATGACGTCACACCGTCTCCCATATTATTTAAAATGAGGACATTTTGGGGCACTGTTTTGCGGTGATACGATCGTCAGGGGACGCTACAGGTCAAGGTCAAAGGTCGGTGACGAGCCTTCTGATTGGTCGAGAGTCTTATGACGTCACATCATCAAGTGTGAATACAATTGTCAGTTAGGGTTAGTGTTAGTAACCCTAATGGAAAATTCGAGAAAAAAACTGTAGGAACGATTACCAGTTAGGGTTAGGTTTAGTAACCCTAATGAAAGATCAAAGATCACCGACCTTTTGTACTTATACAATTAACAGTTAGGGTTAGGGTAAGGGTTAGTAACCCTAATTATGTCGTCTGTAGTGAACCCTAATACGGACCCTGACCCTAACCCTAAAAGGACATGCAGAAAGAACAGTTGTGATGACTGTGGCGGTTCGGTTTAATATTGACGATTACGGCGCGCTTTTCGAGACGTGTCTGGGTACAGAACCGGTTTGAACCGGTTTCATGTAGTTTTCTTATTTTCTGGAACGTTCGAACGACGTCATGGAATTTTCCACGCTCACGAAAAGAAACACGATCCCGCATTTTTACCCTGCTAGCAGGCTGAAACCTAGCGGACGAAATGTCGTGCATGCAGCGGGAAAGACGTAGCCGTGCATGTAAGCTATGTGACGCATATCGCATCATTGCATTATATCGAGAACTTTTCGACGTATGTCGTTTCGCGTCGACACCTATATATCGCCTATAATGATACGAGTCTGCATGTATACCGGGAGGTCAAAAAGGTCAAAAGGTCAAGGTCAATAATGCATAAACACCGCCACACATGCGAGTTGCGTTGTTGGTGGACTTTGGCAAAAAAAAAGACAAGACGAGTGGGACCGCACAAGCCAAAGTCCACCAACAGCAACGGACCAGTGTGTGAAAGACAAGACGAGTGGGACCGCACAAGCCAAAGTCCACCAACAGCGACTGACCAGTGTGTGAAAGACAAGACGAGTGGGAGCGCACAAGTCAAAGTCCACCAACAGCGACTGACTGGTGTGAAAAAGACAAGACGAGTGGGAGCGCACAAGTCAAACTCCACCAACAGCAACTGACCAGTGTGAAAAAGTCAAGACGAGCGGGAGCGCACAAGTCAAAGTCCACCAACAGCGACTGACCAGTGTGAAAAAGACAAGACGAGTGGAAGCGCACAAGCAAAAGTTCACCAACAGCGACTGACCAATGTCAAAAAAGACAAGACGAGTGGGAACGCACAAGTCAAAGTCCACCAACAATGCCTGGCGATCGTATCATCGCAAAGCAAAGTCCGCCAACAGCGATTGACCAGTGTCAAAAAGATAAGACGAGTGGAAGCGCACAAGCCAAAGTCCACCAACAGAGACTGATCAATGTCAAAAAAGACAAGACGAGTGGGAGCGCACAAGCCAAAGTTCACCAACAGCGACTGATCAATGGCAAAAAAGACAAGGCGAGTGGGAGCGTACAAATCAAAGTCCACCAACTTTGTCTGGCGATCGTATCATCGCAAAGCACAAGTCAAAGTCCACCAACAGCGGCTGGACAGTGTCAAAAAGACAAGACGAGTGGAAGTGCACAAATCAAAGTCCACCAACAGTGCCTGGCGATCGTATCATCGCAAAGCACAAGTCAAAAATCCACCAACAACGGCTGACCAGTGTCAAAAAGACAAGACGAGTGAGAGCGCACATGCCAAAGTCCACCAACTGCGATTGATCAATGTAAAAAAGACAATACTAGTGGAAGCTCACAAGTCAAAGTCCACCAACAGCGTCTGACCAATGTCAAAAAAAAGACAAGACGAGTGGAAGCGCACAAGCCAAAGTCCACCAACAGTGGCTGACCAGTGTGAAAAAGACAAGACAAGTGGGAGCGCACAAGTCAAAGTCCACCAACAGCAACTGACCAATGTGAAAAAGTCAAGACGAGTTGGAGCGCGCAAGTCAAAGTCCACCAACAGCGGCTGACCAGTGTCAAAAAGACAAAACGAGTGACCCCGCACAAGCCAAAGTTCCCCAACAGCGACTGATCAATGCCAAAAAAGACAAGACGAGTGGGAACGCACAAGTCAAAGTCCACCAACAACGCCGACACATTTCGCGGGAAATCTGGTTCAAACCGGTTTGAACCGGTTGAAACCGGTTCTGACGCACAACACGTGCACAGCACGCGCGTAGCACGTGAACATCACGTGCACAGCATGCAGAACAATACCAAATAAGGACATGCAGCTGGCGTAAGACACACACAACTCGCAGGTGCGGCGGTGTTTATGCATCATTGACCTTGACCTTTTAACCTCGCGGTATGTCACGTGATTGCTCTCGACCCATCAGAACCGTCGACACAATTGACTCGTAGCAGCGCCATCTGGTGAACTCATCGCAAAACAACGTGGCAGTAAAACAACATGGCAGCCTCCATAGAGAGGTCACGTGATATGCAAATGAAGAACTGTGACGTCGTAAGTCACGTGACTACTCTCGACCAAACAGAACCGTTGACACACCTGACCCGTAGCGCCTTCTGGCGGTGAAACTGCTCTCGACCAATCAGAAAGTACTTCAAAATCTGCCCATTTGAGCGATAATACGGGATTACCCCGTGGCGCCCTCTGGTGGTGAAACAGCTCTCGACCAATCAGATGCTTACCCCAAATCTGCTAATTTGAGCGATAATGGGGGATTATACCATGGCGTCCCCTGGTGGCAATAAGCGCACGACCAATCAGAACGCTCCATTTCAAATTTCGACCAATCAGTATCTTACCCAAAATCTGCTCAATTTTTAAGGATTGAAAAACATACTACTAACATATTGTCAGATTCACCCGCAAGGTAGTGACTATGTTCTAATAGACGTGTTTCCATTTCCTGCAGCAAGTGACCCACGAACGACAGATACATTGCCCTCATGCTGTACTGACTGGGCGTGTCAGTTACATCCGCGTGCACGTTCTCGCGGACGGTGCCGCTGTCTGCCATCACATCATCTCAACTCTTTCCGCTAGTCCTACAACACTGTCGAAGAACGCATTCCATATTTTTTGGGTTGGCTCTCTCCTGCTGCAGCTAGGCGATTGTAGTGGTTGCCTCTTTGGCAAATGTTACACTGTCTGGACTTTAGGAATGTGATCAGAGGAAGCCGACTTAAATGGTCACAAGTGTCATAATTATAATGAAGTCAAACTTTTTATGGACAACAAGTAACTTTGCCGTCTTCACCTTCTTTCAAATATTTCAAAGCAGTGACTACTGCAATTAATGCATACTTGAATGTATACAGAGCGTTCGCACGACTGAACCTATCCTACCAGCGTGTGCGACCTCTGCGAGCTGTGCCTGAAAGACACATTGGTTCCTTTGCAGTGAGTGTAGGTGGTGCCGGTTAAGGCCTGTCAGCTGTCTAAGTCGTGCTTGCGCTCCACGATAGATACCAGCCAAATTAAGGATGAACCATTCAATTTCTGAGGGCGTGTTTCAAATATTTGTGTGCCATATTGATGTAGAAGCACGATTGTATGTGCGCACGGCTATCCACGCGCTTGATGAAATCAAAACCAAGCGGTCACGCCTATCGAAAATTATGAAGATGCGAGGGTTGTGTCACCCTCTTTTTTTCTCTGTTCTCCCTCTCTTTTTCACCCTTATAAGTTTTGTTGGTGCGTTCGAGCATGGTCATCAAGGTCATCAAGGTGGTCATTATGGTCATCAAGGTGGTCATCATGGTCATCAAGGTGGTCATCATGGTCATCAAGGTGGTCATCATGGTCATCAAGGTGGTCATCAAGGTGGTCATCATGGTCATCAAGGTGGTCATCATGGTCATCAAGGTGGTCATCATGGTCATCAAGGTGGTCATCATGGTCATCAAGGTGGTCATCATGGTCATCAAGGTGGTCATCATGGTCATCAAGGTGGTCATCATGGTCATCAAGGTGGTCATCAAGGTCATCAAGGTGGTCATCATGGTCATCAAGGTGGTCATCATGGTCATCAAGGTGCTGCCGAATGTGAGAACAAATCACATGTTCATTTAATTTAGAGACAATGCATGCGAACGACACTGGTTTATAATTACCCGATTCTGTCCAGACTGGCTGCAGGGATTTGCTGACTAAAATGTTAAGAAGGGAGTAAGCTCAATAGTCAGGTCTTTCAGTATTCTACAGACTGATTCAAGTCACCCATTTTCATGACTTACGACTTGACTTGGAATTCAGGGAGATGACTCGAGACTTGACTTGGACTTGGAGGTCGTTCACTTGAAACTTGACTTGACTTGCCAGTTTGTGACGTGCCAACAAGTCTGGTTGCTCGAAACGTACGCAACACGAGACCATGAGTTGTGACAGGCAGCACGAAAAACAATAATTAGGAAGCACTTATTATGACTGGCTAATATTGTGGCCTTGCAGCATCCGCCTAAATCTCCAGATAAAATTTATTATAGAAAAGCCGCAATAATCATGGCGATTGGTGAACCCTGGTGACTTGGGACGTAAGACTGGTCTTGGACTTGGATATAATTGACTTGCGACTTGGCTTGATTATCAGGTCCATGACTTAAAACTTCACTTGACTTGTCAGTTTGTGAATTTCCAACAAGTATTTATATTCTACCAGGAATTGTGTCTGGAACACTTGATTTGCCAGTGTATACGTCCCTGAGCAGCAGGGCGCATTCCCTAATCATCAGTTTATTTAAGTGCGCTGTGTAAGTATATTGTGTGACTATATCATGTAGCCATTCCATAAATGTAGTAATTTAAAAATAACGCAGTTGTACACAAATTGATGAATAATTTCATCCATCCACAATAATACATAATAAATGCCATGGTAAAGTATTGCATGTGGGAGTTATTGCACTGCTAATCCAACCGATGACAAGGCTAACGTCTAATGCTTAGTCCAGTGCACAAAACCTAAAGTGATCAGTTAAATTTTCACAATAAACCAAACGCTGTCCGATGAGTAGGATGCAATCAATTGTTTTATGAATATCGGTTTATAAATTTTCGAGATAATGCATTATATATAGATATTGAAATTTCGGGGTTAAATCTGTATAATTGTATAATTTGTGTTATGTAAGTTATCATTTCTTCTCAACGCATTGCTCTGAAATGTTTAACACTGTTGTTCTATGATCAAACCTCACATTTTAGCCCATAGTCATGGTTGGTTGGAGCATTTTTTTACATAAATGTATATATATATATATATATATATATATATATATATATATAAATATAATTTAGCTAGTATTGCATGTGGGGTGGTTTAATTATATTAGTGAGTGAGGACGGTGGTTGCATATATGATATATTAAATATATGTGTTAATTTATATATATATATATATATATATATATATATATATATATATATATATATATATATATATATATATATATATATATATACATATTATATTATATGTATATGTATATATTTATATATATATATATATATATATATATATTTATATATAAATTAACACATATAATTAACACATATATGCAGCCACCGTCCTCACTCACTAATATAATTAAACCATCCCACATACAATACTAGCTTTACTTTTTCAGTTGTACACAAATGGGGCGATTCAAGCTTTTTCCGATATTCGTGGATGGAGCGTGATATTGGCATTTTGGACGTCACTAAGCACGAATGATGGTTGGCTGTACTATCGGAAAACGATAGACGCTGCCTTGCTTCAACGAGCAACCGACGACGTGAGGTCAGCATTCGAAGCGCTGTCCCAGTTTAATGCTACCTGGGTGTTCATCGCCACGTGGCACAACGTGACCTATCGTGGCGGCTCGTATGACACTCCAGTAAGTTTGTGCCTGTCTGTTTTTTATTGTATATACGCACCAGGCCCATCATCAGGGTTTTGAAAATAGGGATTTCGGGGATGATTTCTGAAAAATTGTACTTTAAAAACATTCTCAAAAGGGGTTTCGACCTCCCCCCTCACCATAATGGGCATGCATATCTGCATTCGTCATCACAAATAAACAAATGTGAATGAATTTTCAATTCAAAATCTGAAGTAGAAACATGTTTACATGTCTTGGTAGATTAGTTCCTTATTATAAGGAACATCACTCAACATATTATAATCTTGTTCACTGGTCACAACGCTAATGTTGTGCTACCTGTATCCTTTGGTATTCATCGTTTCGCCTACGTTCAGTGTATGTACCATACGCCAGAAATGAATTCCAAAACATCAGCCGATGTTAAATAAAAAATATTGTTCAGTAGTATCGTCGCAATACAAATTACTATAAGCATTACATAAGTAATGTAATTACTCCTGTTGTAGAAATCACAGGCCCACTTTTAGTTCTGGTTTAATCATACTTTTTTATTTAATGATAATGTGCACGTGGTAAGTGGCGATTAATCTGAATATAGGCACAAGCGTACATCACGGTCTGTCTTTCACAGGTGAACACTTTCCAAGTCGTGATGATTTCAAATGGCCACATGTCATTCGCGATGATGAACTATGACGATATCAACTTTGCCAACTACAATGGAAGTAGCTATGCGCAGGTAAGACCAACACCTGATCTTAGAGAGAGAGCAACTCTTAACCTTCCGTTCTCCTTTGTTATTTGCAATATTTGTTAATGTCTTTGCTCTGTCTGCCTGTCTCTTAAAAGTGTATGTCTGTCTCTAAAAATGTATGTATGTCTGTTATAAAGTTATAGTTCTTATGTAAAAAAAAAGCATCAAGTAAACTTGCTTCAGTATAATTTTCATGAAATTAATGAAAATACCATAATTAAAATAATCGACACATTTCGCATGCTTATGTCATTAATTAAAGTTAAAATCCCTACTGAATCTGACTGGCTGATCTTAATGATATCATAAACTTGTGTGGAGCCTGAGCTAGTTTATACATATCAGTCATAACTGAAAACATGTATGAGTGGCAATCCATTTATTTACTACAGTAATCATAGGCATGGAATGCCGAAGAGCCCCTACAATCACAATTGGTTACAAGTGCCATAGTAGGGGCGTAATTACCAAGTTTGTTAGCCTTACACATACATGTACAAAGAGAAAGGCTGGGGAACTCGATCGCCTACATGTACAAAGAGAAAGGCTGGGGTATTCGATACCCTTGGCAAAATATTATACACGGTAAAATGGGCTAATCCCCTAACAATGGTAAACTAACAATGGTAACAAGTCAACTGAGATGTATGGTAACCCAACACCTAATGAATAAGGGTGCTGTACATATATACACATATATAACGAAAAAACCAAATGCTGATACATGACATAGTTGGCTAATCACACAAACATTTATAAACAACCATAATGAATGTATGGTAACCCAGAACATATGAATAAAGGTGCCATATATACACACGTATAACGAAAATCGCCAACTATTAACACATCACACAGAAAGGCAGGACCAAACTGCCACACAAATGTACTTCGAAAATTACCAGCTCTAAAAACCCTGCGTGCACTATTGAACATTCAGTGGAGGATAAAGCACAGTGTAAAACCTTGAGTACCAAACTACTACAGGGAAAAGTGTCAAAACTAACTTTTTGAACTACATCTCTGTGATCAATGTTTCGCAATGTATCTACTACACGTTGTGCACGAGCTGATCTATTGGACCCCCACCGTTAACACACTATTAGGGAGGGAGGGGGGGGGGGATTTTCGAGCAGAGCGTAAAAGCAACGTTGCTTACTGAACAAGAAACAGGCGGCAACTGAATTTGAAATACTTCTCTTCCAGCACAAAGTTGCCCTCCGCCAATCACCTGTTATCACGTGGCCACGTGCAAACACTGGGCGGTACCTTTGCGCCACCTTGTGATTATCGGTCTGGCTGCTTTGAATGGACTTAGTTAAATTTAATAATGTGGCTGTGAAGGGCTTTTTACTGTGGACTCTACTGGTTGAGAGACCGTGGCCAAGTCGTTTACACTTGGAGCATAGGTGACTGTAACGGCAATTTTGTTGTGAACAGTTGCCTTTGTTGAAGGCAAAACAAAAACGGGGTACACTTTCGCCCCGTCTGCCTGCTCGAAAGGGCTTCTGGACACGTTTCCTTTTACTCTCACAATACGACTGGCATTCTTCATAGAGATCATATTGGAAATCATCCCATGCTACCCCCCTGGAAGCCTCTGTAGGCGGAACTGGCCATTATTTTTTATTGCCACATCCGACCCTTTTTGTTGTGCGATTGTTTTAACATGTTTCATGTAGGATATTAACTGATGGCCTACCATAAGGAACCTGCGGGCCCTAACAAAGTCCACGTGCGAGGCCACGTGTCACAGAGGCCACGTTCAAACACTGGGCGGTACCTTTGCGCCACCTTGTGATTACCGGTCGGGCAGCTTTTAATGGACTTAGCTAAATTTGATAATAGAGGGGGGCCTCTAAATACCCCTCTCCAAGCCTCGCGTGTATAGCTGTCTGTTCGGCGGACAGCGACTTGCTCGCAAAAAGATAATTCGTCTTTTGGACAAAGTTGCATTTCTCACAAAAACTAGGTGTGATCATGATGGCATTTCTTTATAACAACTAAAATACATAAAATGCCTCATAATTGAATCTCTAACATTAATTGTAAAACAAATCTTAAATACTGGCATACTGTTTAGTAACTGTAGACCTATAGCATTATTTCTAGTAATTTCCAAAGTTATCGAAAAAAAGTAATGCATAATTAAATTTATTCGTTCTTTACTGAATAATAATTTTATTAAGCCAATTAAATCACTTTGGAATAAATGGCACAGCTCTGAGCTTAATGGAAAGCTATTTGAGTAATATAAACCAAAAGACGTATTGCATATTACATCAGGTGTGCCACAAGATTCCATAATAGGTCCACTTCGCTTCATAATATACATAAATGATTTACCAGAGGCAAGCCAGATATTAAAATATGCTATGTATGTAGATGATACAACTCTTTTTTGTACAATACGATCGTCTAACACATGTGATGAAAATGTGGAATATCAAATAAACACTGAATTTATGTGAATGGCTTAAAACAAATAAATTGTTTCTCAATATTAAAAATTCAAAATATATTTTGCTACAAGTGGCAAATAAGAAAAGAAAATATTTTTCGCTCAATATAGATGATATAGGCATTGAAAGAGTTTTAATCTTCTTGGCTTTACCATCCATGAACATCTAAGTTGGAACAACCATATTAAAAAATAAATGTCCATAAACGTAAAATTATGGTTAGTTATAAAAATAGTACACTAAGCCTAATTTTTTTTAATGTCTGCGTGGAAAAAATATTTAATCTTGACTGTTTTTTTTCTTTTTTCCTTCCAAAAGTGATATTATTTTTGATTGAGAATAGGTGCATTTGTGTTTTCACTTTCATGGAAGATGTTTAAAGTTACTAATTTACTAAGTTGAACTCATTATGGTGGCTGCTACGATAGCTATCAATAGCCTCTCTGACTCATTGAAATATGTTTTTTTAAACCACAGCTAGCAGAAGGGAATATTCGTGTTAATGCAGATTTTGTATTTTGTTTGTTTGTTTGTTGTTTGTTTGTTTCTTAATTACAATAAACTAATTAATGTAATTTTGCTTCCTTAAGATAAGTTATTTTAAACTTGGACATTGTCATAAAAGATTATTTGTTTCTGGTTTCTGTGGCAATGTTATGTGTGTACTACTTTGGGTTCAATAAACGTTTCCGATTCCGAAACTCTCGATCTGTTGTTTTGTATATCTGTATGTGTGTGTCTCTGTTTGTCTGTTTGTCCGTCTGTCTGTATGTCTGTATGTCTGTTTCTGATATCTCTCCCTCTCTCCCTCCCCCCGTCTCAACGGCTATCCGTCTCTCCGTCTTTCTGTCTGTATCTCTGTCTCTCTATCTCCGTCTCTCTGTCTGTCTCTCTCTCCCTCTCTCTCTCTCTATCACCCTCTCTCTCTATCCCTCTTTCCCTCTCTCCCCCTCTCCCTCTCTCTCCCTCTCTCTCCCTCTCTCACCCCTCCATCTCTCCCATTCTTCCTCCCCCTCTCTCTTTCTCCGTCTCTCCGTCTGTCTC
Source organism: Lamellibrachia satsuma (assembly GCA_033239005.1). NCBI lineage: Eukaryota > Metazoa > Annelida > Polychaeta > Sabellida > Siboglinidae > Lamellibrachia > Lamellibrachia satsuma. The sequence continues at coordinate 2,552,300 of BSQZ01000038.1, read as the reverse complement.
TCACCCTCTCACCCTCTCCCCCTCTCTCCCTCTCCCCATTCTCCCTCTTTCCCTCTCCCTCCCTCCCTCCCTCCTTTCTCCTAATACTTCTTCAACTTCAGGTTGGCATTTTTGAAATGAATAGGGAGCGTTTCATCTCCGTTCCTGGATCTTCCACCAGTGAAATACTCAACATTACATCCACGACTAATGTTGAAGTTCAAGGCCGATGGATGTTCCGAACTGACACATGTGTCATCACCATCGATGGATGTTAGTAACTCGTTCGCCAATCCGGCTGATATAACACGAGCGTAACCTCACGGCTTGACCAGTATACGTATATAAGTAGTGAATACGTGTACTGCAGTAGCCTATGTCGACCATATGATTTCGATCACACGATTATGTAACATCTGATGATGACGTACTGGTAGTGGTGGTGGTACTCATATAGTGACAGTGGTGGTGGTGGTAGTGCTCCTATTGTGGCAGTGGTGGTGGTGGTGGTACTCCTATATACACACTTATAAACCATAGGTAAACAAACATGTCGAAATATGCTTTTAATACCGCCTGATTATTTACGCCAATATTCTTACATATTATGAGTAGGACATGAAACGTAAGCCTCCCCAGCCACCTTAAGAGACCAACAAAAAACAATATGCCTACCAATTATCGGTTTATCTTGCAGCTGTACTCTGTTGCAATGGACCTCTCGCGCACGGAAGCACGAACACCGGCAGTATTTCCGTTGGTTCGGTCGCGAACTTCTCTTGCGATTTTGGATACCACTTAACCGGCTCCGAGCAGCGCTGGTGCACGGAAGATGGAACTTGGAACGGCACAGACGTCAGCTGTGTTGGTCAGTAAATTGTAATGTAGAAATTAATGTAATTGGGTCTGAGAAATAAAGTCCCTGAAATACAGTTATACAAAATAAAAGCACATACAGAGATGTGGACAGACAGTCACATAATCTAGACAAAGAACAACAACACATATGTTGTCGACTCAGTTGCGACGTTTTCGTGCGACTACGGATTTCGCCTTGATGGTTCGACTCAGCGAAGTTGCACGAATGACGGAGACTGGAACGGAATAGAAGCCACCTGTGTCGGTCAGTCTATTTACAACAGTGGAAAAAAATGCCGCATGTTAAAAGGGCATACAACATTAATCCTTCTGAATCGCCAACATGTACAACTTCAAATGTTTAAAGCGACAACAATCGAGTGGTGTTTTGAAACACCCTTTAGATATAGAAATTTAGACAACACGGCACTTTACATAAGTACACATGTAGTGAGACAAGTGAAGAAAATTATTATATAGAAAAAAATGCTTTCTTTTAAAGCCAACTTTATGACTAATATTGCTTAAGGGGCCCGTTTTGCATGTTGTTCCACTATATTAAGTCTAGTGTTTCAGACGTTTGATCTACATTTCCATCATTTTCCTAGTTATTATTATTCACATGCAGAGATTCACTGCGGCTCTTTGGAGACGCCGACAAATGGCAGTAAGATCGGCAACAACGACGTCGTCGATTCAGTTGTAACGTTCTCCTGCGACTACGGATTTCGCCTAAACGGTTCATCTCTGCGGAATTGCACGGATCAGGGGACTTGGGACGGGGAAGTAGCCACGTGTGTAGGTCAGTGTACGTTTCACTAGAGTGAATCCGGTAAGTAAGCTGTAGTATATTAATTTTTTAAATACGTGCAATTAAATATTATTGCCAACTTAACTATGACAGTATGAGGTGAAGATTATTTATTTTTTATAAACGAACACTTGAACAACACAAAGGTCACGCCGTCAAACGGCAGTCAGATCGCTAGCAATGATATTGTGGACGCTGATGCGACCTTCTCTTCCGATCGCGGATACCGACTAACTGGTTCCATGCAACGAATATTCACGGAAATGGGAAATTGGACTGATCCAGAAAGTGATTGTGTCAGTTGATTTTCCATTTACAATGATTGTACTAACGTTATTACTACTGTGTTAACATTATTGGTTTGGGAAGTCATTAAAAAGGTCTTTATCAATATTCCACCTGTGTTGGTCAATGTATTTGCACAGTGGAGAAAATGTTCCAGGTTAACAGGGCAAAAAAATTAGTCCTTCTGAATTGCCAACATGTGCAACATGACATTTTTAAAGCACTAACAATCGGATGGTGTTTTTAAAAAACCCTTAGATATAGATATTTAGACAACAAGGCGCTCTATATGAGTACAAGTGTAGTGAGACAAGTGGAGAAAATCATTATATTGATAGAAATATTTTAATAAAAATTCAACTTTATGACAAATCTTGCTTAAAAACGAGCAAAACGCCCCCCACCCGTTTCGAACGTTGTTCCCCTATATTAAATATAATGTTTCAGATGTTTGATCAACATTGCAAGCGGTGTGGGTTGAAAATATAATTAAGTTCGGTGGAGAAGCATTTTCATTATTTACTTAGTTGTTATTATTTATATGTAGAAATTCACTGTGGCTCTTTGGAGACGCCGACAAATGGCAGTAAGATCGGCAGCAATGACGTCGTCGATTCAGTTGTAACATTCTCCTGCGACTACGGATTTCGCCTAAACGGTTCGGCTCTGCGGAATTGCACGGATCAGGAGACTTGGGACGGGGAAGTTGCAATGTGTGTAGGTAAGTATACGTTTCAATAGAGTGAATCAGGTAAGTACGCTGTAGTACGTTAATCTTTTAAATACATGCAATTAAATATTATTGCCAGTTTAACTATGACAGTATGAGGTGAACAGATTGTACTTTTTTTATAAACGAACACTTGAACAACACAAAGGTCACGCCGTCAAATGGCAGTCAGATCGTTAGCATTGATATTGTGGACTCTGATGCGAACTTCTCTTCCGATCGCGGATACCGACTAATTGGTTCCACGAAGCGAATATGCACGTTAACGGGAAATTGGACTGATCCAGAAAGTGATTGTGTCAGTTGATTTTCCTTTTATAATGATTGGGCTAATGTTATTATCACTGTGTTAACATTATTTCATTGTGAAGTTATTAGATAGGTATTTATCTATAGTCCACCTGTGTTGGTCAGTCTATTTATAACAGTGGTGAAAATGCCGATCAATGCAGACAAAATTAATTCTTCTGACTCGCCAACATGTGCAACATGACATTTTGTAAGCGACAACAGTCGGATGGTGTTTTGAAAGATAAAGGTGTAGTTAGACAAGTGGAGAAGATGATTATATAGAAAAAATAAATGTTTTAATACAAAAATTAAACTTTATGACAAATCATGTTTAAGGGGCCCGTTTTGTAAGTTGTGCCCCTATATTAAATACATTGTTTCAGATGTCTGCTCAACATTGCTAGCAGTATAGGTTTAAGATACGATCTTTTTATGATTTCTTTGCAGGAATCCCGTGGTGCGGAACATTGTTGACGCCAGTTGACGGTAGCAAGAATGGCGACAGTGATATTATCCAGTCCGTAGCTACGTTCTCCTGTAACTACGGATTTGTCTTAAATGGATCGGCACAGCGAATTTGCACGGAAGAAAAACTTTGGAGCGGTGAAGAAGCCGTCTGTTCCGGTTAGCTTATCTATTAAATGCGCTATACTGATTTATTTGTGTATGTACATGCAATATCATGCATTGCCACAAAATCAGATAAAATGTTATCTTATTTAATGTGTGAAAAAAATTACAATTAAGCATTGCTATGCTTGTATCGGTTTTACAGAGAACGGCAGTGAACCGTTGTATGTAATATCTTTGCAGTGTTGCACTGTGGCTCTTTGAAGACGCCGTCAAATGGCAGACAGAACAGCAATACTGATGTCGCCGACTCAGTCGCGACATTTTCGTGTGACTACGGATTTCGCCTTGATGGCTCAGCTCAGCGAAGTTGCACGAATGACGGAAACTGGAACGGAACAGAAGCCATCTGTGTTGGTCAGTCTGTTTACACAGTGGAGAAAATGTTGCATGTTAACAGGGCAGATAATAGTAATACTTCTGAATCGCCAACATGTGTAACATGAAATGTCTAAAGCGACAACAATCGGGTGGTGTTTTGAAACACGCATTAGATATAGCAATTTAGACATCGAGGCGCTTTATATAAGTTCATATGTAGAGAGACAAGTGGAAAACATGATTATGTAGAAAGACGTGTTTTAATAAAACATGTCATCTTTATGACAAACCTTGTTTAAGGGGCAGTTTTGCACGTTATGCCCCAGTTCACTTAGCTGTATTAAATATTATGTTTCAGATGTTTGATCAACGTTGCTAGCAGCATTAAGTATTAATTAAGTCGGATGGAGAAGCATTTCCATTATATATTTGTGTTGTTATCATTTACATGTAGAGATTCACTGTGGCTCTTTAAAGACGCCGACAAATGGCAGTAAGATCGGCAACAATGACGTCGTCGATTCAGTTGTAACGTTCTCCTGCGACTACGGATTTCGCCTAAACGGTTCGGCTCTGCGGAATTGCACGGATCAGGAGACTTGGGACGGTGAAGTAGCGAATTGTGTAGGTCAGTGTACGTTTCACTAGAGTGAATCTGGTAATTATGCTGTAGCATATTAATCTTAGAAATACATGCAATTAAAAATTATTGCCATTTTAACTATGACAATATGGGTTGAATTTGTATGTATGCAAGTATTACAGTACCTCTGGTACTACAATACCTCAGGGAGTTTGACGCCCCTGCATTGCAGAGTTGAAAATCACTGCCTTGTGATAGAGGTTCTCGACAGAACCGAAGGCTAAGGGAGCAAACCCTAACAGAAAACCATGTCATTGTGGCAGCATCAAGGGTGGTTGATGAATGGAACTCCCAACATCTCCCGACCAGCCACTGCAGGGATAAATAGTTCGCGCCTGTCTTGACGTGTTCTTGCCGGTGTGAGACCTCTATTTGCTCCCCGAGAGAGTGCTACTAGTAACTTGCAAAAGCCAGCAGCACTTCAACACTTTTTGCAAGCAGCTCTCATGAAATGCACAACCGCACGAATTACCATACCGGACCGGTCGTCGCCCGGGTTACCAAGGACCGCGCTGCTCGACCTCATCTTCCGTCGACAGTGAAAAATCAGCTAGGAAGAAGAGAACAACTATCAATCGCTCAATGGAACGTCAGGACTCTCCTCGACCGAGAAGTAGCCGACCGACCGGAAAGACGTACTGCACTAGTAGCAATGGAACTCGCCATGTACAATATAGACATTGCCGCCCTGTGCGAAACAAGGTTCTCAGAGTCTGGTAGTCTTAATGACTTGGAATACTCTTTCTTCTGGAGTGGCAAACCCAAAGGAGAGAGAAGGGAGGCTGGAGTGGGCTTTGCTATAAAGAAGGACATCGTGACAATGCTGACAGAAATGCCACGGCCGGTAAGTGACAGAATCATGATGATGAGACTACCTCTGAGCAAGGACAACTATGCTGCAATTATCAGTGTTTACGCTCCAACAATGACAAACCCGGACGATAACAAGGAGGCTTTCTACAACCAGCTGTCAAGTACGCTCAGAGACATCCCTCGTACCGATAAGCTACTGCTGATAGGAGACTTCAACGCAAGGATAGGAAGAGACAATGACAAATGGACCATGGTCATGGGCAAATATGGGATCGGGAAACGCAACTCCAATGGCGAGCTTCTACTGGCTTTGTGCTGTGAGTTCGAACTGATAGTGACGAACACCGTGTTCAAGCAGAAGGATGAACGCAAGACCACCTGGATGCATCCTCGTTCCAGACACTGGCATATGATCGACTTCATCATCACGAGGTGTCGGGATAAGATGGACATCCACAGTACTCGAGCCATGCGTGGAGCTAACTGCTGGACCGATCACCATATGCTGAGGTCAAAAGTGGCATTTAGAGTACGACAAAAGCACAACAGACAAGGGGTAAGAAAACCGACCAAGCTAAACACAGCAAAACTACGTACCATCAGTCATAGGGAGAGCTTCGAGCAGGAGATGGACAGCGCTCTCGCCCAATGGGAGGAGAAGGAAAGCTCAACACCAGATGAGGAATGGGCAGCTCTGCAACAGGTAGTATACAACACAGCTAAAACATTTCTCGGCAAGCCAGACAGAAAACACCAGGACTGGTTCGACCCCAACGACCAGGAGCTACAAAATCTAATGAGCAGAAGAGACCAATTCCACCAGAGAGTGTTGCAGACCAGGAGTACTAGATCCACCACTGCAGCGTACAAAGATGCCTGCAGACTGCTACAAAAACGCACCCGTGCCCTGAAGTCAGAATGGTGGGAAATGAAGGCAGAGGAGCTGCAGAGATCTGCAGACGGAAATGACATGAAGGGCTTCTACAATGGACTGAAGGAAGTGTGGGGACCCGCGAAAAAGGGTCCTGTTCACATGAAGTCAACAGATGGAATGGAGACCTTCTCCGACAGCAAGACAGTTGTGGCAAGATGGAGTGAACACTTCCAAAACCTACTCAACGTCCCTGGCGACATAGAACATGAAGCTCTTGTCAACATCCAGCAGCGCATTACCAACACATGCCTTGATGAGATTCCAAACATGGATGAGATGGCTAGAGCAATCGCCGGCCTGAAAGATGGCAAAGCACCTGGGGGTGATGGAATTCCTGCTGAAGTATGGAAGCACGGAGGAGACAATCTGTCCAACAGACTGCACCAATTAATCACCAAAGCCTGGGAGGAGGGTTCTGTATCACAAGCGTGGAAGGATGCCAGCATTGTAACCATCTACAAGAAAGGAGATCGAACAGACTGTGGGAACTACAGAGGAATCTCTCTTCTTTCCATAGCAGGCAAGATCTTCGCCAGGATCCTGCTCGACAGACTATCTATTCACATAACACCAGAAGTAGTTCCGGAGACACAGTGTGGCTTCAGATCCAACCGGAGCCCAGCGGACATGATATTTTGCTTCGACAACTACAAGAAAAGTGCATTGAGCAGGACCAACCACTATATATAGTATTTGTCGACTTCACGAAGGCGTTTGATACAGTCGGAAGGACCGGGCTATGGCAGCTACTGAGGAAATATGGATGCCCAGAGAAATTCACAACCATGATCGAGGCTCTACATACGGGAATGATGGCGAATGTGAGTGTTGGAGGGGAAGCCTCGGAAACGTTCGGTGTTACCAATGGTGTCAAGCAAGGCTGTGTACTGGCCCCCACGCTCTTCTCCATCTTCCTATCAGCAATGCTTGTCGAGGCTTTCCGAGGCATGGGAGATGGCGTCTATATACAGTCTAGACAGAGCGCTGACCTCTTCAACGTCGCACACTTCAGAGCGAAGTCTACCCAGATACTTGTGAGAGAGCTGCTATACGCAGATGACAGTGCACTGGTCGCCCACTCCGCTGAAGAGATCCAGAGAATAGTGGATGCTTTCTCCGATGCATCAAAGAAGTTCGGCCTGAATATTAACATCAAGAAGACGGAAGTGCTGTACCAACCCAACTCTACAAGAACCCGAGAGGAGGATATCATGGTTGCTGGAAACAAGCTGAACTCTGTTCCGGAATTCACCTACCTCGGAAGCACTATATCAAGTGATGGACGCATTGATGCTGAAATACAGAGGAGGATGGCCAAGGCTAGCGCATCTTTCGGCCGATTACGCCAGAGACTCTGGAACAACCACCATGTGTCCACGCGGGTCAAAGGCAAGATCCACCGTGCAATTGTGCTATCCACCTTACTATACGGAGCCGAGGCCTGGACAGTGTACAGACGACAGGTGAAAAAGCTGCATGCCTTCATGATGCGACATCTGCGTTCGATCATGAGGCTAACCTGGAAGGACAAAGTGACAAACAAGGAAATACTCGGTCGGATAGGGCTGCCCTCTATGGAAGATCTTCTGATCAAAAAGAATCTCCTGTGGACTGGACACCTCATGATGTCATCAGACAGACTACCAAAGCAGATCCTCTACTCTCAATTGTCTTCTGGTCACAGACAGAGAGGACGCCCTCGTCTCTGGTTCAAGGATACCATCAAGAGAAACCTCAAGCTGAGAGACATAAAGACCGACTCATGGACATCACTCTCACATCAGAGAACTAAATGGAGTGCGGCGGTCAAGAAATGAAAGCAGTCTTTGTCGCACAGCGACTGACAGCATGATGGGTTGAACAGATTATTTGTTTTTAATAAACGAGCAAATGAATAACACAGTGATGTCCTGTATATTGCAATTTGTTTGCGGAGATCCATTGTGGTCCCATCGTCATGCCGTCAAAAGGCAGTCAGCTCGCCAGCAATGATGTGGTGGACTCACTTGTGATCGCGGATACCGATTAACTGTTTCCATGCAACGAACATGCACGGAAACCGAGAATTGGAACGGTCCAGAAACTGACTGTGTCGGTCGGTTGATTCTCCCATTACATTTAACAAGATTTAACAAGATTTGCCATCCAAGCCAAAGGCCCAGATGGCAAGTGGACAAGGAAGCCATTGGCTTATCGAGAGTCCAACAATGTTCACCTACTTATAACCCGCCCTTCTGATATATGTGTCAACCTTGTTTTTAAACATATTCACGCTGCTAGCAGTTACACAATCTGTAGACAGTTTGTTCCATTCATTTACTGTCCTCTGTGAGAACGAGTGCTTCCTGATGTCCAATCTACATTGATCCTTTACTAATTTTACCTCATGTCCTCTAGTTCTGCTATCCTTCTTGAGTGAGAAAAACATATTTCTATCAATATTTTCATACCCATTCAATATCTTAAAAACTTCAATCTGATCTCCTCTTAACCTCCTTGTCTCTAGAGTTGTTAAACCACATTCTTTCAGGCGTTCTTCATAACTAAGGTCTCTAAGTTCTGGAATCATTTTAGTTGCTCTCCTTTGTATGCGTTCAAGCGTATCTATATCCTTCTTACGATATGGTCTCCATGCTTGTATACAGTATTCTAAATGAGGTCTAACTATTGCTTTATAAAGAGATATAATTAACTTTTTTCCCTTGTATGTTATGTTTCTTCTAATCAATCCAAGAATTTGATTACCCTTTGAAGCTGCAATACCACACTGCTCTGAAACTTTCATATCAGCGCTTATTGTAACTCCTAAGTCCTTTTCTTTTACAGTAGTACCAAGAACAGTAGCTCCCATTTTATAGTTTACATTCAAGTTCCCATGTCCTGTATGTAGGCATTTACATTTCCCAAAATTGAACAGCATCTGCCATTTCTCAGACCATTTCACTAATCTGTCTAGATCGTTTTGTAAATGTTGTTTATCACCATCAGTATTAACCTTTCTAAACAGTTTTGTGTCGTCCGCAAATTTCAGTACGTTACTTCTTATACTGTCGTCCAAGTCATTGATATAAATTAAGAATAATATAGGTCCTAATACTGATCCTTGAGGTACCCCACTCAAAACCGATTTCCAATTTGAAACTTCGCCATCTACTACAACTCGTTGTCTTCTGTCAGTCAGCCATTGTTCTATCCAGTCAGTTATGCTATCCCCGATACCATGGGCTTTTAATTTAAGTAGCAATCTTTGATGTGGCACTTTGTCAAAAGCTTTCTGAAAATCTAAGTAGATAATATCTACTGGCGATCCCTCGTCTATCCACTTAGTGATTTCTTCCAAAAACATAACACATTTGTTAAGCATGACCTCGCTTTAAGGAATCCATGTTGAGATGAATTTAATAATTTATGCTTAACGAGGAAGTCCACCATATGGTCTTTAATTAACCTTTCTAATAATTTACAAATCACTGACGTTAAACTCACTGGTCTGTAATTCTCTGACTTATTTCTCGAACCCTTTTTAAATAATGGTATGATGTTTGCTTCTTTCCATTCAAACGGAACAACTCCCTCTTTTAATGACAAGTTGAATACTCTTGCAAGTGGTATACTGATTTGATCTACTGTTTCCATTAGTAATTTTGGAGGAATCCCATCCACTCCCGGTGATTTGTTATCCTTCATTGCCTTTATTTTCCTAGCTACCAATTCTGGAGTTACAACTAACGGTCCTAAATAGTCAGATTTAGTCCCCTGAAATTTAGCATCAGCAACTGGTAATGAACTAATATCTTCTTTTGTAAACACTGAACTGAAGTAACCATTTAGGTCTTCCGCCATTAAAAACCCCTGTGATATTATATTTCCAGCACTGTCTTCTAGAGGTCCAACCTTGTCTTGTACGTTTTGTTTACTCTGACATATGCATAAAAACTCTTGCTGTCAGTTTTATGTTACATGCCAGTTTTTGCTCATAGCTTCTTTTAGATTGTCTGATTTCAGTTGTAGCTGCATTAAGTGCCTCTTTGTATTTTGCATAGTCTTCTTCCTTTCTGGTACGCCTATAAACCCTCCACATAGTTTGTTTTAGCATTATTTTTCTAATTGCCTCTTTTGACACGTGTTTCTTTCTACACCGTTTTCCTTGTTTTCGGAAGGGAACAAATTTATCAATGATACTCTCAATTTCATATTTTAGAATATTCCAACATTCAATTGCAGTCTTATTCATCAGCATGTTATTCCAATCTAGCTGTGCTAAGTATTTTCTCATATCTTTGTAGTTACCTTTGTGGAAGTTTCTCTTGTACGTTTTCTTATTTTTACTTTCTGATTTTACATTGATGTCAAAATGTATTTGATTATGGTCACTATTACCCAATGGTTCAAATATTTTTACATTGTCCACTAATTCTTTTGTGATGACAAAACTATATCTAATACATTTTCTCCCTGGTTGGTTCTAGTACGTGCTGAGTAAGAAAGCTATCCTGGATTAAACATAGAAATTGTTGATCCTCAATCCCTGTGCTCTCTAGAGAATTCCATTGTATGTGTCCATGGTTAAAATCTCCCATTATGATACATTCCCTTTACTAACTTCCTTTATAGCGTTTTTTATTTTTGTGTTGTCCTCTTCGTTTATGTTTGGACTTCGGTAAACTAATCCAACAGTTAATTTTGAATTTCCTGAAACAATTTTGCACCAAACAGCTTCATCGCAATCTGCTTCCCTTTCTAGTTTCATTTCATAAGCCTGAATAGATTCTTTAACATATAAAATAACTCCCCGCCCCTTCTTCCTATTCGATCTTTCCTAAACATTACGTATCCTGTCAGTCCTAATTCAGCATCTGTTATATCTATGTTGGCCCATGATTCAGTTATACCAATTATGTGAGGGTCAATATCTTCTACCATAATGTTTAATTCGTTTTTCTTATTTACTATGCTCCTTGCATTTAAACATACGCATCTATAACCTTTTTCAGAGATGTTTTTCGGATGATTTGATATTGGTTTATCTGTGCTAGTGGTCTCTTGTTCTGCTTGAGACACCTCTAGGTAACCCCCTGCACTTCTAGTTTAAAGAATGTTTACTTCCAAAAATATTTGTCATTGTACCCAAGTCGCTATCTACTGCTGCTGAAAGTTTGTCCGCGAATACTGCCGCCCCTTTCCACTTAAATGAAGCCCATCCTTCATGTACATATCACCCCTCCCAACAAAACTTTCCCATAAATCCACAAATCCAACTTCCTCTTCCCTACACAGCCTCTGGACTAACATGTTAATTGCCATCCCCCGACAATTTCGATATTTATGACCCCTCCTGCCCATCACAGGTAAAATCCCTGACAGTATTACCTGCTCAACCCGCGTCTGTTTTAGTGTTCTGACCAACTGCCTATATTTCCTAACTATGGCAGTTGTACCCTCCTCTCTACGTTATTTGTCCCTACATGTACTAAAACAGATCCACCCTTACCCGAGCCTACGATGTTTTTTACCCTCTCAGTTATCGCCTCTATTTTGGCTCCAGGCAAGCAGACCACCACATCATCTCCCTTGTTTAAGACTCTGTCGGTCTTCCTAACTATCGAATCCCCCACAAACACCCTCGCTCTCTTCCTCACCCCCTCTATCACTGCTGCAGAATAACTCTTCCTTTCGATCCCTCCATCACATTCTGTCCCGACCCCTTCCCTTCCGTCTCCCCACTCCCTTCTCCTTCCCTCCTGTCTCCCCTACTCCCCTCTCCTTCACTCCGGTTGTTTTCCCTCCCGTCTCCCCCACTCCCTTCTCCTTCCCTCCTGTCTCCGCTACTCCCTCTCCTTCACCCCGGTTGTCTTCCCTCCCGTCTCCCCCACTCCCTTCTCCTTCCCTCCTGTCTCCCCTACTCCCCTCTCCTTCACCCCGGTTGTCTTCCCTCCCGTTCCTTTCCTTCCCGTCTCCTTACGTCCTGTCTCCCTATGACCTGTCACCTTCCCTCCTCTCAGCTTCCTCCCAGGTTGAGGTGAGCTCTCCCTAGCATCTCTTGTGTCTTTCCCCACTTTATCGTCTACTGTTCCCTCACCGGAACTACTGGCACAACTCCCCTGATCCCTTCCCACCATTGCCACAACGAGCAGTCTCAGCTCTTTCAACTCCACCTCTATTTCCTTCATCCTTGCGCATCCCCTACACTCAAAATTAAAACTATCTGCCTGGACCTCAGCCCAGGACTTTTCGCACCAGACTTGACGAAATCTACCCAGTTACTACAACTGCCACAAATTACGTGCCTTGTGGCCTTTAACTGTCGTTTGCACGGGGCCATCATACAATTTAGTTTTAATTAGTGTGCTACGTTAGCCTTGAATAAGGCTGTTTTTGTGATCAAAAGAACACTTTAGGCTAAAAATCCTGCCACCTAGCGAGTACGGAGAACACTGTGTAACAAAACAACGAAGTGAGTGTGTACTAATTTACGCTAAAGTCCTGCTGTTAATTCCTTTTTACCGAAAACGTTGACTACCACTATGTCAGATATTACCTTATGTATGTAATTTAAGTAAATAAATCACTTTATCTTATATATATATATATTAGCTAATGTAAACGATAGCTCGATGCACGGGTTGAATGACTTGTAAACAAACTCCCTTTTATCACTCGTTGAGTTTGAATCCGGGAAAAAAAAATACTACCTCTGTTAACAACAACGGTTTCTTAATATATGTCTACAAGAAGTTGGTGAACAATATATGTATAATACTAATACTTATTCTAACCAATATTCACTGTTACTGACTATTCACTATGTTATCTAATTTTTCGAATTGTAAACACCCCTATTAACGCTCGCTGAATTCCCTGACAGAATCCGAAACTAACTTACTCTAAAATACTCCCTCTGACTAATAATTAACAAAACCTGTTTCCTAATATATGTCTACAATACGTTTGTGTATAATATATATGCAATAGTAATACTTATTCTATTTGATATTCCACGTATTTCTGTAAATGATCTACACCAAATTCAAGTCGCTGCACCAAGTCCAAGTAGCCGGAAGTTAATGATTGTTTTTAATTATGTTATTAATACAAAATGTATATTGCATTGGGAAATTTTGACAATTTCGTTCACCCCACTTTGCCCCGGTTCACATAGATGTATAAACTGGTATCTGGAGATACACGCTGATATCCCAGTGATTATGAGAATGATAAGAATGACGAGGATTCAGGAAGGAATTGCAGCGTGACTGGATGCTTTAATTGAAGTTGACATGGTGCTTGTTTGAACAGTGCTGTCGTGGGCAAAGTATAACGCGCTCTGAGCAAGGAATGTTGGAGGGCGCGGTATAGATTGAATGTTTTGCTAATTTTTAATGTAAGATTTGTTTAATCCTTACACACATCTTGCAACTTTTTTGTAAATAACCAGGAGAGCCATAATATTTGTTTGTAGAGATTCACGGCGGTTATTTGGCGGCACCGTTAAATGGTAATATATTTAGCAGAAAATGTTGCATGTTAAAAGGGCAGATAATAGTAATCCTTCTGAATCGCCAACATGTGTAACATGAAATGTCTAAAGCGACAACAATCGGGTGGTGTTTTGAAACACCCATTAGTTATAGCAATTTAGACATCGAGGCGCTTTATATAAGTTCATATGTAGAGAAACAAGTGGAAAACATGATTATGTAGAAAGACGTGTTTTAATAAAACATGTCATCTTTATGACAAACCTTGTTTAAGGGGCAGTTTTGCACGTTATGCCCCAGTTCACTTAGCTGTATTAAATATTATGTTTCAGATGTTTGATCAACGTTGCTAGCAGCATTAAGTATTAATTAAGTCGGATGGAGAAGCATTTCCATTATTTATTTGTGTTGTTATCATTTACTTGTAGAGATTCACTGTGGCTCTTTGAAGACGCCGACAAATGGCAGTAAGATCGGCAGCAATGACGTCGTCGATTCAGTTGTAACATTCTCCTGCGACTACGGATTTCGCCTAAACGGTTCGGCTCTGCGGAATTGCACGGATCAGGAGACTTGGGACGGTGAAGTAGCGACGTGTGTAGGTCAGTGTACGTTTCACTAGAGTGAATCTGGTAATTATGCTGTAGCATATTAATCTTAGAAATACATGCAATTAAAAATTATTGCCATTTTAACTATGACAATATGGGTTGAACAGATTATTTGTTTTTAATAAACGAGCAAATGAATAACACAGTGATGTCCTGTATATTGCAATTTGTTTGCGGAGATCCATTGTGGTCCCATCGTCATGCCGTCAAACGGCAGTCAGCTCGCCAGCAATGATGTGGTGGACTCACTTGTGATCGCGGATACCGATTAACTGTTTCCATGCAACGAACATGCACGGAAACCGAGAATTGGAACGGTCCAGAAACTGACTGTGTCGGTCGGTTGATTCTCTCATTACATGATTGTTTTTAATTATGTTATTAATGCAAAGTTTACATTACATTGGGAAATTTGGACAATTTCGTTCACCCCACTTTGCCCCGGTTCACACAGATGTATAAACTGGTATCTGGAGATACACGCTGATATCCCAGTGATTATGCGAATGATAAGAATGACGAGGATTCAGGAAGGAATTGCAGCGTGACTGGATGCTTTAATTGAAGTTGACATGGTGCTTGTTTGAACAGTGCTGTCGTGGGCAAAGTATAACGCGCTCTGAGCTAGGAATGTTGGAGGGCGCGGTATAGATTGAACGTTTTGCTAATTTTGTATGTAAGATTTGTTTAATCCTCACACACATCTTGCAACTTTTTGTAAATAACCAGGAGAGCCATAATATTTGTTTGTATAGATCCACTGCGGTTATTTGGCGGCACCGTTAAATGGTAATATATTGAGCAGAAAATGTTGCATGTTAAAAGGGCAGATAATAGTAATCCTTCTGAATCGCCAACATGTGTAACATGAAATGTCTAAAGCGACAACAATCGGGTGGTGTTTTGAAATACGCATTAGATATAGCAATTTAGACATCGAGGCGCTTTATATAAGTTCATATGTAGAGAGACAAGTGGAAAACATGATTATGTAGAAAGACGTGTTTTAATAAAACATGTCATCTTTATGACAAACCTTGTTTAAGGGGCAGTTTTGCACGTTATGCCCCAGTTCACTTAGCCGTATTAAATATTATGTTTCAGATGTTTGATCAACGTTGCTAGCAGCATTAAGTATTAATTAAGTCGGATGGAGAAGCATTTCCATTATTTATTTGTGTTGTTATCATTTACATGTAGAGATTCACTGTGGCTCTTTGAAGACGCCGACAAATGGCAGTAAGATCGGCAGCAATGACGTCGTCGATTCAGTTGTAACGTTCTCCTGCGACTACGGATTTCGCCTAAACGGTTCGGCTCTGCGGAATTGCACGGATCAGGATACTTGGGACGGTGAAGTAGCGACGTGTGTAGGTCAGTGTACGTTTCACTAGAGTGAATCTGGTAATTATGCTGTAGCATATTAATCTTAGAAATACATGCAATTAAAAATTATTGCCATTTTAACTATGACAATATGGGTTGAACAGATTATTTGTTTTTAATAAACGAGCAAATGAATAACACAGTGATGTCCTGTATTTTGCAATTTGTTTGCGGAGATCCATTGTGGTCCCATCGTCATGCCGTCAAACGGCAGTCAGCTCGCCAGCAATGATGTGGTGGACTCACTTGTGATCGCGGATACCGATTAACTGTTTCCATGCAACGAACATGCACGGAAACCGAGAATTGGAACGGTCCAGAAACTGACTGTGTCGGTCGGTTGATTCTCCCATTACATGATTGTTTTTAATTATGTTATTAATGCAAAGTTTACATTGCATTGGGAAATTTGGACAATTTCGTTCACCCCACTTTGCCCCGGTTCACATAGATGTATAAACTGGTATCTGGAGATACACGATAAGAATGACGAGGATTCAGGAAGGAATTGCAGCGTGACTGGATGCTTTAATTGAAGTTGACATGGTGCTTGTTTGAACAGTGCTGTCGTGGGCAAAGTATAACGCGCTCTGAGCAAGGAATGTTGGAGGGCGCGGTATAGATTGAACGTTTTGCTAATTTTTTTATGTAAGATTTGTTTAATCCTTACACACATCTTGCAACTTTTTGTAAATAATCAGGAGAGCCATAATATTTGTTTGTAGAGATCCACTGCGGTTATTTGGCGGCACCGTTAAATGGTAATATATTGAGCAGCAATGACGTCCTCGACTCGGTTGTGATGTTCTCATGCGACTACGGATTTCGACTAAGCGGTTATGCACAGAGAAGTTGTATGGAGACTGGCGTTTGGAACGGCACCGATGCCACATGTGATGGTGAGTAGAGTAACACAAAACATATTTGTTTTAGAGTGCTTGTATGAATTGTTACTACTATTAGTCTTTACTTTAGCTGGCCTGTAACAACTTGTGAATAAATCTACCAAAGTATCACTTGTTTAGAGACAAGTTATGTTTAATTAATAACTGGGGGCGTTGCGACGACCCATTAATTCATCCCAAAATGTCGTTTCCCTGTTAGCACTGTCGACAATGTTCACCATGTAGCTGGGCTTTGGTCATATGGTTCTGTCATCTGACAGACTCCGAGTGTAGCATCCATCGATCCAATCTTCGATATTGTACATGCCAGTTTGATAAGCTTTCTCCAGTTCTACACTGGATGGTGATATTTCATAGGCCATCAAATATATCAAATATTAATTCCCGGTGGATGTACTTGAAGGCTTTGGAGAAGAATATAAAACGATCACCAGATATAGTTGAGTTCCTTTCATGCCTTCGGTGATACATGCCAATGCAAGCATCAATGTCATAGTAGACCTTGCATGTCTCAAACCAGTTTGATTCTAGCGTTGGAGTGGCTCAGCGGGAGCAAACATTGTTGCATTTTTAAAGTACACCACATCACCGTATTAGGGTTTAACTGTGCAAGTGGGTTTGTTTG